>JBBDGP010001512.1:2762500-3107246 GCA_037952835.1 Lithobates septentrionalis
AACCAGCCTGTCAGGTTTTTTTTTGTGATCACTGCCAGAGGCTATAGCCACCAGAATTGATCATTCTGTTCTGCCAGCGGGTAAACCTCCCACTGTCAAAACTCAGAATACAATAGCGCAGCAGCGGGAGGAGGGATTCAACACTGACTATATTGATGGGGAAATCAAGCTATTTTCTTTCCTTCAACCCATGGTTGAAGATAAGAAAATTGCATAATCTATGGCCTGCCTAAACCACTGCTTACATGTGTCACCGTGTGACAAAAAAAAAAAAAAATTTCAAAACCTACCAATTTATTCTCTAGGGCCTCCGTTTTAAAAAATATATAAATGTTTGGGGGGTTCTAAGAATTTTTCTACGAAAAAAATACAGATTGTTACATGTAAACAAAAAGTGCCAGAAAAGCCCGGGGGGCGGGGTCAAGTGGTTAAAGGGGTTGGAAACCCTCCTGGTTTTTCACCTCAATGCATTCTATGCATTGAGGGAAAAAAAAAAACCTCTTTTAGTGCACCAACCCCCAGAGCCCCCCTTTTACTTACCTGAGCCCGATCGTTCCTGCGCCGGGGACGAACACACCCGCTCCAGTCGGTGTCTCAGGTCCTAATTGGATAGATTAATAGCAGCATAGCCATTGGCTCCCCCTGTCAATCAAATCCAATGACGCGGGAGCTGGGGGGGGCGGAGCCGAGACCTGCTGTCTGTGGCAATAGACGCAGCAGCAGGACACGGGAGCTCGCTCGCACGGGTGTCCCCAAGGGAGAGCTCTTCTCCGACGGGGCACTCGAGAAGAGGAGGAGCCAGGAGCGCCGCTGAGGGACGTCAAAAGAGGAGGATCGGGGCCACTTTGTGCAAAACCAACTGCACAAAGGACGTAAGTATGACATGTTTGTTTAATAAAAAAAAATAAAATAACGTTTACATATCCTCTAAGTTAACCTGTATACTCAATGTACTCCTAGTTCTGCCTGTTATTGGTATTTACAAAGAAGTGTCATTACATACCTTTGTCCACGGTGCATTCCCCATGCCTCTCACCTCCCTGTACACACTGCTTAGTGATGACCCGGACCTGCGAGATGTACTGGACCTATAGAGAACGTGGAAATACAAAAGAAAAGGGTCAGAAATGATGAAGTCACCAACAACCCCTAAGAATATTGGTGTTCACTTTGTGACAGTCCTGCAGTTAGCAGTGACAACCCGTGTTATGTGTTTTAGTTAGCTCAGGACTTTGCTATTCAGGTCAGGCCAGTACGGTTAGGTATTCCTTGCTGAGTTTATAGGAACAGAGCTGTGACAGTTCCCTGCTACAATCAGTAGGGCTCCACTGTCCAAATCCATACTGGCCACTAGTGATGGGCCAGAAACCCCCCCCCGGTTTGGTTCGCAACCAGAATTCCCGAGCAGGGATTAAGCTCGGACCCGAGCCTCGAACTCTATTAAAAAGTCTATGGGACCCGAATGTGAAAAATCAAAAAAAGTGCCCATTTTGAAGGTATATATGCAAGTTATTGGCCATAAAAAGGGTAAAGGGGTCCAGGTACTGCCCTGGGCGACATATATCAATGCAGTTAAAAAAAAAAAAAGAAAACTTGAAAAAAAAAAAAAAAAGATAGTTTTTACAGGAGCAGTGATTTAATGATGCTTAAAGTGAAACAAAAAATGCAAAATTCCTTTCACCACCTCAATAACGGGCACTTACACCCCCTTCCTGCCCAGGCCATTTTTCAGCTTTCAGCACTGTTACACTTTAAATGACAATTAAGCAGTCGTGCTACACTGTAACCATGTGAAATTGTTATCATTTTTTTCGCACAAATAGAGCTTTCTTTTGGTGGTATTTAATCACTTCTGGGTTTTTTATTTTTTCCTTAAAAAAAACAATTTGATAAAAAAAAATTTTTTTCTTAGTTTCGGTCAGTAAATTTTGTAAATAAGTAAATTTTTGTCCTTCACTGATGGGCGCTGATGAGGCGGCACTGATGGGCACTAATGAGGTGGCACTAATGAGGAGGCATGAATATGCCGCACTTATGGGCACGGATAGGCGGCATGGATAAGCAGCAGTGATGGGCGGCAGTGATGGGTAGCAGTGATAGCCAGCACTGACTGGCATCACTAATGGCCACTGATTGCTGGCACTTGTGGGCACAGATTGGTGGCAATTGTTGGCACTGATTGCTGATCGTGGTGGGCAATCATTGCTGCCACTGGTGGGCACTTAATTGTAATCAGGGCACTGATGATCAGTGCCCTGATTACATACCTAGCTGTCCCCTGTGAAGAGATGCCGCTGATCGGCTCTTCTCTCCTCACACTCTGTCAGTGTGAGGAGAGGAGCGCTGATTGCCAGCATCTCCATGTTTGGACACAGCCAATCAAATGGTTAAAGAGAATTTCAGCCACGGCTCTTTACACAGGTCGGGGTCGCGCCGTGTCCTAGCAACACGGCGCTCCCCCGGGGGTGCGCGAGAGCTGTTGTTTTGGGAAGCAGTCATATGACATGCACCCCGAACGAGAGCCGCACCACCCAGCCGTCAAATGCGGCAAGTGGTTAAATATAGTGCCTGGAAAGGTCCCCTTAGTCTGCCTGTAAAGTGGTGCATCAGTACCATGTATAGAACCTGCTGAAGCAAAACTGACATAAAAAAAAAAAAAAAGACATTTAAATTGACTTTCCATGCTGCATAAAACCATTGCCAGCAATAGAAGAAAAAAAAAAAATTAAAAAAAAAAAAAATTTAAAAAAAAAAAATTAAAAAAAAAAAAACACGGCATGGGCCCCCCCTCCCCAATCCATACCAGACTCTTAGCCGAGCATGCAGCCTGGCAGCAGCTAGAGTCTATACACTCCCCTTTGTAGTCTTTCAGACTCTGCAAATTATGTAACTTCATCCACAGCTATAATGGTGGGTGGGATTGAATACATCCTAACTAGCGTTCAATCCCACCCAGTCACACCTACAGGAAGAGTCCAAACCTCCAAAGTCCAGCTCCACAGATCACAGCATTATTCAAGAAGGAAACCCCTTCATACACAGCCTGTTCTGAAAGCGAGCGGTGCTGCTGCTGGGCGGGATTGAATGGATGACAATTGGAATTCAGTTCTACCCAGTTAAATATGCCGACCAGTGTGAACAGGGAGAGTCCAACCCCTCAGATTCCACCCTCTCAAAGCCCTGCCCCTCAGATCCCACCCTCTCAAAGCCCTGCCCCTCAGATCCCACCCTCTCAAAGCCCTGCCCCTCAGATCCCACCCTCTCAAAGCCCTGCCCCTCAGATCCCACCCTCTCAAAGCCCTGCCCCTCAGATCCCGCCCTCTCAAAGCCCTGCCCCTCAGTTCCCGCCCTCCCAAAGCCCTGCCCCTCAGTTCCCGCCCTCCCAAAGCCCTGCCCCTCAGTTCCCGCCCTCCAAGAGACCATCTCTATGTAAAGTGATTCATATATATATGAAGGAAACACCTTCATAATAACCTCCCATAGCCCTTCCTCCATAGACTTGCAGTAAGCCATTATTCTTTGGTATGCTGCAAGACAGGAATGACACGGGAGAAGGTAGGACACCTTTCACCGCCCACATGAAGGCCCAGAAACTCCCACAATAACCCTAGGACCCGCCCACATCAACTCCCAGAACTGCTACAAGTGACTCCCATTGCCCGCCCTGAAGCTACAGAGGCTCAAAGGATCATGGGACTTGTAGTATTATGACTGGAAAAAGGAAGGAAACAAGAAGTCAGAGAACTTTGAAATTCAGAGAAATAAAAAGAGAGAAGGGCGCACCAGCCATGTGCATTATCTTTTGTAAAACATTTATTAAGTAAAATGATAAAGGAAATTACTCACAAGCAGTAAAGAATCATGTGCCATAAACCTTGGACATCAACTTGCAACAAGTGGTATAAATGATGAACGAAGCCTTCCAAAGGTGTTTCCGAGGAATATATAACACTGCTCGCTTACGCGTTTCGAAGGGCTCATCCCTTCTTCATCAGAGCTCAGGTTTATGGCACATGATTCTTTACTGCTTGTGAGTAATTTCCTTTATCATTTTACTTGATAAATGTTTTACAAAAGATAATGCACATGGCTGGTGCGCCCTTCTCTCTTTTTATTTCTTTGTCTGCTAGGAATCCCCATCCTTGAGGGCAGCAAGGCCAGTGTATCCCTTTTATATTGGGTCGACCACTTGTGCGCAGGAGTCATTATCTGTTTTTATACTTTGAAATTCAGCCAGGAGGAGGGAGTGACATCACAGAAACCTGCTTTATACAGGTAAAGGAGGTAAGTTACACACAAAAAGGACAGCGGGATTGCAATTCATTTATATGCACAAAGCAGCTGTTGTTTTGGGGAGGAAAAGCTGGAGTTCTTGAAGGATAACCGGACAGCAGTGCAGGTTAATGTGTAGCCAATCTTTGTGTAGCGTACCTTTTCCTAATCTGTGCCACCATTGCCCTAACCTGCAGTTAATTCTCTCAAGGGCACCAACCCCAATTCCTTACCTAGATATCTGCCCCGGTAATGCCGGTGTCCATCACCTCACCCCGACTCTCCTCTCCCATTTCCCAGTCACTGCATTCCCAGACTGATGAACTATTTTATCTGGTTGGCAGGGACAATCCTACCTGTGTCCGCTGCTGCTCCTGCTATCCGGGGACGGGGTCTCTTCCATGGAGGAATCGGTAAACAGAGGTATTGGGTTCACAGCCTCAATGTGTTTTCTTTTTCCTGTATATAAAAAAAAAAAAAACAATAAAAAAAAAAAAAAAAACAATTAAAAAAAAAAAAAAAAAGTAAAATCAAAAAGAACCGCCGCTCCCAACTCCAGAGAGTGTGCCCCGTGTATGGACACAAGTGCTGGCCAAATAGCGTTCCTTCCTGCCTCAAAGGCAAAGAGATCAGCCGCACTTCAATGACATCAGCATGAATGTTATTTCAAAGAATACAGAAGGTCCGTCCAGACCCTCCTTACTCTGGGCATCTCACCCAAACGGAGCTTACTGGTAGACCTTGTCCAGGACAATAAAGTTTTATTCATGCTGACATCAAAGTGCAGCTTTTGATGAAAAATGTTAGTTTTAGAACAGCACATTACCGTATACAGATAGAGGTCACCAACCTATAACATTTACTATCAAAGTAGTTCTAAAGTCAGGTTTTTTGAAGTGGATACTAAAGGTTATCTATTTTTTTTTCTCTTTTCTTTTGTTTGTACATGTCACACTTACCTCCTCTGTGCAGTTTTGCACAGAATGGCCCTGATCCTCCCCTTCTGGTGTCCCTCCGTGGCGCTCCTGGCTCCTCCCCGCATCGAGTGACCCGTCGGAGAAGAGCTCTCTTTCAGGGCACCCATGCGGGCACACTCCTGTGTCCTGCTTCTGCATCTATAGACAGACAGCAGGACTCGCCCCTCCCCCGACGCCTGCATCATTGGATTTGATTGACAGCAGCAGGAGCCAATGGCTGCACTGCTATCAATCTATCCAATCAAGAGCCGAGACACCGGGTAGAATGCATTGAAAAACAGAGGGTTTACAACCCCTTTAACACCTTCCCGGCCAGCCGCCGCAGTTATACTGTGGCAGGTTGGTTTCCCTGGGCGAACCATCATAGCTGTACGTCGGCTCGTCTTAGGGGGCAGACGCGGTGCGACGCCGATGCGATTACCACCAGGCACCCGTGATCGCTCCACACAGAGACAGAATGGAGATCTGTGAATGTAAACAGACAAATCTCCGTGCTGTCAGGAGTGAGGAGAGCGATCTGTTGTTCATACTAAGTATGAACAATGATTGGTCTCCTCCCCCAGGCAGTCCCCTCCCCCCCCACAGTTAGAATCACTCCCTAGGTAACATTTAACCCCTTGATCGCCCCTAGTGTTAACCCCTTCCCTGCCAGTGACATTTACACAGTAATCAGTGCATTTTTAAAGTACTGATCGCTGTATAAATGCCAACGGTCCCAAAAATGTGTCAAAAGTGTCCGATGTGTCCGCCATAATGTTGAAGTCCCAATAAAAATCGCAGATCACCGCCATTACTAGTAAAAAAATAAAATAATAATAAAAAGGCCATAAATCTTTCCCCTATTTTGTAGACGCAATAACTTTTGCGAAAACCAATCAATACACTTATTACAATTTTGATTACCAAAAATATTTAGAAGAATACATATCAGCCTAAAATGAGGAAAAAATGTGTTTGTTTTTTTTAAAAATTGGGGATATTTATTATAGCAAGAAGTACAAAATATTGTGTTTTTTTTTCAAAATTGTCGCTCCCTTTTTGTTTATAGCGCAAAAAATAAAAACTCGCAGAGATGATAAAATACCACCAAAAGAAATCTCTATTTGTGGGAAAAAAAAGAACGTCAATTTTGTTTGGGTACAGCGTCGCATGACCGCACAATTTTCAGTTAAAGCGACGCACTGCCATATCGCAAAAAATGGCCTGGTCATTGAGCAGCCAAATCTTCCGGGGCTGAAGTGGTTAATGTATTCTGTGCATGAAGGTAAGTCAGTGCCCGTTTCTACCCCCCAAATACTTCCCTGAGTCCTGTATTGATCCAGCGCTGTGATCATCTGCAGGTCCTCTCCCCTCTCTCTCTCACAGGCTTGGGTGAGAGCAATGGGAGCCATTGGCTTCTCTCGATGTTAGTCAAATCTAGTGGGGGGCGGGGCCGAGCCACGTGTGTTATTTTTTTTCCCCCGGAAATGTCTGGCCCCGCCTCCCCATGCATGTCACATATCCCAGGAGGCCTAGCCTTTGATTCAAGAAAGGCGGAAGGGGCGGGCCTGTTGGCGTGTCATCGAGAGGCCCGCCCACTGAGCCCGGAAGAGCCGGTGGGCCTCTCTATGACGTGAGCAGATCTCAGTGGGACAATGCTGGATCCAGTGGATGGGTGAGTATGTGAAACATGCAGATACCACCTTCAGGTAGGCTGGGCCAAAAAATAAATATTGGTCAGAGGTCTGCTTTAATAAACTGTGCATACAGATCAGGGAGCAGCTTTATGTCAGGGGAACAGCAGCAACCTCTCAGGACAACCAATCCTGGACAACTTGCCCTCTGTAGAGGTCAAATAGTGCCCACAGATACAGTATGTCACAAAAGTGAGTACACCCCTCACATTTTTGTATTTTATTCTGTCTTTTCATGTGACAAGACTGAAGAAATGACACTTTGCTACAATGTAAAGTAGTGAGTGTACAGCTTGTATAACAGTGTAAATTTGCTGTCCCCTCAAAATAACTCAACACACAGCCATTAATGTCTAAACCGCTGGCAACAAAAGTGAGTACACCCCTAAGTGAAAATGTCCAAATTGGGCCCAATTAGCCATTTTCCCTCTTGGGTGTCATGTGACTCGTTAGTGTTACAAGGTCTCAGGTGTGAATGGGGAGCAGGTGTGTTAAATTTGGTGTTATCGCTCTCACTCTCTCATACTGGTCACTTGAAGTTCAACATGGCACCTCATGGCAAAGAACTCTCTGAGGATCTGAAAAAAAAGAATTGTTGCTCTACATAAAGATGGCCTAGGCTATAAGGAGATTGCCAAGACCCTGAAACTGAGCTGCAGCACGGTGGCCAAAACCATTTAGCGGTTTACCAGGACAGGTTCCACTCAGAACAGGCCTCGCTATGGTTGACCAAAGAAGTTGAGGTCACGTGCTCAGCATCATATCCAGAGGTTGTCTTTGGGAAATAGACGTATGAGTGCTGCCAGCATTGCTGCAGAGGTTGAAGGGGTGGGGGGTCAGTCTGTCAGTGCTCAGACCATACGCCGCACACTGCATCAAATTGGTCTGCATGGCTGTCATCCCAGAAGGAAGCCTCTTCTAAAGATGATGCACAAGACAGCCCGCAAACAGTTTGCTGAAGACAAGCAGACTAAGCACATGGATTACTGGAACCATGTCCTGTGGTCTGATGAGACCAAGATAAACCTATTTGGTTCAGATGGTGTCAAGTGTGTGTGGCGGCAACCAGGTGAGGAGTACAAAGACAAGTGTGTCTTGCCTACAGTCAAGCATGGTGGTGGGAGTGTCATGGTCTGGGGCTGCATGAGTGCTGCCGGCACTGGGGAGCTACAGTTCATTGAGGGAACCATGAATGCCAACATGTACTGTGACATACTGAAGCAGAACATGATCCCCTCCCTTCAGAGACTGGAACGCAGGGCAGTATTCCAACATGATAATGACCCCAAACACACCTCCAAGATGACCACTGCCTTGCTAAAGAAGCTGAGGGTAAAGGTGATGGACTGGCCAAGCATGTCTCCAGACCTAAACCCTATTGATCATCTGTGGGACATCCTCAAACGGAAGGTGGAGGAGCGCAAGGTCTCTAACATCCACCAGCTCCGTGATGTCATCATGGAGGAGGGGAAGAGGACTCCAGTGACAACCTGTGAAGCTCTGGTGACCTCCATGCCCAAGAGGGTTAAGGCAGTGCTGGAAAATAATGGTGGCCACACAAAATATTGACACTTTGGGCCCAATTTGGACATTTTCACTTAGGGGTGTACTCACTTTTGTTGACAGCGGTTTAGACATTAATAGCTGTGTGTTGAGTTATTTTGAGGGGACAGCAAATTTACACTGTTATACAAGCTGTACACTCACTACTTTACATTGTAGCAAAGTGTCATTTCTTCAGTGTTGTCACATGAAAAGATGGAAGAAAATATTTACAAAAATGTGAGGGGTGTACTCACTTTTGTGAGATACTGTACTGTATATAGGGGATCATTCGTGAAATGTGCCCTGTTGGGAAAAAAAAAAAAAAAAAAACCTGTTTGCTGCCCATTCCGACCAATCAGCTTCAACTATAATTTCCACATTCAGAGCTCAAAACAAGGATTCCGACTGAAAACTAATATAGAAATATTACCCACAGCACACTTCATTCAATCTGAGTTTTGTAGGGTGAGGCCGGCTACAAGAGAAGCTTGCAGTGTGCGGTGAAAGATGATGCTGGGACATCCTCCAACCAGCAAATGAAGTGGGCCCTAGATCACTGCAGCTTTTTAATGCACATGGTGAGAAACTCACAGTGTGCGGTGAAATCAGAGTAAACCATTTCAGTCCTGGAGAGGAACCAGTACAACTGTGCAAGACTGAAGGGAAGGCCGGAGGTCAGATATAAGAGGATATCCTATATTAAATTCACACAGTGGGAAATAAAACATCCTGGCCTCTCACCGGAGTCCTCATTCTGAGGTGTAATGGGGGAAATGGCTGGAGAGATGACGGCGCTTTGTTTTTGCTGCTCAATCAGACTTAGAAGTTTATTTCGCGCCTCGGCGCTCTGCCGGTTTAGCTCGGTGATCCTCTGCTCTAGAGTCTTGGGAGTCTGTACCAGAGACACGCCCTGTTGGGAAGAATTGAAGAATTGAATTTCCATTGTCTTGTTTGTGATTACACAAGACTTTTCATTATTATGACCCCGAGGAAAACATACAGTCTTTGTGCAGAGATCATTCTAGCAAGAAAGACCCTTTGTAAGTCAATACAAATAATTCATATAAAGCAGGCATCACTAAATGGCACAAGGTGGTCTGGATCCAGACCGAGGCACTGTCCCATCTGGACCTGCAGTCACGCTTTATAAAAATCAACCCTGGCCTCTGTCATCCTCAAGGCAGAGCAGAGAGCGAGAGGCAGGGGATAGAAATGAATAGAGAGGCAGGGGATAGCAATGAACGGAGAGCTGGAGGGCAGGGGATAGCAATGAAGAGGGAGCGGGAGGGCAGGGGATAGCAATGAATAGAGAGGCGGGGGAATAGCAAGGAACAGGGAGCGGAGAGGCAGGGGATAGCAGTGAACAGGGAGCGGGGAGGCGGGGGGATAGCAATGAAGAGGGAGCGGGAGGGCAGGGGAAAGCAATGAATAGAGAGCCGGGGGGATAGCAAGGAACAGGGAGCGGAGAGGCGGGGGATAGCAATGAACAGGGAGCGGAGGGGCGGGGGATAGCAATGAACAGGGAGCGGAG
This sequence comes from Lithobates septentrionalis, assembly GCA_037952835.1. Classification (NCBI taxonomy): domain Eukaryota; kingdom Metazoa; phylum Chordata; class Amphibia; order Anura; family Ranidae; genus Lithobates; species Lithobates septentrionalis. The sequence continues at coordinate 2,772,499 of JBBDGP010001512.1, forward strand.
AGGCGGGGGATAGCAATGAACAGGGAGCGGAGAGGCGGGGGATAGCAATGAACAGGGAGCGGAGAGGCGGGGGATAGCAATGAACAGGGAGCGGAGAGGCGGGGGATAGCAATGAACAGGGAGCGGAGAGGCAGGGGATAGCAATGAACAGGGAGCGGAGAGGCAGGGGATAGCAGTGAACAGGGAGCGGGGAGGCGGGGGATAGCAATGAACAGGGAGCGGGAAGCGTGGGATAGGAATGAATGGAGATCGGGAGCTGCATGAGGTAACTTCCAGATGAAACTTATGTCATGAAAGTCATGTAAAGAGGAGTAAATTATGTAGGAGGGTTTATATAAAGAGGGGTCAGTGCTGTAGAAGGGGGGGGGTTATGTAAATTGGGCAGTGGACTTTAATGTGAAGGAGAAACGGATGTGAAGAAGTGGGGGACTGAGGACATGGATGGAAGAAGTGGGGGACTGAGGACATGGATGGAAGGAGTGGGGGACTGAGGACATGGATGGAAGGAGTGGGGGACTGAGGACATGGATGGAAGGAGTGGGGGACTGAGGACATAGATGGAAGGAGTGGGGGACTGAGGACATGGATGCAAGGAGTGGGGGACTGAGGACATGGATGCAAGGAGTGGGGGACTGAGGACATGGATGCAAGGAGTGGGGGACTGAGGACATGGATGGAAGAAGTGGGGGACTGAGGACATGGATGGAAGAAGTGGGGGACTGAGGACATGGATGGAAGAAGAGGGGGACTGAGGACATGGATGCAAGGAGTGGGGGACTGAGGACATGGATGGAAGGAGTGGGGGACTGAGGACATGGAAGAAGTGGGGGACTGAGGACATGGATGGAAGGAGTGGGGGACTGAGGACATGGATGGAAGGAGTGGGGGACTGAGGACATGGATGGAAGGAGTGGGGGACTGAGGACATGGATGGAAGAAGTGGGGGACTGAGGACATGGATGGAAGGAGTGGGGGACTGAGGACATGGATGGAAGAAGTGGGGGACTGAGGACATGGATGGAAGGAGTGGGGGACTGAGGACATGGATGGAAGAAGTGGGGGACTGAGGACATGGATGGAAGGAGTGGGGGACTGAGGACATGGATGGAAGAAGTGGGGGACTGAGGACATGGATGGAAGGAGTGGGGGACTGAGGACATGGATGGAAGAAGTGGGGGACTGAGGACATGGATGGAAGGAGTGGGGGACTGAGGACATGGATGGAAGGAGTGGGGGACTGAGGACATGGATGGAAGAAGTGGGGGACTGAGGACATGGATGGAAGGAGTGGGGGACTGAGGACATGGATGGAAGGAGTGGGGGACTGAGGACATGGATGGAAGGAGTGGGGGACTGAGGACATGGATGGAAGGAGTGGGGGACTGAGGACATGGATGGAAGGAGTGGGGGACTGAGGACATGGATGGAAGGAGTGGGGGACTGAGGACATGGATGGAAGGAGTGGGGGACTGAGGACATGGATGGAAGGAGTGGGGGACTGAGGACATGGATGGAAGGAGTGGGGGACTGAGGACATGGATGGAAGGAGTGGGGGACTGAGGACATGGATGGGAGGAGTGGGGGACTGAGGACATGGATGGGAGGAGTGGGGGACTGAGGACATGGATGGAAGAAGTGGGGGACTGAGGACATGGATGGAAGAAGTGGGGGACTGAGGACATGGATGGGAGGAGTGGGGGACTGAGGACATGGATGGAAGGAGTGGGGGACTGAGGACATGGATGGAAGGAGTGGGGGACTGAGGACATGGATGGAAGGAGTGGGGGACTGAGGACATGGATGGAAGGAGTGGGGGACTGAGGACATGGATGGAAGGAGTGGGGGACTGAGGACATGGATGGAAGGAGTGGGGGACTGAGGACATGGATGGAAGAAGTGGGGGACTGAGGACATGGATGGAAGGAGTGGGGGACTGAGGACATGGATGGAAGGAGTGGGGGACTGAGGACATGGATGGAAGGAGTGGGGGACTGAGGACATGGATGGAGGGAGTGGGGGACTGAGGACATGGATGGAGGGAGTGGGGGACTGAGGACATGGATGGAAGGAGTGGGGGACTGAGGACATGGATGGAAGGAGTGGGGGACTGAGGACATGGATGGAAGGAGTGGGGGACTGAGGACATGGATGGAAGGAGTGGGGGACTGAGGACATGGATGGGAGGAGTGGGGGACTGAGGACATGGATGGGAGGAGTGGGGGACTGAGGACATGGATGGGAGGAGTGGGGGACTGAGGACATGGATGGGAGGAGTGGGGGACTGAGGACATGGATGGAAGAAGTGGGGGACTGAGGACATGGATGGAAGGAGTGGGGGACTGAGGACATGGATGGAAGGAGTGGGGGACGGAGGACATGGATGGAAGGAGTGGGGGACGGAGGACATGGATGGAGGGAGTGGTGATGGGAAGGATCTGAGACATTCGATTAAAACCGCTGCTAGAATAAAACTTTACTGATCGGACCTCCATGAATTCGAATTCAATACTCCTGATGTTAAGGAAAAATATTGCAACCTTTTAAAAAAACATTTCTGTGCTTTTCCGTATTTTAGGTTGGTGATAGGGATCCTATAAGCTTTCTTTTATGACAGGTGAGGTAATACTCTGCTGTGGCCACTAGGTGTCAGTGTCTTACCTTAGTGTCAGCACTGTTCTCGGTGGTGGTTCCGCTATGGGCAGGCTTTACCAGGCCGGGGATTAAAGCCGTATTACAGCCGAACTGTTTCAGCCGAGCTTTTAATACATTATTCTGGAAAGTCATTTCTGCCATACGGGCTGCGATGCTGTCATTACACAGGGAGGTGTCGTCTGTCCCCGATTGCTGCTCTCTATGATATTCATCATCCTGGAGGTCCCTGGGGGAGGGGTGGGAGGACTGAGAAGAGGTAACAGAGGCTGAACTCTGCCCCTTCCTCCCAGGATCTGGGGGCATTCCCGTTCTCTGCTCCGCGGGAGAAGAGTCAGTGCTGCGGGTCTCTGCAATGTCTTTAGATAGGGGGCGCTCTATCACATTCCCTGTGGAAGACCTCAGAGTTGCATTCTGTACTGTGAGAAAAGGAAAGAAGGAGAAGGAATTATCGTTTCCTCATTTAGACATTTTTCATGTTTAAGGACATTTATGTTTTCATTACATTCCTAATGGTGGTGCACTGAAATCAAAATCCCCGTGCCGAAACAGAATTCAGGATGCACCTGGCGGAAAACCAAAATGGACAGTTTAAAAAAATAAATAAATAAATAAATAATGTTTTTGCATTGAAATGAATGGAACGCAATGTTGCACAGAAGTCAATAGGGGGCCTCGTTGCACTGAAATTTAATTTCTACTTGCAACTATTAAGCGAAAAAAGTCAGACGATCTGTCATCCGATTTTTGGATCGTGTGTACGGCCATTACTTTTGCAGGATAAGTTTACAGATTTGTATAGAAGCTCCACAATTAATGATTTCTATAGGAGGATTACTTTTTAGCTATAAATAGAGCGAGATAAACTATCCAGAACTAGCAAGAGCCGACTGTCTTTGTCTAGATCAGCGATCACCCAACTGTTGCCATTTGCTTGCCTTTATTCAGCCACTGACACCAATGATGGGGCACTATTCCTCCCACTGACACCAATGATGGGGCAATATTCCTCCCACTGACACCAATGATGGGACACTATTCCTCCCACTGACACCAATGATGGGGCACTATTCCTCCCACTGACACCAATGATGGGGCACTATTCCTCCCACTTATACCAATGATGGGGCACTATTCCTCCCACTGACACCAATGATGGGGCACTATTCCTCCCACTGACACCAATGATGGGGCACTATTCCTCCCACTGACACCAATGATGGGGCACTATTCCTCCCACTAACACCAATGATGGGGCACTATTCCTCCCACTGACACCAATGATGGGGCACTATTCCTCCCACTGACACCAATGATGGGGCAATATTCCTCCCACTGACACCAATGATGGGGCACTATTCCTCCCACTGACACCAATGATGGGGCACTATTCCTCCCACTGACACCAATGATGGGGCACTATTCCTCCCACTGACACCAATGATGGGGCACTATTCCTCCCACTGACACCAATGATGGGGCACTATTCCTCCAGTCTGTCCCTCCTAAAGTCTTAAGGACAGCAAACTGGCCCTTTCTTAAGGAAGTTTGGAGACCCCCTGCCATAGACTGAACACTGCTGCCACTACTTTAGATCTACCCATGTGTAAGTAGATGTATTTATTCGGATTGGTCATACACCGGGTACATACATGACAACTGCTCTTCGTACTCCTTCCGGGTTCTCTGCCGGGGGGGAGACAACAAGATGGCCGGCTGAAAACCAAGCAGACTGCCCACATCCACGCTGTGTTCTACAGGGTTGCCTCTAGGGGGAGCCGGCAACTTCTTTTCTTCCTCCACATCTTGCAGACCTATGAAAAGTATTAGGAGAATATATAAGGTGCATCATATAATAATTTTTATAATATAAATTAACTCTAATTAATATAATTATTTATATTATAAAAAAAATTAAATACATTTAAAAATAACGAAATAAAAAATAAAAATTTGAACGCTTTAATTAATAAAAGGAAAAAAAAGAAAAACAAAAATAAAAAGGGACATGATCAAGCCTCAACTTAACAATCCTGGCTTTAAAAAGAAATGTATTGATTTTCCTTTTTTAACCACTTCCATACAGCATGAATTCCAGCACTCCTCTCCTACATGTAAAAATATTACATTTTTTGCTAGAAAATTATTTAGAGCCCCCAAACATTATATATATATATATATATATATATATATATATATTTTTTTTTAGCAGAGACCCTAGGGAATAAAATGATGGTCATTGCAACTTTTTATGTCACGCGGTATTTGCGCAGTAATTTTTCAAATGCGGTTTTCTTTTGGAAAAAAAAAAAAAATTCATGGCGATTAAAAAAAAAAAAAACACAATAGTAAAGTTAGCCCAATTTTTTTGTATAATGTGAAAGATGATGTTACGCCGAGTAAATAGATACCCAACATGTCACACTTTAAAATTGTACACACTCGTGGAATTGCGCCAAACTTCATTACTTAAAAAAAATCTCCATAGCCAACGGTTTAAAATTTTTTACAGGTTACATGTTTAGAGTTACAGAGGAGGTCTAGTGCTAGAATTATTGTTCTCACTCTAACATTTGCAGTGATACCTCACATGTGTAGTTTGATTGCCGTTTACATATGTGGGTGTGAATTACGTATGAGTCTTCTTCTGCGTGCAAGCTCGCGGGACAGGGGCGCTTTAATTATTTATTTGTATTGTTTATTTTATTTTTTTATTTTTACACTTTCCCTTTAATTTTTTTTTTTTCTGTTCACTTTTATTCCTATTACAAGGAATGTAAACATCCCTTGCAATAAGAATAGTGCGTGACAGGTCCCCTTTATGGAGAGATAGGGGGAGGGTCTATAAGACCCCATATTTCTCCTCCAGGCTGGAAAGCATCAGATAAAAAAAAAAAAAAAAAAAAAAAATGAACGATCTGATGCTTTCTAGCCAAGTCTCCGGCTTTGTTTACTTTGTGACGTCATAACGTTGCGCCTGGGCCTCTGAGTCATAGAGATTCCCAGGGACCATCTGTCCCTTGGTTTTCTCCATGACTTCCTTCCGGCGCTGGCAGATTCCTTATATGGGTGACACGGGGGAGCCCGGAGAAGCACCGGAGGGCGGCAGGAGGAGCACGGGACGGGAGAGCCTGGTGCTTCTCCGGGCTCTCCTGTGCCACCCGGAGAAGGAATGCGCCGGCAAGGAAGTCATAGAGAAAATCAAGGGACAGAAGGTCCCCGGGAATCTCTATGACTCTGAGGCCCGGGTGCGACGTTATGACGTCACGTCCGGGCAGCCGGAAGTAAACAAAGCTGGGGACTCGGCTAGAAAGCATCAGGATTGCTAATTTTTTAACAGCCTGCAGCTGCACCCATCATTCAGATATCACCACTGAAAGCCGAGGACGTCATAGGACGTTCGGCGGTATGGAAGCGATTAATATGTTACGTTACTTTAGAGCAGCATTTCTCAACTCGTGTCTTCAAGAAGCCCCAACAGGTCATGTTTTCAGGCTTCCCATTATTTTGCACAGGTGATTTGATCAGTTTCACTGCCTTAGTAATTCTCACAGCCGTTTCATCTGAGGGAAATACTGAAAACATGACCTGTTGGGGCGCATTGAGGACTGGAGTTGAGAAACCTTGATCTAGAGACAGTTTGTTACAAGCACAGCCATTAAAAAAATAAAAATAAAATTAAAAAATAAAATAATGAATGTGCTTATTACATACATACAGACACAATGGAGAGGACGGAGGCGATACATAGGATTGACTTGTGTCTTTTTTTGGCCTCGCCTACTATGTACCATGTACCTTTCCTCCACAATCGGTCACACTCCACACCGACACATCTGTATCGAGTAAAAGTAGCTCCGCTGGCAGTTTAATAGAAAGCTAAAGCCGCAGAACATATCTGCCCCATTACCAGTGTCAGCAAAATCAATACTCAACTGAGTGAGATAGACGATCGAACACAGCAAACCTGCAATATCCTCCCGGCAAGGAACAGCAAATCATACAAAAGGAGATCTCTCACCATTCCATATCTACCGAACCCCTTCAATGCCGGGCCCCTTCCATACCGGACCAATTCCATACCGGGCCCCTTCCATACCGGACCAATTCCATACCGGGCCCCTTCCATACCGGGCCCCTTCCATACCGGGCCCCTTCCATACCGGGCCCCTTCCATACCGGGCCCCTTCCATACCGGGCCCCTTCACCCCCCTTCCTGCCCAGGACAATTTCCAGCTTTCAGCACAGTCACACTTTGAATGACAATTGCGCGGTCATACTACACTGTACCCATATGGAGTTTTTAAATATTTTTTCACATAAATAGAGCTTACTTTTGGTGGTATTTAATCACCACTGGATTTTTATTTTTTACTAAATAAATTAAAATTTTGAAAGAAAAAAAAAAACAAAAAAAACAAACAATATGCATTTTCTTTGTTTCTGTTATAAAATTTTGCAAATAAATCTCTCTTCATCAATTGAGGCCAAAATATATTCTGCTCCATGGTGTCCTTTTATGAAAGTGAGGTAAAATACCGCTTTTCAGTTCTCAGGCATTCTCAGAGGAGATCGCGCTCCTCTGAGTGCCTGTTTATGAAAGTGTGTAGATCTCTTCTCATGTTGAGTTGAGAAGCGATCTACAAATGCCGGGAACTCCTGAGAAACGGCTCCTCTCACTATAATCTCGCGTGATATAGCGGGATTACAGTATGAGGAACCATAAAATACAAAAGTTTAACACAATTCAACACACATTATTCCCCAACATATTAATAAAATAATAAAGTTAAATTCCCCCTACACAATATACATTAACCTAATTATAAAAAAAAACATTGTTTTTATCAATATTTAAAGATCATACATGTCCCTATTTAAATGTGAATGGTGTATAGTAAATGAATGTAATGCACATATGTAATGCAGCTATACACTATTCATATAAATGCAAAATACATTTATAATCATTAAAAAAATAATTTTAATAAAGTATACAAGTATAAAAATGTATTAATAAATAAAAATAAAATATATTTCATAATTGATATACATAAAAATTGATAAACTGGTGCAATGCGAGAACACTGCGAATCCACTGTGGGTTCCCGCATCGCACCAACTCGCATGTCAGTTCACACCTCCATATGCGAATCGCTGGGGAGTGTCAATACATTGTTAACAACACCCCCAGTTCAGCTTGCATATCGCACTGCGAACTGACAGTCCGGACATGAATCGGATCGCATATGTGTGAACACACATGCGATCCGATTCTGGTCCGAACAGAAAAAAGGGTCCTGTGCGTGTTTGCACCGAATGCGGTGCGATATCAGCCATACTATCTGTACAGCTGATATCGCATGTAATGTGAATGGCAGTGTGCTGCGAATAGCATGCGATGCCTGTGCGATGTCCGGCATCGCACAAGTGTGAACTGGGCCTAAAAGTTAACAACACCCCCAAATCAGTTCGCATATCGCAGTGCGATCTGCAAACTCGGACAGTAATTGAATCGCATGGGTGTGATCACCCATGCGATCCGATTCTGCTGTGGACCAAAAAAAGGGTCCTGTAAGAGTTTGGTCCGAGGGCAATGCAAATTTAGCAATACTATCTGTATGGCTGAAATCGCATCGCACAGAGATCGGATGTGATTTTGCACTGCAGTGCGGTGCGAATCACATCCGATCTTGGACACCGCAGCAGTGGGAACTGGCCCTAAACCATATTGCATTTGCACCAAAATGGTACAGGACCCTTTATTTGATCCGCACTGGAATCTGATCGCATGGGTGTGAACACGCATGCGATCCGATTCCTGCACCATTACATAGTTCGCACTGCGATCTGTGAAATGATCTGGGGGGTGTCATTAACTTTACATTGACACCCGCAGTGGTGCGCAGATGTCAATGTAGGTGCGATGTGAAAACCCGCACAGGAATCACGCTGGTTCACGCATCGCACAAGTGTGAACCCAGCCAGAGACATGAACATCTAAAAAAATATATATATATCTATATCTATATATATATAGATATATATATATCTATATATATATATATATATATATAGATATATAGATATATATATATATATACATCTATATATATAGATATCTATATCTATATAGATATATATATATATAGATATATATATCTATATATCTATATATCTATCTATATATCTATATATCTATATATCTATATATATATATATATCTCTATATCTATATCTATATATCTATATATATATATATATATATATATATATATATATATATATCTCTCTATATCTATATCTATATCTATATCTATATCTATATATATATATATATATATATATATATATATATATATATATATATATATATATATATACACACACACACACTATAAATTCCTATCCTGCTGGTTTTGGGGTGTGTAATGGTGGGGACGATGTACTATGACTGTTTGGTGAAAGAAAGAAGTCAAAAGACTTCTTGCTTTCTCCAGAATATCAGCCAGTTTCAGGCTTCTCACTCTGATTCTCCACTTCTGAAATGGTGAATCAGAAAGTGAGAATTCTGTCACAGATCGCCAGTGAGGTGCCGAGATCGCACCTTCATAAACTGGCCGTTTCTGTGAATTCTCACTGTGCTGAGATAATCAGCGGAGAACATGTTCTCCACTGATAATCTCAGTTTCATAAACTGGTAATGAGCTGAGATCAGCGGTGAGACTCGGGATCGCCGCTGATCTCAGTTTCATAAAAGGACACCCATTTCTTTGGTGAAAATAACCCGAATCAGTGTATATTATTTAGTCTGTAGGAAAGTTATAGAGTCCACAAACTATGGGATATTTATCTGAAAATCGATCAATCATGATGTACTGCCGACTGATTTCATTTCTTGAGGCATGAAAACACCAGGGCAGTACAAATATCCCCCCCAAATAACCCCCTTTTTGGAAAGTAGACATTCCAAGATATTTAGTAAGAGGCATGGAAAGTTTTTTGAAGTTGTAATTTTTTTGTCACAATTTTTATGAAAATAAATAAAAATATATATAATATTAAGAGAAAATAGGGGTAAATGGCGCTCCCTAAGAAGGGGGGGGGGGGGGGGTAGCGCTATGTAAGTGTATAACCAAAACACCTAAGAGTGTGGTGCTGTGACCTCATAAACATATGTAAAACGGACCTTATGTAAATATGTGTGTATCTCAATACCTTGTCAAATAAACATAGCATCAATACCTGTTAATGAAAAAATGTGAACAAATACCACTAAAATAACAAAAATAGCCTAATATAGCAGTGGGAGAAAATGTGACCATCAAAATCTACCCCTGCTGGCCCACAATATATGCGTTGGTCAGCAGACAATATAGAACATGTGATAATAACCTTATCCAATCACAGGGCGGGTTTCTTAGCAACATTGTCCCACCCAGGATCTGCCTAGATGTGGAAGCAGAAGGAAGGCTGCAAGTTTATGCTTAGTGCTAAGAGGATGAAACAGGCTGTGATGCATGAAGCCGGTGTACCACCTAATGCTTGGAGCTGGGCTGCATAGAGCAGTGTTTTTCAACTCCAGTCCTCAAGACGCCCCAACACTTCGTGTTTTCAGGATTTCCCTTAGATGAAACAGCTGTGGTAATTACTAAGGTAGTGAAATTGATCAAATCACCTGTGCAAAATAATGGAAATCCTGAAAACATGACCTGTTGGGGCGCCTTGAGGACTGGAGTTGAGAAACACTGGCATAGAGGACATGTGTGGATGCCCTGACCGGACCTGGGGAGCCCTTCATCCTGCTGTTACATGCCCATTACCCCTGTAGGGGTACCAGGAGCTGGTGAGTGGGGACCCTTGAGGGGGATCCCGGAAGTCACCGGATATTGACTAAGCACAAGAGTCACGTATTTTTTATGAACACTTTGCAATCTGGAGCTTCACTTTTATTTTTTATTTTTAGCGTTTATTTTTAGCTTATATTATTTTTGACTTTTCTTTATTTTTATGTTTTTTTTCACATATATATCTGATGTGGAGTATTCTATTTAATACTTACCTTTACTGGAGTGGACACTCATCATGTGGACTTATCATCATCACATGTTCTATATTGTCTGCTGACCAACGCATATATTGTGGGCCAGCAGGGGTAGATTTTGATGGTCACATTTTCTCCCACTGCTATATTAGGCTATTTTTGTTATTTTAGTGGTATTTGTTCACATTTTTTCATTAACAGGTATTGATGCTATGTTTATTTGACAAGTTATTGAGATACACACATATTTACATAAGGTCTGTTTCACATATGTTTATGAGGTCACAGCACCACACTCTTAGGTATTTTGGTTATACACTTAGATAGTGCTATCCCCCCCCCTTCTTAGGGAGTGCCATTTACCCCTATTTTCCCTTAAATCTATTCTCTATTATTAGGGAGGTGTGATTCAGGGGAGGCTGCATACCGGTTTTATCCCAAGCGTGAAACCTAGTCTATATTATATATATATATATATATATATATATATATATATATATATATATATATATATATATATATATATATATATATATATACACACACACATACATATACATACATATATACACACTGTATATATATATATATATATATATATATATATATATATATATATATATATATATATATATATATATATACACTATATTTATATTTCTTCACTGTCACCAGTGCACTACAACGTGGTCATATAATGGGTGTGGCAGTGATCAGGGACACTAAACTGGCGACAGTATGAAAACAAAAAAAAAAAAAAAAAAAAAATGAAATGCTATAAAAAAAAAAAAAAAAAAAAAAAAAAAAAACTTTCACACAAACCAAAAATATTCACGTATTTTAAATTGTTTTTACCAAAGACGTGACAGAATTCATTATGGCCCAAATTTATGAATATATTTAGTTTTATTGGATATGTTTTATAACAAAAATAGAAAATATTTTTTTTTCTAAATTTCTAGTAAAATAAAAAATCCAGTGGTGATCAAATATTACCAAAGTAAAGCTCTATTTGTGTAAAAAAAAAAATGATATAAAAAAAAAAAAAAAAAAAAAAACTTTCATTTGTGTACAGTGTAACATGACCGCGCAATTGTCAGTTAAAGTAGCGCAGTGCCGAGTAGCAAAAAAATGGCCTGGCCATAAAGGGGGGTAAATCCTTTATGAGGTCACCTGGGTAATGATGAGGGATCACTAACACCTAAAAGTTATGACAAGAAGGATTCCTCTCTGCAGAAAACAACGTTGGGAAAGGCAGATCTAGACTAGAAACTTGTATGTGCTCAGCTCTCTCACCGACGGCTTCTCGTGACCGATACGTATGTACAATTCTTTGTATTCTGTTCACCCAATTGTAGGAAATCACCTTGGAGGGGGGGGGGGGGTCTATAGAAATAACTCACCGCGCTCAGTCACCATACTCAGCGATCGGCCAGACGATGAACTCTCCGAGGTTCTTCTCTGTTCCGGTTTGGCTGCGGGAGGAGACGAGGAGAGATCAGACATCACCTGCTGGCTGAGCTGTGAGGAGATGACAAGAGAACAAAGTCAAAGCAATTTGGAACAATTTTCATGCGTTCTGCGGCTGGCAATTAATTCATTCCGATCCGCCACAAAGTTATAGAATATTTCTCTATATAAACCTTCCTGAAATCCCCGACACTGCCAGAGGACTCCGCCCCTTCCTCCATCTCAGGGGGCTCCAAACTTCTCAGTACGAGGGGCCACAGAGTATAATATACAAATATTCACAGGACACAAAACAAATCCGTTTTATAAATGGATGAATACAATGCAAACAAATGAACATGTTCCAAGAACTAGCTTTATACCAGAACCCCATCACATGACATCAGGGTCCCCATCAGAGTCCCCCCTTACATCAGGGTCCCCCCTTACATCAGAGTCCCTATCAGAGTCCCCCTCTTACATCAGGGTCCCCATCACATAGTCCCCCCCCTTACATCAGGGTCCCCATCAGAGTCCCCCCTTACATCAGGGTCCCCATCAGATTCCCCCTTACATCAGGGTCCCCATCAGAATCCCCCTTACATCAGGGTCACCATCAGAATCCCCCTTACATCAGGGTCCCCATCAGAATCCCCCTTACATCAGGGTCCCCATCAGAATCCCCCTTACATCAGGGTCCCCATCACATAGTCCCCCCCTTACATCAGGGTCCCCATCAGGGTCCCCCCTTACATCAGGGTCCCCATCAGAATCCCCCACCTTACATCAGGGTCCCCATCAGAGTCCCCATCAGAATCCCCCTTACATCAGGGTCCCCATCAGAGTCCCCCCCCTTACATCAGGGTCCCCATCAGAGTCCCCCCCCTTACATCAGGGTCCCCATCAGATTCCCCCCCCCTTACATCAGGGTCCCCATCAGATTCCCCCCCCTTACATCAGGGTCCCCATCAGAGTCCCCCCCTTACATCAGGGTCCCCATCAGAGTCCCCCCCTTACATCAGGGTCCCCATCAGAGTCCCCCCTTACATCAGGGGTCCCATAAGAGTCCCCCCTTACATCAGGGGTCCCATAAGGGTCCCCCCTTACATCAGGGTCCCCCCCTTACATCAGGGTCCCCAGCAGAGTCCACCCTTACATCAGGGTCCTAAGTAAAGTCCCCCCTTACATCAGGGTACATTAAGGTATGTAGTGAAAACAAACAGTTTATGTATACATTTCACTAACATGGTAATGAGAAGGAAAAGGAGGAACCGGGAAGAATAAAAAGCAGATTAAACTTTAGCTCTAAAAGAACTCTGTAAATCTAGGCACTGTTTAAAGCACATGGGAGATTCTCAACAAGTCCAGCTGGAATTTATAAAAGAATGAAATCTGAGATTACCGGAGACATAGAGACATTTTCTTTCATGGAGAGGATTTCAGCCGTAAGCGCATCAATCAGCAGCCTCTGCTCAGCGAGCTCCTCCTGCAAACGCTGACGCTGCAGAATTTCCTGATGCAACCGCCGGTCCCCCTACAAGAATGAAATACGACATGAATGTGACATGACCCCTCATCAGAAATATATCACACAGCTCAAGCTTTATATCCATTCAGAGCGATTGGTAATCGATGGGACAATTTATCAGCTCAACAAACCGTCTCCTATGCTGTGCCTTACAGAGGTATCATTATTTGTATATATAAAAAGCACATTTTACAAAAGTCATCATCATCATCAGTAGAAGAGAACAAGAAGACCTGGACAGCCGCACACCGGAATGGATAAATACGTCTTTTTATTCAAAATACAGGATCATGGGGTACACAAAACATGACTGTGGGGTGGTACAAGAATATCTGACGCGTTTCGCACTTACACCAAGTGCTTACTCATCATCAGTAGTACCGTGTTTCCCCAAAAATAAGACCTAGCATGATTATCGGGGGAGGGCTGCAATATAAGCCCTACCCTGAAAATAAGCCCTAGTAAAAAAATGTAATCCGTTTTGTAAAACGATTATAACAGTATAAGGTACAGGGTGTCTCCCTTTGTAACTGTATTATAGAAAATACCTTATATACAGCGCCGCTGACCCGCCAGGAGTCTCCTCTCCTCCCGGCTGATGTCTGCGGCCCCTCCCTCTGCAGTGCTCGGAGCGGGGTGACGTCAGCGGGGATCTCGGAGTGGAAAAGAAGAGTTCAGGCAGGTCACGTGAGCACCCAGCGGCGCTGGCAATAAGGTATTTTTCATAATACAGTTACAAAGGGAGACACACTGCACCTTATACCGTTATAATCTTTTTATAAAATGGATTACATAATTTTATATGGACTTTAACCATTTGCTTACAGGGCACTTAAACCCCTTTTCTGCCCAGACCAATTTTCAGCTTTTAGCGCTCTCACTCTTTGAATGACAATTGCGCGGTCATACAACAATGTACTCATGACATTTTTATCATTTTTTTCCCCACAAATAGAGCTTTCTTTTGGTGGTATTTGATCACCTCTGCGTTTTTTTATTTTTTGTTAAAAAATTTTTTTTTTTAAAAGACCGAAAATTTTGAAAAAAAAAATAACAAAAACAGTTTTATATTTTGTTATAAAATTTTGCAAACAGGTAATTTTTCTCCTTCATTGATGTACACTGATGAGGCTGCACTAATGGGCACTGATAGCCTGCACTGATGGGCACCAATGGGCTGCACTGATAAGGCGGCACTGGTGGGCACTGATAGCTGGCATTGGTGGGTAGCAGTGATGGTCACTGGTAGGCAGCACTGCTAGGTGGCACTGATGAGGCACCACTGGTGGGCATTGATAGGTGTCACTGGTGGGCATTGATATGTGGCACTGATTGGTGGCACTGATGGGCACAGTTGAGGCGGCTGCGCCACTTCCTTTTTGGGACCGATGTTCCAGAAGCCGGTGATCGGCATTTTTTTCCTCCTCGCGGAAACAGCGTGAGGAGAGAAAAAAACGATTTCCGATCTTCTGTTTACATCACATGATCAGCTGCCATTTGTTTAGCAAAAAATAAAAACCCCAGCGGTGATTAAGTACCACCTAAAGAAAGCTCTATTTGTGTGAAAAAAATGATAAAAATTTCACATGGGTACAGTGTTACATGACCGCGCAATTGTCATTCAAAAAGTGAATGTGCTAAAAGCTAAAAATTGGCCTGGGCAGCAAGGGGTAAACCCCCCCAGGAGGCAAGTAGTTTGACAAAAAACCTGGAAGCGGATTCTGGCTTCTATGCAGGAGCTGCAGCAGATTTGGCACGCTCTGGTTTTAGTAAATCTCCCCCCTGTGGGTGGTCAAGTCTTACCTCCTTTAGATAACACACCAGCCGCCGTATGGAGCCGACAAGAGACATGGTGAATCCCGTCAACCCCTGAGCCTTTGGCAGGGTGTCCACCTCCCGGCCCGTCTGTCTTTCGTAGTCCTCCAAGTCCAGCTCTACTTCCTGCATCATCTGGTTCAGGACATCCAAACTGGACTGGCTGCAACTGGACAGTTCACAAGCCGAGGGCGCAGAACCGGACTCCGCCCTGCGATGAGTGGAGGGGCGCGAGGAGCGTTTTTTCTTCCCTTCAACAAAGAACAGGAAAATTGTTTCACAAATCACAGAACCGTGCTGAGATCTCTTTACAGGAGAAGTATCGCTGCAAATTCAAAATTGTGGTTGAATCCTACAGGGCCAGTGTTTCTCAACTCCAGTCCTCAAGGAGCCCCAACAGGTCACGTTTTCAGGATTTCCCTCAGATGAAATGACTGTGGTAATTACTAAGGCAGTATAAATCAGTAAAATCACCTGTGCAAAATAATGGGGAGCCTGAAAACATGATCTGTTGGGGCGCCTTGAGGACTGGAGTTGCTCTAGGGGACCAAGGGCTTGTAGCATTTGATCCCTAATGATCTGCGGTTGCTGAGCATGTTTGGTTGACAGTGCGCCACCTACAATCCCACCGGGCATGGACTACGGTGCTCAGTAGGGAGGTCTGAGTGACAGCGGTCGGCTCTGGCAGCAGTCACGAGCGCTGTCATTCAGCATCCTATATGGGCATTACCTAGACTGGTACTTAGATGGTGGCGCCCTCTTCTGTTCTTAAGTACCTAAGGAGATCCGTGTGTAAATAACAGCCCATCTAGGAACACCCAACCCTGCCAGACAGACATCCTTACAACAGGGAATTTGGATATTTGAATAACTTCTCCCAAGAGCCAGCCCACCGCTTGCATCACAGCTGAGGGCTCTTGAGAGGAGTGATGTTTTCTGCAAACTATGTACAGACACCTGCAGGCCCCTCTCACCAGCCACGATCTACCAACATTGCATAGAGAAGTACAAATCAATCAAGTACAAATGACATCACTGGGTTTAAAATAAAGGTATGCACTGAAAACAGAAAAGGTTTTATTCACCCAAGCCCAATCTTGATCCAGCAAAGTGCACAAGATCGGAGGCTCTGCCTCTCTCCCTCCTCATAGGCTCAGAGACAGCAGCGGGAGCTGCTGCCAATGACAGCCAGTGACAAGAGACAGTGGCAGAGTACCACTGTCTGTGTCAATAGATGCAGACAGCGAGGCTCTGGAGCGTGTCCGTACGAGGGCCCCCATAGCAAGCGGCTTGCTATAGGCGAACTCCGCGGTGGGGGAGGAGCCAGAAGCACCAGCGGGGGACCTGAGAAGAGGAGGACTGGGGCTGCTCTGTAAAAAACTATTGTACAGAGCAGGCAAGTATAACATGTTTGTTATTTTAAAGAGGAGGTCCGCCCACCCCTGCAAAAATTAAAAGCCAGCAGCTACACATACTGCAGCTGCTAAATTTTAAAATTAGGACACCTAACTGTCCTGAAGTCCAGTGATGTTGGCACCGCAGCTGATGTTTCCATCAGCTGTCAGGTGCTGCGGCCGCCATTGCGTGTAAGGGAACCCGGCACTACAGAATTACGGCTTCATGACCGGGTGCCTACTGCGCATGCGCAAGGCACCGCTGCGCTCTCCTACTGGCCCGGCAGCAGGGGAAGGAAGATGAGGGAGCCGAGCCGCTGACGTAATTCGCCGCGGCCCGGTCTCCCGGAAGTGGGGAACTTCCGTTCCCCCTGAAAGGGGCCAATTGTGGCACCGGACGGGGGGTTGACAAATGAGCGGAAGTTCCACTTTTGGGTGGAACTCCACTTTAAAGAAAAAAAAAAAAAAGAAAAAACGTTCACTTTCAGCTTTGAGGCTTGATAGCTGTGTCCCCTTTGGGGGGAATTCCCCTCTATTATGCCATGGGGAACAGGAAGTAAAAGGTAAACCACCATAATATACATTTGTCTTGGTACTCCCTTTGCACAATATTGCAGGGCCCTCACCTTTTGTCGGCACCCGATGGTGATTTGGGGGGTTGGGGTTTAGTATTCTGCCAATTACACATTTTGGATCTTCGGGTTCTTCTTGCTCTTCCTCAGTCAGGCGGGTTTTGACCTTCTTTACAGCTGTGGTGGCGTTTAATGCTATAGAAAAATGTTAGGGTAAAATATATTCATTTATTTATAGCATCATAACTTACTGGCATACTACTTTAACCCCTTTGCGCCGACCGCACACATATACGCGTCCACATCGAAGTTGTTTTTTTTTTTTTTTCGTGGGACCACATATATGGGTACCACCCTTTGTGCTGAAAGGGCACTCCCAGCACAGAGACCGGGCTCTGACCGAGGGCCCCGGGGTCTCCCACTAAAGATCGGGGCCCGGGACTGTCAGTTCCTGGTTATCACAGTGATCAGTCTCTGTGAAGCCTCTTCTGAATGAAGAGAATGATACATTGTATCTTCCTTCTTCTTGCAGGAGAGGAATTGTAAACAATCAACAAGCAAGTATTAAAAAAAAAAAAAAAAAAAAAAATATGATTCAAATGTAAAAATAAAGAATAAAAAAGAAATTAACAAATAAAGACGAAAAAAAAAAATAAGATTAAAGGTTGCCGGGGTTATTGTTCGGGCTCTTTCACACAGGCGGTCCACCTGACGGACTCCGCTTTGCTCAGCGCGGGGGAGGGGGGAAATCGATCCGCTGATCCCCACTTAGCAGGTGGATAACAGGTCCGTCTCCGCTCACTGTGCAGCGACAGACCTATCAGAGTCCCGCTCTCTTCCATGGGGGAGATCGGATAAAAATGGACCGACTGGCTGTTTTCACCCAAACCGATCCGTCAGACGGATAGAAAATAGGGTCACCGTCCGTCTGGGATTTCACAGACAGGATCGGATCGGATAGCGGCGGACATCCACCGCTTCATAGGAGGTGAGAGGAGCGTCCAATCGGGTCCGCCTGAAAAACTGAGTGGCGGACCTGATCGGAAAGCCCATGTGAAAGGGGCCTTAGGGTCAAGGTCGGGTTCAAAAGGTCACGGTCTGCATATTTTGTGTAGAGCTAAAAAAATATATATTATTTTAAATTGGTATTAGTGTCTGTTAGAGACCTTTCACACTGGGGCAGTGGGGGCGGCAGCAGCAAAGCGCCGCTATTTAGGCAGGAGCAGGGCACTTTTAATCCCCTAAAAAGGGGTTAAAAGCACCTGTGTAGCGCCGCTGCCGAATTGCTTTGCAGGCGCTTCGGCATTGCTGCCCATGCATTCCAATGGGCAGGGGCAGTGGTGGAGCGATGTATACATCGCACGCAAACCGCCCCAAAGATGCTGCTTGCAGGACTTTTTCTAACATCCTGCAAGCCCACTGCCCGAGTGTGAAAGGGCTTTCACATTGGTGACTGCAGATGAGGCATTTTTCAGGCGGTTTACAGGCGCTATTTTTAGCACTAAAGAGCCTGAAAAACGCCTCGGTGGGATAGGGGTCTTAGTATCGGTGGGATAGGGGTCTTAGTATCGGTGGGATAGGGGTCTTAGTATCGGTGGGATAGGGGTCTTAGTATCGGTGGGATAGGGGTCTTAGTATCGGTGGGATAGGGGTCTTAGTATCGGTGGGATAGGGGTCTTAGTATCAGTGGGATAGGGGTCTTTGTATTGGTGCGTTTTAGGCAGGATAAAAGAAAAATGCAAAATATGTACCAATGTTTCTGGGCTGCACTACGGGTACAAACAACAACTAACATCCACATATGTGGTATCACTGCAATAGTCAGGAGCAGGAGAATTAATTTTTGGTTGTTCTTTGGTGGTTAATTGTGATAATAGCAAGAAATATACAGCCAAATAAAAAAGAAAAAAATACTTATTTTTACTATTTTGGGACAGATTTCCTTATATAGATATCGAGAGATAGAGATAGAGATAATCGAGAGATAGAGATAGAGATAGAGATATCGAGAGATAGATAGAGATAGAGATATCGAGAGATAGATAGAGATAGAGATATCGAGAGATAGATAGAGATATCGAGAGATAGAGATATCGATATAGATATCTAGGAGATAGAGATAGGAGATAGAGATAAGAGATAGAGATAGAGGGATAGAGATACATTGGAACCTCGGATTGCTAATAAAGCGGTTAAAGAGCGTTTCGCAAACTCGGTTTGTAAGTGTTGTCTCGCAAAACAAGCAGGATTCAGGCCAAAGCAGTGTGCAGTACCGCTTTTGGCCTGAGGTGGGGGGCACCGGAGCTGAATGGCGCCGATTGGAAATGCACGTAAAGGCCCGAGGACAGTTCAGCTGACCTTGGCAAACCTCTGAAGTCTTTCCGAAGTCAGCCGAAGTGTACTTGGGCCTTTTCGCCCGTTTCCGAGGCTCTCCGGCGCCCTCCCCCGCCTCTGGCCGCATGCAGTATTGCATCCGATTGAAGTCACTGCGGAACAAATTATTTTCGTTTCCATTGACTTCAATGGGAAAACTCGCTTTGATATGCCAGTACTTTGGATTATGAGCATTCTCCTGGAACGGATTATGCTCGTAATCCGAGGTTCCACTGTATAGATATCTAGAGATAGAGATATAGATATCTAGAGATATAGGTATCGAGAGATAGAGAGAAAAAAAAAAATTATATATATATATATATATATATATATATATATATATATATATATATATATATATATATATATATATATATATATATATATATATATAAATCAGCCCTACCTATTTGCCCGTTGTTGGGATGACCTGAGCTTTTGGGTGTCACAAACTGGTTGTCTGCATCCGCTTCTTTGCCTGTTGATGGGTGACGAGATGCCGGATGGGAACGCTCTTCATTTATTATCTGGTAAGCCCTGGAAGAAGATTGGGAAAACATTCATATAACACAGAACCTTCATAGAGTGCAGATGAAAGGCTCCGCCTTCCATGGAATTTACTAATTAATAACTGCCCATAATAGAGGATCTCACATAAACATTATTCAATCCAATTGTTTATTCTATACGGTCAAAAAAAAAAAAAAATATGTAAAAAGAACAAACTCACCTGTCAGTGGTAAGGTTGGGCTGGAAAGTAATGGAGACGTCCACTTCTTCATCATCATCATCTTCTGACTGACTCTCATCCACGTCATTAAGAGCCTAAATAAAATATTTCCAATCATAAACTTTCTGCCGTACATCTAAAACATACAAAGTCTCGTATACAGCAAGTGCAAGTCCTGAACATCAGGAGCCAGGAATTACACCCCATCTCCTAAACCTTACAAATTTCATCCCCCCCGGTATGTAGGATATACACTCACCGGACACTTTATTAGGTATATCTGTTCAATTTCTAATCAGCCAATCACATGGCAGCAACTCAATGCATTTAGGCATCTAGGACGTGGTGAAGATGACTTGCTGAAGTTCAAACCGAGCATCAGAATGGGGAAGAAAGAGGATTGAAGTGACTTTGAACGTGGAATGATTGTTGGTGACAGACGGGGCTGGTCTGAGTATTTCTGGGATTTTCACTCACAACCATCTCTCAGGTTTACAGAGAATGGTGGGAAAAAAGAGAAAATATCCAGTGAGCGGCAGTTGTGTGGAGGAAAATGCCTTTGTTGAGGTCAGAGGAGAATGGGCAGGTTTGTGTAAAATTTACAGCGTCTACAAACTATGTGATATATACTGGAATTTTTTTTTTTTTTTTTTTTACTAGTAATGGCGGCAATCAGCGATTTATAGCAGGACGGGATATTGCGGTGGACAAAATCAGACACCTAGCTGAAAAACTTTTTGGAAACCAGTGACACCAATACAGTGATCAGTGCTAAAAAATATGCACTGTCACTGTACTAATGACACTGGCTGGGAGGGGGTTAACATCAGGGGCGATCAAAGGGTTAAATGTGTTCCAAGGGAGTGCTTGCTAACTGTATGGGGGAGGTGCTTTTACTATGGGAAGGCAGAGATCCGTGTTCCTGGTTTGCAGAAACACGGGATCAAAACCTTCCCATCTCACAGAACGTTGATCTGCCTTGTTCACATGGGCAGATTGTTGCTTTGCCTGTGTACCAAACGATTGGAGGGTCCCGGCAGACATCAAGTCCGCCAGACCTGCTGTGATTGGACACAGCATGCGCACCCCCAGATTCCGAAGTACAGGATCAGGTACTAGGTAAATGATCCTGCCCAGGAGAGCCGCCTTGAGATAGAGATCACCACATACATCATTTACATCCTATACATCCCATACATCATATACATCCCATACATCCCATACATCCTATACATCCCATACCTCCCATACATCATATACATCCCATACATCATATACATCATATACATCCCATACATCATATACATCCCATACATCATATACATCCCATACCTCCCATACATCATATACATCATATACATCCCATACATCATATACATCATATACATCCCATACATCATATACATCCCATACATCATATACATCCCATACATCATATACATCCCATACATCCCATACATCATATACATCCCATACATCCCATACATCATATACATCCCATACATCATATACATCCCATACATCATATACATCATATACCATACATCATATACATCCCATACATCCCATAATCCCATACAAGCACGTGGGCTGGATGCGAGAGGTGGATCAGCAGGATGTGTGTGTGTGTGTGTGTGTGTGTGTATATACATAGTCAGTGGTTAAACCAAATGGGTTGTTGTCAGGCTGTACCATTTGGCAGAGCTGTGTAAATCACAGGACCGGCTAGACAGAATTACAAATCCTTTGTCTGGTAAAACATCCCATAAAGTTTGCATTGAGCTGCATGTCTGGAGTTGAGGCTACAAACAAATTTCGTCTCCGTTACCTGGGAGTCCATGACGCTCTCGCTGAGGATGGACAGGCGGGTGGGAGGGTCTTTCTTCTGCACAATCGGACCACAAGAGGTTTCCAAGTCGCAGGATGGAGCCATTGTGACATTAGGAAAGCCTGGAGTTATAAAAAGGGACAAATTGGTGACTACTGAAATACCATACACCTATATAGACATGTCTACAGACACCACCATAGATCAGAGGCACAAACTAGTATATACACTATATTACCAAAAGTATTGGGACGCCTGCCTTTACATGTACATGAATGATACAAAGGTTTCTGTTTTATATCATTGCTGCAAGTGAAAAAAAGATCATGTATTATGTTAGGGGGGAATAAATAGACTTATTTATACATGGCTACGAGTCCTATTTCTACTTCCATATACACTATATTACCAAAAGTATTGGAACACCTCTCTTTACACACACATGAAATTTAATGACATCCCAGTCTTAGTCCGGAGGGTTCAATATTGAGTTGGCTCCCCCTTTACAGATATAACAGCTTCAACTCTTCTGGGAAGGCCGTCCACAAGGTTTAGGAGTGTGTCTATGGGAATGTTTGACCGTTCTTCCAGAAGAGCATTTGTGAGGTCAGGCACTGATGTTGGACGAGAAGGCCTGGCTCACAGTCTCCAATCTAATTCATTCCAAAGGTGTTCTATCAGCTTGAGGTCAGGACTCTGTGCAGGCCAGTCAAGTTCCTCCACCCCAAACTCGGTCATCCATGTCTTTATGGACCTTGCTTTGTGCACCGGTCCAAATTATTTGGTGGAGGGGGGATTATGGTGTGGCGTTGTTTTTCAGGGGTTGAGATTGGCCCCTTAGTTCCAGTGAAGGGAACTCTTAGGGCGTCAGCATACCAAGACATTTTGGACAATTTCATGCTGCCAAATTTGTGGGAACAGTTTGGGGATGACCCCTTCCTGTACCAACATGACTGCGCACCAGTGCACAAAGCAAGGTCCATAAAGACATGGAAGAACGAGTTTAGGGTGGAGGAACTTGACTGTCCTGACCTCAACCTGATAGAACACCTTTGATATAAATTATAGCGGAGACTGCGAGCCAGGCCTTCTCATGCCTGACCTCACAAATGCTCTTCTGGAAGAATGGTCAAACATTCCCATAGACACACTCCTAAACCTTGTGGACGGCCTTCCCAGAAGAGTTGAAGCTGTTATAGCTGCAAAGGGCGGGCCAACTCAATATTGAACCCTACGGACTAAGGCGCTATTAAAGTACATGTGTGTGTAAAGGCAGGCGTCCCAATACTTTTGGTAACATAGTATATATGGAGGTAGAAATAGGACTCGTAGCCATGTATAAATAAGTCTATTTATTCCTCCCTAACACAATACATGATCTTTTTTCGCTTGCAGCAATGATATAAAACAGAAATCTTTGTATCAGATCCATAAGCCAACATTACTTTCAATAGAAAACAAACATTCTATACTAAATATTTACCTACAAGGTGTCAGTAATATCACAGACTGCGGTGTCAATGTCAGTAACAACCTGCCCCAGATTTCTCTTCTCTTGCCCCGAGGTGACTCTCTAGCTATTGGTGCACTTATAACATAACAATGGAGTCCTGTCCAATGAGACTGTGATGATTTTTTTGTCTATAGGCCGGGCGGGAGCTCTCTTGTTCAGGGTGGACATCATGTGACGTCTACATTTGTTTAGGAAAATATAAAAAACCCAGTGGTGATTAAATACCACCAAAAGCTCTAGTCATGTGAAAAAAAAAATAAAAAAATGATAAAAATGTCACATGGTTACAGTGTTACATGACTGCGGCGCAATTGTCGCTCAAAGTGTACCAGCGCTGAAAGCTGGAAATTGTCCTGGGCAGGAAGGGGGTGAAAGTTCATATTTAACCTCTTCAAATCTTTGATGGTGTCTACTGTGTCCAAAGACTGAAGAGGATAAACAAGCTCATGGCTCAGCAGGCTTTGGGCTTTTGTGTAAGAGCGATCTGGGCAGCTGTAGAGTCGCTTTATCACTTTTGTTTGTATTGTTAGACTGATGATTTGGATCAGTTGGTGACCCTGATGTAAGGGGGGGCACTCTGATAGGGACCCCGAAGTAAGGGGGGCACACTGATGGGGACCCCCGTGTAAGGGGGGGCACTCTGATGGGGACCCCCGTGTAAGGGGGGGAACTCTGATGGGGACCCCCGTGTAAGGGGGGGGGGGCACTCTGATGGGGACCCCCGTGTAAGGGGGGGGAACTCTGATGGGGACCCCCGTGTAAGGGGGGGGAACTCTGATGGGGACCCCCGTGTAAGGGGGGGAACTCTGATGGGGACCCCCGTGTAAGGGGGGGAACTCTGATGGGGACCCCGTGTAAGGGGGGGCACTCTGATGGGGACCCCGTGTAAGGGGGGGCACTCTGATGGGGACCCCCGTATAAGGGGGGGAACTCTGATGGGGACCCCCGTGTAAGGGGGGGGAACTCTGATGGGCACCCCCGTGTAAGGGGGGGTAACTCTGATAAGGGGGGGGAACTCTGATGGGGACCCCCGTGTAAGGGGGGGGAACTCTGATGGGCACCCCCGTGTAAGGGGGGGTAACTCTGATAAGGGGGGGGAACTCTGATGGGGACCCCCGTGTAAGGGGGGGGGAACTCTGATGGGGACCCCCGTGTAAGGGGGGGGAACTCTGATGGGGACCCCCGTGTAAGGGGGGGGAACTCTGATGGGGACCCCCGTGTAAGTGGGGGAACTCTGATGGGGACGCCCGTGTAAGGGGGGGAACTCTGATGGGGACGCCCGTGTAAGGGGGGGGGACTCTGATGGGGACCCCCGTGTAAGGGGGGGGGGACTCTGATGGGGACCCCCGTGTAAGGGGGGGGACTCTGATGGGGACCCCCAAGTAAAGTGGGGGGGACTCTGATGGGGACCCTGATGTAAGGGGGGGCACTCTGATGGGGACCCCCGTGTAAGGGGGGGCACTCTGATGGGGACCCCGGTGTAAGGGGGGGCACTCTGATGGGGACCCCGGTGTAAGGGGGGGAACTCTGATGGGGACCCCCATGTAAAGGGGGGGGGACTCTGATGGGGACCCCCATGTAAAGGGGGGGGGACTCTGATGGGGACCCCCATGTAAGGGGGGGGAACTCTGATCTGATGGGGACCCTGATGTAAGGGGGGGAACTCTGATGGGGACCCTGATGTAAGGGGGGGAACTCTGATGGGGACCCTGATGTAAGGGGGGGGAACTCTGATGGGGACCCTGATGTAAGGGGGGGGAACTCTGATGGGGACCCTGATGTAAGGGGGGGGGGAACTCTGATGGGGACCCTGATGTAAGGGGGGGGAACTCTGATGGGGACCCCCATGTAAAGGGGGGGGGACTCTGATGGGGACCCCCGTGTAAGGGGGGGGAACTCTGATGGGGATCCTGATGTAAGGGGGGGAACTCTGATGGGGACCCTGATGTAAGGGGGGGAACTCTGATGGGGACCCTGATGTAAGGGGGGGAACTCTGATGGGGACCCCGATGTAAGGGGGGGGGGGGAACTCTGATAACAACATACAAATTTGGATGCTAGCACAAATATATAAAAAAGTATCACAGACAGGTAATTACTAGCAATACTAGTACTCAGCAATTTTTTTCCCCCTGAACCTTTAGGTTTTCCTTGTACAAAAAAAAAAAACAAAAAAAAAAAAAACACCTGACCATTTTTTATTGAGGGTGTAAATATACTTTAAAGCGGAACCTTCAGTCATTTTTTCATCTTTCCATCTATTAAATCTTCTGCCCTTGTTGTTGTTGTTTTACCTTTTGATTGTAAAACATTTTTTTTCTGCCAGTATATCCCTTATACAGACCACTTCCTATTTCTTGTCTGGTCATTGGCCTAAGCTTATGACATCATGTACAGCTCTCTCTATCATTCTCCTGAAGGGAGGGGGGGATGAGTCATAAGAGGGCCAATGAGAGCTGGAGGTGTGTCTGTGTAAATCCAGGAAGTGAACAGGCAGCAGCTTCAGCTGCCCACAGTTAAAATGGCTGCAGCCAGACTCAGTGGATGGAGATTTCTGCAGCATATTTGGCAAGTACAGAATCACAGTATATATATAAAATAATATGCAAAGTGGTTGGGGGGAAGCTTCAGAATGGCAAAGATGTTTTTGTTACAAATGATGTGAGCAGACTGCAGTTCCTCTGTAACACCTCACTGATGTGCACCGATTTCCAACAGATAACAAATATTAGAACATTAAATTTCACCTGAAAAGTTCAGATAACAGAAAGATTAGAGAAAGTCTCCATAGTAATATCAGTGTCACCTGTGTGCCTGCGGGGGGCGTCTCCGAAGAGGTCCTTCACCACAGACATGGCCCGGTCCGATCTCTCCAGAACATCCTTCATCTGATACTGATCAGAAAGAATCTAATAGAGAGAAAAGAAATAAAATATTACACAGAATAAAATCCTCAGCGACTTCTGATGTATCCACACTGAGCAATCCTGACAGATCATTGTTATCAATTCACATGTATAAAACATCACCTAGAATTATAGAGCACAACATATGAAATACATTTCCTGACATTTCTGTTACCATAAATGCTGAAGTTTAATCATCGCACAATCACCGGCCACTTTATTAGGTACACCTTGCTAGTAACGGGTTGGACCCCCTTTTGCCCTCATTCTTGGTGGCATAGATACAACAAGGTGTTGGAAACGTTCCTCAGAATTTGCTCCATAGTGACATGATAATATCACACAGTTGCTGCAGATTTGTCGGTTGCACATCCATGATGCCAATCTCCCGTTCCACCACATCCTAAAGGTGGAATTGTATTGAGATGTGGTGAGTGTGGAGGCCATTGGAGGACAGGGACCTCATTGTCCAGTGGTGAGATGATTGGAGCTTTGTGACATGGTGCATTATCCTGCTGGAAGGAGCCATCAGAAGATGGGGACACTGTAGTCATAAAGGGATGGACATGGTCAGCAACAATACTCAGGTAGGTCGTGGTGTTTATATGATGCTCAATTGGTACTAAGGGGTCCAAAGTGTGCCAAGAAAATATCCCCCCCACCATTACACCACTACCACCAGCCTGAACCGGTGATACCCCATCCCCCACACCATTACACCCCCACCACCAGCCTGAACCGGTGATACCCCATCCCCCACACCATTACACCCCCACCACCAGCCTGAACCAATGATATCCCATCCCCCACACCATTACACCCCACCACCAGCCTGAACCGGTGATACCCCATCCCCCACACCATTACACCCCCACCACCAGCCTGAACCAGTGATATCCCATCCCCCACACCATTACACCCCACCACCAGCCTGAACCGGTGATACCCCATCCCCCACACCATTACACCCCCACCACCAGCCTGAACCGGTGATATCCCATCCCCCACACCATTACACCCCCACCACCAGCCTGAACCAGTGATATCCCATCCCCCACACCATTACACCCCCACCACCAGCCTGAACCGGTGATACCCCATCCCCCACACCATTACACCCCCACCACCAGCCTGAACCAGTGATATCCCATCCCCCACACCATTACACCCCACCACCAGCCTGAACCGGTGATACCCCATCCCCCACACCATTACACCCCCACCACCAGCCTGAACCGGTGATACCCCATCCCCCACACCATTACACCCCCACCACCAGCCTGAACCAGTGATATCCCATCCCCCACACCATTACACCCCACCACCAGCCTGAACCGGTGATACCCCATCCCCCACACCATTACACCCCCACCACCAGCCTGAACCGGTGATACCCCATCCCCCACACCATTACACCCCCACCACCAGCCTGAACCGGTGATACCCCATCCCCCACACCATTACACCCCCACCACCAGCCTGAACCAATGATATCCCATCCCCCACACCATTACACCCCACCACCAGCCTGAACCGGTGATACCCCATCCCCCACACCATTACACCCCCACCACCAGCCTGAACCAGTGATATCCCATCCCCCACACCATTACACCCCACCACCAGCCTGAACCGGTGATACCCCATCCCCCACACCATTACACCCCCACCACCAGCCTGAACCGGTGATACCCCATCCCCCACACCATTACACCCCCACCACCAGCCTGAACCAGTGATATCCCATCCCCCACACCATTACACCCCACCACCAGCCTGAACCGGTGATACCCCATCCCCCACACCATTACACCCCCACCACCAGCCTGAACCGGTGATACCCCATCCCCCACACCATTACACCCCCACCACCAGCCTGAACCAGTGATATCCCATCCCCCACACCATTACACCCCACCACCAGCCTGAACCGGTGATACCCCATCCCCCACACCATTACACCCCCACCACCAGCCTGAACCGGTGATACCCCATCCCCCACACCATTACACCCCCACCACCAGCCTGAACCAGTGATATCCCATCCCCCACACCATTACACCCCACCACCAGCCTGAACCGGTGATACCCCATCCCCCACACCATTACACCCCCACCACCAGCCTGAACCGGTGATACCCCATCCCCCACACCATTACACCCCCACCACCAGCCTGAACCAGTGATATCCCATCCCCCACACCATTACACCCCCACCACCAGCCTGAACCAGTGATATCCCATCCCCCACACCATTACACCCCACCACCAGCCTGAACCAGTGATATCCCATCCCCCACACCATTACACCCCACCACCAGCCTGAACCGGTGATATCCCATCCCCCACACCATTACACCCCCACCACCAGCCTGAACCAGTGATATCCCATCCCCCACACCATTACACCCCACCACCAGCCTGAACCGGTGATACCCCATCCCCCACACCATTACACCCCCACCACCAGCCTGAACCGGTGATACCCCATCCCCCACACCATTACACCCCCACCACCAGCCTGAACCAGTGATATCCCATCCCCCACACCATTACACCCCACCACCAGCCTGAACCGGTGATACCCCATCCCCCACACCATTACACCCCCACCACCAGCCTGAACCGGTGATACCCCATCCCCCACACCATTACACCCCTACCACCAGCCTGAACCAGTGATATCCCATCCCCCACACCATTACACCCCACCACCAGCCTGAACCGGTGATACTCCATCCCCCACACCATTACACCCCCACCACCAGCCTGAACCGGTGATACCCCATCCCCCACACCATTACACCCCCACCACCAGCCTGAACCAGTGATATCCCATCCCCCACACCATTACACCCCACCACCAGCCTGAACCGGTGATACCCCATCCCCCACACCATTACACCCCCACCACCAGCCTGAACCGGTGATACCCCATCCCCCACACCATTACACCCCCACCACCAGCCTGAACCAGTGATATCCCATCCCCCACACCATTACACCCCCACCACCAGCCTGAACCAGTGATATCCCATCCCCCACACCATTACACCCCCACCACCAGCCTGAACCAGTGATATCCCATCCCCCACACCATTACACCCCCACCACCAGCCTGAACCGGTGATATCCCATCCCCCACACCATTACACCCCCCACCACCAGCCTGAACCAGTGATATCCCATCCCCCACACCATTACACCCCCACCACCAGCCTGAACCAGTGATATCCCATCCCCCACACCATTACACCCCCACCACCAGCCTGAACCGGTGATATCCCATCCCCCACACCATTACACCCCCACCACCAGCCTGAACCAGTGATATCCCATCCCCCACACCATTACACCTCCACCACCAGCCTGAACCAGTGATATCCCATCCCCCACACCATTACACCCCCACCACCAGCCTGAACCGGTGATACCCCATCCCCCACACCATTACACCCCCACCACCAGCCTGAACCGGTGATACCCCATCCCCCACACCATTACACCCCCACCACCAGCCTGAACCAGTGATATCCCATCCCCCACACCATTACACCCCCACCACCAGCCTGAACCGGTGATATCCCATCCCCCACACCATTACACCCCCACCACCAGCCTGAACCAGTGATATCCCATCCCCCACACCATTACACCCCCACCACCAGCCTGAACCGGTGATACCCCATCCCCCACACCATTACACCCCCACCACCAGCCTGAACCAGTGATATCCCATCCCCCACACCATTACACCCCCACCACCAGCCTGAACCGGTGATATCCCATCCCCCACACCATTACACCCCCACCACCAGCCTGAACCAGTGATATCCCATCCCCCACACCATTACACCCCCACCACCAGCCTGAACCGGTGATACCCCATCCCCCACACCATTACACCCCCACCACCAGCCTGAACCGGTGATACCCCATCCCCCACACCATTACACCCCCACCACTAGCCTGAACCGGTGATACCCCATCCCCCACACCATTACACCCCCACCACCAGCCTGAACCGGTGATACCCCATCCCCCACACCATTACACCCCCACCACCAGCCTGAACCAGTGATATCCCATCCCCCACACCATTACACCCCCCACCACCAGCCTGAACCGGTGATACCCCATCCCCCACACCATTACACCCCCACCACCAGCCTGAACCAGTGATATCCCATCCCCCACACCATTACACCCCCACCACCAGCCTGAACCAGTGATATCCCATCCCCCACACCATTACACCCCCACCACCAGCCTGAACCAGTGATATCCCATCCCCCACACCATTACACCCCCACCACCAGCCTGAACCGGTGATATCCCATCCCCCACACCATTACACCCCCCACCACCAGCCTGAACCAGTGATATCCCATCCCCCACACCATTACACCCCCACCACCAGCCTGAACCAGTGATATCCCATCCCCCACACCATTACACCCCCACCACCAGCCTGAACCGGTGATATCCCATCCCCCACACCATTACACCCCCACCACCAGCCTGAACCAGTGATATCCCATCCCCCACACCATTACACCCCCACCACCAGCCTGAACCAGTGATATCCCATCCCCCACACCATTACACCCCCACCACCAGCCTGAACCGGTGATACCCCATCCCCCACACCATTACACCCCCACCACCAGCCTGAACCAGTGATATCCCATCCCCCACACCATTACACCCCCACCACCAGCCTGAACCGGTGATATCCCATCCCCCACACCATTACACCCCCACCACCAGCCTGAACCAGTGATATCCCATCCCCCACACCATTACACCCCCACCACCAGCCTGAACCGGTGATACCCCATCCCCCACACCATTACACCCCCACCACCAGCCTGAACCAGTGATATCCCATCCCCCACACCATTACACCCCCACCACCAGCCTGAACCGGTGATATCCCATCCCCCACACCATTACACCCCCACCACCAGCCTGAACCAGTGATATCCCATCCCCCACACCATTACACCCCCACCACCAGCCTGAACCGGTGATACCCCATCCCCCACACCATTACACCCCCACCACCAGCCTGAACCGGTGATACCCCATCCCCCACACCATTACACCCCCACCACCAGCCTGAACCGGTGATACCCCATCCCCCACACCATTACACCCCCACCACCAGCCTGAACCGGTGATACCCCATCCCCCACACCATTACACCCCCACCACCAGCCTGAACCAGTGATATCCCATCCCCCACACCATTACACCCCCACCACCAGCCTGAACCGGTGATACCCCATCCCCCACACCATTACACCCCCACCACCAGCCTGAACCGGTGATACCCCATCCCCCACACCATTACACCCCCACCACCAGCCTGAACCGGTGATACCCCATCCCCCACACCATTACACCCCCACCACCAGCCTGAACCGGTGATACCCCATCCCCCACACCATTACACCCCCACCACCAGCCTGAACCAGTGATATCCCATCCCCCACACCATTACACCCCCACCACCAGCCTGAACCGGTGATACCCCATCCCCCACACCATTACACCCCCACCACCAGCCTGAACCAGTGATATCCCATCCCCCACACCATTACACCCCCACCACCAGCCTGAACCGGTGATACCCCATCCCCCACACCATTACACCCCCACCACCAGCCTGAACCGGTGATACCCCATCCCCCACACCATTACACCCCCACCACCAGCCTGAACCAGTGATATCCCATCCCCCACACCATTACACCCCCCACCACCAGCCTGAACCGGTGATACAAGGCAGGATGGATCCATGCGCCAAATTCTGACCCCACCATCTGAAGGTCGCGGCTGAAATCCAAACTCATCGGACCAGGCAACGTTTTTCCAATCTTCTATTGTCCAATTTTGGTGATCCTGTGTGAATTGTAGCCTCAGTTTCCTGTTCTTATCTGACAGGAGTGGCACCCGGTGTGGTCTTCTGCTGCTGTAACCCATCTGCTACAAGGTTGGATGTGTTGTGTGTTCAGAGATGGTATTCTGCATACCTTGGATGTAACGAGGGGTTATTTCAGTTACTGTTGCCTTTCTATCAACTCAAACCAGTCTGCCCATTCTCCTCTGACATCAACGAGGCATTTTCCTCCACACAACTGACGCTCACTGGATATTTTCTCTTTTTCCCACCATTCTCTGTAAACCCGAGAGATGGTTGTGTGTGAAAATCCCAGAAATACTCAGACCGGCCCGTCTGGCGCCAACAACCATGCCACGTTCAAAGTCACTTCAATCCCCTTTCTTCCCCATTCTGATGCTCGGTTTGAACTTCAGCAAGTCGTCTTCACCACGTCTAGAAGACTAAATGCATTGAGTTGCTGCCATGTGATTGGCTGATTAGCAATTTGTGTTACCAAGCAATTGAACAGGTGTACCTAATAAAGTTGCCAGTGAGTGGATATCCGTACTGTCGGTGGGAGGGGTTTAAGCTAAAAACCTGGAAGCGGATTGGTTTCTATGCGGAGCTGCACCGGATTTTGTACTCTCCAGTCTTAGTAAATCTCCCCACAGTGTGTAGAGAAGATGAAGTTGTGTATTGTGATATATTATCTTCCAATACCTCCATCATCAGGGCCAGCCGCCTCTCCTCCAGCGGGTCGGCAGCTCCTCCATTTTGTTTCCTCCACTTCTTCTTTAGGGATCTCTTCTGAAGTTCCCACTGCGCCAGACGCTGGTTTTTAGATTTGTGGATCTCGTGTCTGTGGGCCTAGAAACAGATAAAAAAAATCATTAAACAAAAACAGACAAACATCGCCTAAAAGCTAAAAATCTTGGAAGAGGGTGGCTTTACCATCTTTGGCTGGTTGGCTCCCCTGCGCAAATCGACATAGCTGTACAGCAGGCGCTTTAAGAGGAAATGGGGGCGCGCTCACGCCACGTGCCCCGCAGCCGCGATGTCCGCCGGGCACCCGCGATCGCTCCTGATAACAGCAGCCGTAGCTGTACGTCAGATGCATTAAGGAGGTATAGGGGGCACCCGCGATCGCTCAAGGGCTATTTTTGTAGCTTCGATCGCTGTATAAAATGTTAATGGTCCCAAAAAAAGTGTCAAAAGTGTCCGATCTGTCCGCAGCAATGTCGCAGTCCCGTAAAAAAAAAAAAAATTTAAAAATAAAATCGCAGATCGCCGGCATTACTAGTAAAATAATAAATAAAAATGCCATAAATCTATCCCCTATTTTGTAGACGCTATACGTTTTTGGCAAACCAATCAATATTCGCTTATTGCGATATTTTTTTGTACCATAAATATATAGAAGAATACGTATCGGCCTAAACTGATGAAGAAAGTTTATTTTTTTAGATTTATTATTGCAGAAAGTAATAAAATAGTGTTTTTTTTCAAAATTGTTGCTGTTTTTTTGTTTATAGCGCAAAAAATAAAAACCGCAGAGGTGATCAAATACCATCAAAAGAAAGCTCTATTTGTGGGGAGAAAAAAGAAACAATTTTGTTTGGGTACAACGTCGCACGACCGCGCAATTGTCAGTTAAAGCGACGCAGTGCCATATCACAAAAAATGGCCTGGTCATTAAGGGGGCAAATCCTTCTGGGTCTTAAGTGGTTAAGGTAAGTATATGTCACAGACTGAGGTACAAGGATGAGGGAGGCCGGAAGGTGCACAAGATGTTACGATCCATCGCACATCCTTGGAAAACCGAGCAGCGCGCTTCTGAACTATCCTGAGAACCCAAAGCTCCCCAATCTGGGCACAGGTAGTGATCAAACACACTGACACTCAGCAATCACAGCCTGCAATAATGACAGCACCCCCTAGAGCAGGGGTATTGAATTAAAATTCACTGAGGTCTGATCATTTCCTTCCAACAGGAGGTCCAAATCGCATGTTTGTGCGATGTCTAAGATCCTTCCCATCACAACGCCTCAGTTTATATCACAATCCGTTCTTACATCAGTGTCCACTCCCCCTTCACATCAACAAACCCCCCCCCACCTTTACATCAACAAACCCTAGCCCCGCCCACCTTTACATCAACAAACCCCCCCCAGGCCCGCCCACCTTTACATCAACAAACCCCCCCCAGGCCCGCCCACCTTTA
This sequence comes from Lithobates septentrionalis, assembly GCA_037952835.1. NCBI lineage: Eukaryota > Metazoa > Chordata > Amphibia > Anura > Ranidae > Lithobates > Lithobates septentrionalis. The sequence goes on from JBBDGP010001512.1 coordinate 2,807,411, forward strand.
CATCAACAAACCCCCCCCACCTTTACATCAACAAACCCCCAGGCCCGCCCACCTTTACATCAACAAACCCCCCCCAGGCCCGCCCACCTTTACATCAACAAACCCCCCCCAGGCCCGCCCACCTTTACATCAACACCCCCCCCAGCCCCGCCCACCTTTACATCAACACCCCCCCCAGCCCCGCCCACCTTTACATCAACACCCCCCCCAGCCCCGCCCACCTTTACATCAACACCCCCCCAGCCCCGCCCACCTTTACATCAACACCCCCCAGCCCCGCCCACCTTTACATCAACACCCCCCAGCCCCGCCCACCTTTACATCAACAACCCCCCAGCCCCGCCCACCTTTACATCAACACCCCCCAGCCCCGCCCACCTTTACATCAACAACCCCCCCAGCCCCGCCCACCTTTACATCAACAACCCCCCCAGCCCCGCCCACCTTTACATCAACAACCCCCCCAGCCCCGCCCACCTTTACATCAACAACCCCCCTCAGCCCCGCCCACCTTTACATCAACAACCCCCCTCAGCCCCGCCCACCTTTACATCAACAACCCCCCTCAGCCCCGCCCACCTTTACATCAACAACCCCCCTCAGCCCCGCCCACCTTTACATCAACAACCCCCCCAGCCCCGCCCACCTTTACATCAACAACCCCCCCAGCCCCACCCACCTTTACATCAACACCCCCCCAGCCCCGCCCACCTTTACATCAACAACCCCCCCAGCCCCTCCCACCTTTACATCAACACCCCCCCAGCCCCGCCCACTTTTACATCAACAAACCCCCCAGCCCTGCCCACCTTTACATCACTTTCACAGCATTGTCCCACATCACATCACTGACATTGGGTATTATATTCTGTTCACTAAAATTCACTTCTGTGTATTTTTTTCCAAAAAAAGCGTTTGAAAAACCGCTTCGCACATACAGTGTAACATAAAGCATTGCAACACCCTTCAATTTATTCTCTAGGACCTATATATATATATATATATATATATATATATATATATATATATATATATATATATATATATATATATATATATATACACACACACACACACATATACATATATACACACACAGCTCAAAATTTCAAGTTCTGAGCTACTAGCCAGGCCTCAAGGGTTACTCGCCACCAGTTGCCCCGCCCCTAAACACGCCCTCATCAATTAAACTATGTTTTATGCAGAATTAAGTTATAAAAATAAATATGAACAACAACTTTATATATCCAACAATGCAGCCTACGAGAGAGGAGAGCCGCCGCCCGGATGATCAGAGCGCCGAGAACATAACAGCTTTCATTTCATGTTTTCGCCGCTCCGTCAAATACAGCCCCTCCCCCTTGTCCGGGGAACTTTGATAGACAGATCACCCGTCCCAGGATTGGACAGGTAATTTATCAAAGTGCCCGGACAAAGGGGAGGGGCTGTATGTGACGGCGCGCGGTGGGGAACACACAGCTATTGGAATGAAAGCGGTTATGTTCCCGGCGGTCGGATCATCCGGGCGGCGGCTCTCCTCTCTTCCCCTCCGATCGCTGGGAGAACGGCACCCATAATACAACCCGCCTGCCGGTGGTGCTCGCCCCCCCCCTCCCCCTCCCAGGCAGCCATAGATCGCCAGCCCCACATACCTACATACATACGTACGTACGTACATCCCTCAAAAAGGTTTGGGGGTTCTAAGTAAATTTAAATCTAAATCTAGCAAAAAAAAAAAGATAAAATTTTACACATAAGAGAGAAGCGTCAGAATAGGCTTTAGTAGCAAGTGGTTATCTGTCTCTCCCCCCCCCCCCTTCTGATACCACATTTGGCACCTTTGGGGGGGGGGGGGGGGGGGTACCTGTCCCCACTTCCAGGAGACATCGGCGTGGTGTTGTACTTCAGAAGTTCGGCCCCCCTCCTCCTCCTTCCCCCGCTGCCGGACCATTCACAAAGCACAGTAGGGCATTGGCTGTAAAGCCGCACGGCTTCACTGCTGGTTTCTCTTACAAGCAATGATGGCTGGCTGGAGGACCCGAGAGCTGCTGGAAACATCGGTTTTGGTGCCGACATCGCTGGATCCCTGGGCAGGTAAGTGTCCTGCTATTAAAAGTCAGCAGCTACAGTATGTGTAGCTTCTGACTTTTAATTTTTCTGTGGGGGCCGGGGGGGGGGGGGGATGGGGGGGAGGGGTTGGGGGGCAAAACTCCGCTTTAAACTTGATAATAATAATAATGATGGATCTCAGCTCACATAAATCACACAAAAATAAAATAAACCTCCATGAAGATTACTACAATCACTCACCAGCTCCTCTGGGGTGGCCCGGTGTACATTGAGATCTTGAACTGAGCTCTGAAAACACAGCAGAGTGATGGGTCATTGATAACATACATATCCTGCAGATACTGAGTGTACGGATGGGGGAGGGGGGGATAACCCAGACAGGAGCGGTGGGGAAGTCTCAGCATTTTCACAAGTTTTGGATTCCAGTGGAGCAAAGTCTTAACCTAGGCTGGTACTTCCAGGTATGGAGGAACATGTGACTCACCCTTGTGACAGTTCTGGGCCAATCAGGATAGTCCACATTGCTGTCTTAGTTACAACCCTAGCAACAGGCACCTGACACAAGGCCCCCTTCCTGTTCCACCTGGTGGCTGAATAGAGCAGCTGGGGGGAGGGCAAGCATTTGTGCCCGGGCAAGCCTGCAATAAGAAAACCTGTTGCCGTGCTCTGCATGGGTAAAGCAATGCCAGGCAAAGTGAAGATTAAAACTGAAACCCAAAGAAATTCAGCCACTTTGTAAAAAATGCTGGATAACTATGGATTAGATCCAACGAGGTGCGTGCCACCTTGTGGACTTATCTTTTTCCTTTTTTTCCTGAGTGCTGGGAGTACAGCTATCACTACATTTCCAGAGCTCCAACACTGAACCTTCTCAGTTCCAGCAGCTGCAGAGCTGGAACCTTCCCCCCCCTCCATCTGCCCCAATCACAATGCGCTATGTAGTATGTGAAAGCATTTACAAAATACAAAGCCTTCTGTGAATGGACAGCAGAAGGTGGGGAAGGGCAGAGACGCTGTTTGTGAGAATACAAAGTCTCTCCTGTCAGGTCAGCTATCGCTATACTTCCGGCACTCAGTAAAACTGTAAATAAAAGCAATTAGGTGGCATGCACCTCATTAGATTTAACCAATAATATGCCAGCACATTTTACAAAGCCTTCTGTAAATGGACAGCAAGAAGTGGGGACGTCAGAGACGCTGTGGGTGAGCACACAAAGTCTCTCCTGTCAGCTATCGCTATACTTCTGGTGCTCAAGAAAACTGTAAATAAGAGCAATTAGGTGGCAGGCGCCTCATTGGATTCAACCAACAGAATGCCAGTACATTTTACAAAGCCTTCTGTGAATGGGCAGCAGAAGGTGGGGCGGGCAGAGACTCTGTGTATGAGAAGATAAAGTCTCTCCTGTCAGAGTGCTGGGGGTATAGTGATCGCTGTACCCCCGGCGCTCACTAAAACTGTCAATGATAAATAAAAAGCAATAAGTCCATTAGGTGGCATGCACCTCATTGGATTTAACCCCATAGAATGCCAACACATTGTACAAAGTGGCTGTCTAAACCCAAAACCAACAATATAATATAGTAATATATTAATATATTGCAGCTTACTAGTCCTTGGTGTGGTGGCTGCATTCATTTTCTTTTTTTTCAAGCTCTCTTGCCATCTTTCCACCTGGCAATTCTGCAAATAACACACGTTCGGTGGTCCCTGAGCGGCTACGGCACTCCTTTGCTGTCCCTATGGAGGGAGCCATGGCTGGCAACCAAGGCTGCTCTCCTGATTAGACTATCTCTTCTGCATCTCTTCCTCTATATGCCATGGGGGGGGGGGGGGGGGCAGGGTAATCGGAAGTTTACATAAGAGAACCAGGAAGAAATATTGTTCAACACAAGTCACAGGAAGTGACCAGGACACTGCATTTCTGGCAGGATCAACTGGTATTTTCTGCATTTGCTGTGAATGTTATTAGCTTGGGGGGGGGGGGGGGGGTGGGGGGGGGATATGAATGCAGCCACCGTAGCTAAGGGAAGTAAAGCTGCAACATTTTACACTTCTGTGCTCGGGTTTAAGGAAGTGAATATCATTTCTTCAGATATCACAAAATGGGAAATGAAGCTCTCTTATTTGAAGTCAGTAATTCTATTCTGTACAACCTGCAGCCCCAGAACCCGGGAGGGTCCCCGCACCCCCAGAACACTCACATCCCACGCCTGCCGCACTTGTGTCCTCTTCCTATTGGTGGTTTTCTTCACACCGGGGCGACCGTACCGCACAGACATCTGTCAGGAGGAGAAATGATCTGTATTATTCCAGCACAAAGCGACTTCTGACCCCGCCACCCACATTCACCAGCCCCCCCCCCCATACCTGCTCAGGACACCCCTAATACATCACTCCCACCAATGACACCCCAAGATCTACAACCCCCCCCCCATCCCCCACACCTATCACTGACATCCTCAGAACCCCCGACATACACTCCAAATCCCCCAACACTCACCAGAGACACCCCAAGTCCCCCACCAGTGAAATACTCAGAACCCCCGACATTCCAGACCCTCAGATCTCCAAAACCGGCCAGTGACACTTCAAAACCCCGACACTAATCAATGACATCCTAGAATTCCACACACTCCTGACACCCACCCCATGAGAATCCTTCAACCATTCAGCCATACACCCGCAACACCAACCAGGGACACCCCCAACGCCAACCAGGGACACCCCCAATGCCAACCTGGGACACCCCCAACCAGCGAGATTCAACACCAACCAGCGACACCCCCCCAGCGCCAACCAGTAACACCCCTAACACTAATCAGCGACACCCCCTCCCCACGCCAACCAGTGACACCTCCAACGCTAACAGAAACACCTCCAATCAGTGACATCAACAAATGAGACTCAATAGCAACCAGCAACACCCCCCAACACCAACCAGTGAAACCCCCAACACTAATCAGCAATCCCTTCCAACTAGTGACACCCACAACCAGTGAATCTCACAATGCCAACCAGGGACATCCTCAACCAGTAATACCCCCCAACACCAACCAGTGAGACTTACAACCCGAACCAGTGACACCATCAATGACACCCCTAATGCTAATCAGAAACCCCTTCCAACCAGTGACACCTCCTAAACCAACCAGCGACACCTCCAACGCCAACCAGTGACAATTCCAACACCAACCAGCGACCCCTTCCAACCAGTGACACCTCCAACGCCAACCAGTGACAATTCCAACACCAACCAGCGACCCCTTCCAACCAGTGACACCTCCAACGCCAACCAGTGACAATTCCAACACCAACCAGCGACCCCTTCCAACCAGTGACACCTCCAACGCCAACCAGTAAACCCCTTCCAACCAGCGACACCTCCAACGCCAACCAGTAAACCCCTTCCAACCAGCGACACCTCCAACGCCAACCAGAGACACTTCCAATGCCAACCAGAGACCCCTTCAAACCAGTGACACCTCCAACACCAACCAGCGACCCCTTCCAACCAGTGACACCTCCAACGCCAACCAGCGACCCCTTCCAACCAGTGACACCTCCAACGCCAACCAGCGACCCCTTCCAACCAGTGACACCTCCAACGCCAACCAGAGACACCTCCAATGCCAACCAGAGACCCCTTCCAACCAGTGACACCTGCGACGCCAACCCCTTCCAACCAGCGATACCTACAACGCCAACCAGAGACCCCTTCAAACCAGTGACACCTCCAACGCCAACCAGTGACCCCTTCCAACCAGTGACACCTCCAACACCAACCCCTTCCAACCAGTGATACCTACAACGCCAACCAGAGACACCTCCAATGCCAACCAGAGACCCCTTCCAACCAGTGACACCACCAACGCCAACCCCTTCCAACCAGTGATACCTACAATGCCAACCAGAGACCCCATTCCAACCAGTGACACCTCCAACCAGTGTTACCTCCAACACCAACCCCTTCCAACCAGTGACACCTCCAACGCCAACCAGAGACCCCTTCCAACCAGTGACACCACCAACGCCAACCCCTTCCAACCAGTGATACCTACAATGCCAACCAGAGACCCCTTCCAACCAGTGACACCTCCAACCAGTGTTACCTCCAACGCCAACCCCTTCCAACCAGTGATACCTACAATGCCAACCAGTGACCCCTTCCAACCAGTGTTACCTCCAACACCAACCCCTTCCAACCAGTGATACCTACAACGCCAACCAGAGACACCTCCAATGCCAACCAAAGACCCCTTCCAACCAGTGACACCTCCAACGCCAACCAGTGACCCCTTCCAACCAGTGACCCCTTCCAACCAGTGACCCCTTCCAAACACCAACCTGTAACACATCCAGTCAGTGACGCCCACAACAAATGAGACTCAATGGCAACCAGCAAAGCCAACCAGTGACACCTCCAACACAAACCAGCGACCCCTTCCAATGCCAACCAGGGACACCCACAACCAGTAATACCCCCCCCCCCCCAACACCAACCAGTGAGAGACTCACAACCCGAACCAGAGACACCAACAACCAGTGACACCATCAATGACACCCCTAATGCTAATCAGAGACCCTTCCAACCAGTGACACCTCCAGGATCACTGAAAGGATGACGCACACCACAGAGATGGTCCAGTGACACCCCCCCTCCCCCCATACACCTCAGGAGGACCCCCCGGTACACCCCGCTCCCTCACCGTCCTCTCCTCTCCTCTCACACAGTCCGGGGATTGAACATTACCGCCGCTCCAGCCTCCAATCCGCGCCGGAGGTCCGGGAATGACCTCACTTCCGCCTGTTACCATAACAACGGCCCAGCAACTGTCAGTCCGCTGGACTTGGGAGCCCCGCCTCCTAACCCACGTGACCCCCATCGGAATCTCCTCCCCTCTCCGGGAGCGACCGAACCTTCTACAGACACACGTGACGTCATTTTCCGCCTTCTCTGGATTGGTCACATTTTTAATTTTTTTGTCTTGAACAAGTACAGCAGCTCTTCCATTGTTTTGACCTTGTTTAGTAAGGAGAATAGTGGTGTGTGTGCTTCACACCCAGCCAGCAGGTGGCGCTGCAGGACTTTCTGAATATTACACATTCACCTGGCTCTTCCTAACTGCCAAGCTGTATATGGCTCCGCCCACAGAGAGCCACATCCCCCCCTCATTCAATGAATGAAGAGACTCTACACAATTCCAAATCGCAGCAAACAGTTCCGCCGCGCGTTTGGGGAGCCATTAGTTTTTAAAGGCAGCTGTGCGATTGAATTGTGTGTAGATCGCCGCAAAACACGCCTTTAAAAAGCGTACAAAGCTCATTGCCAAAAGAAAATACAGGGAGGAGCCTCTTTTGGGCGACAAACCCTGATAGGGCTGCCCATTAAAGTGAATGGACAATACAAGGAAACGCGTGTAAATCACACCTCGAAAAATGGCGCTTGTTCCCGCTATGCAAGATTAGAATAGATCTGTTCCTTCCCCATGCAGAAAATGCGTTTATTTCAATAGGCTGCCTACACGTGAGAAACGCTCAAAAGAGGTCCCTGACCCACTCAAGTAATCGCACCGCGCTGAAACGCGTCACAGATGTGGGGGGGAGGGGTACGCTTAAAAATAAGTTACATACCTGGGCAAAAGGGCATTTCTGTGCCTTGCAAGACAGCGCATGATTGAGTGCGTGATCCGGCGACAGATGTGCGCTCTATGCATGAGAAACGCACAGAAGACGTCTCTCATCCTTTTGAGATAACACACGGTGCTGCAGTTCCAGCGCTAACCAGTGACACCTCAACCAGTGACACCTCCAACCAGTGACACCCCTAACCAGTGACACCCCTAACCAGTGAAACCTCAACCAGTGACACCCCTAACCAGTGACACCCCTAACCAGTGACACCCCTAACCAGTGACACCTCAACCAGTGACACCCCTAACCAGTGACACCCCTAACCAGTGATACCCCTAACCAGTGACACCTCAACCAGTGACACCCCTAACCAGTGACACCTCAACCAGTGACACCCCTAACCAGTGATACCTCTAACCAGTGACACCTCAACCAGTGACACCCCTAACCAGTGACATCTCTAACCAGTGACACCCCTAACCAGTGACACCCCTAACCAGTGATACCTCTAACCAGTGACACCTCAACCAGTGACACCCCCAACCAGTGACACCCCTAACCAGTGACACCTCAACCAGTGACACCCCTAACCAGTGACACCTCAACCAGTGACACCCCTAACCAGTGATACCTCTAACCAGTGACACCCCTAACCAGTGACACCTCAACCAGTGACACCCCTAACCAGTGATACCTCTAACCAGTGACACCCCTAACCAGTGATACCTCTAACCAGTGACACCTCAACCAGTGACATCCCTAACCAGTGACATCTCTAACCAGTGACACCTCAACCAGTGACACCCCTAACCAGTGATACCCCTAACCAGTGACACCCCTAACCAGTGACATCTCTAACCAGTGACACCTCAACCAGTGACATCTCTAACCAGTGACACCTCAACCAGTGACATCTCTAACCAGTGACACCTCAAACAGTGACACCCCTAACCAGTGACACCTCAAACAGTGACACCCCTAACCAGTGACACCTCAAACAGTGACACCCCTAACCAGTGATACCCCTAACCAGTGACACCCCTAACCAGTGACACCTCAACCAGGTGAAAGGGGCTGAGGAGTCCTCAATCCTCAATGTCCTCATTCCCTTTCTCTGTCTCAAATGAGACTTCAGCGGTCTGTTTAGACCCCTGATATCTCATCGAAACACTCCCAACAGGGCACTTAAAAAAAGTTGTAAAAAATTAAACAAACACAAAAAAAAATCGAAAAAAGTAGAAAAAAAATAAAGTTAGAAAAAAAGTGTAAAAAAAAAAAAAAAAAAAATTCTAAATAATTTTTTAAAGTTTTAAAAATTAAATATATATTTTTTTAAAAGTAGAAAAGAAAAATTATGAAAAAATAAATAAATACAATTATAAATAAATGAAGAAAAAATATATAAATAATAATTCAAAAAAATGTAAGGACTCGTTTAAATGTGCTTTGTGATGTATTCACCGGCGGTGAATGTTTGGTGACTGCTATATAAATACCCCCCTCCCTCCCCCGCGCCGTATTTTCCCGGGCAGACAATGGCGGTGCTCTCAGTGTTTGTGTAGTGATATAGAACGATATAATGGAGGACAGATCTGTGTTTACCTCTCAGCAACCTGAACATTCATCATTGTTATCCCCTACACAAAGCCCGGCCTATCGTGGACCCGGACCGGGCTTGGCATTCGTACAGATACTAGATCTCTGATTACATTGTACATTCGACGTCCTGTTGTTGTAACATTTTCTTATACACTACAACAAGCTCTAATCACAGGGAAGAAGATAGGTCTTGATATTTCCAGTGTGCTGCTTGTAATGTGAGAATTTGCAGGACACTATGGGGGTGTATTTATAAAAAAAAAAAAAATTCCCAAAGCTTTTTGTCCTTTGAAATTTCATTTACGTTTGTTCTGTGCAAGATCGAATGTTACAAAGCTTTTTTCTCTCCGGGTCAGATGTTATTTATTCATAAGAGTAGCGTGAACGACCTGGAGGATGGGATAAACAGTTCAATCTCTGTATTTGCAGACGATACTAAGCTAAGCAGGGCAATAACTTCTCCGCAGGATGCGGAAACCTTGCAAGAAGATCTGAACAAATTAATGGGGTGGGCGACTACATGGCAAATGAGGTTCAATGTAGAAAAATGTAAAATAATGCATTTGGGTGCAAAAATATAAATGCAATCTATACACTGGGGGGAGAACCTCTGGGGGAATCTAGGATGGAAAAGGACTTGGGGGTCCTAGTGGATGATAGGCTCAGCAATGCCAAGCTGCTGCTAATAAAGCAAACAGAATATTGGCATTAAAAAGGGGATCAACTCCAGAGATAAAACGATAATTCTCCCGCTCTACAAGACTCTGGTCCGGCCGCACCTGGAGTATGCTGTCCAGTTCTGGGCACCAGTCCTCAGGAGGGACGTACTGGAAATGGAGAGAGTACAAAGAAGGGCAACAAAGCTAATAAAGGGTCTGCAGGATCTTAGTTATGAGGAAAGGTTGCTAGCGCTGAACTTATTCTCTCTGGAGAAGAGACGCTTGAGAGGGGATATGATTTCAATTTACAAATACCGTACTGGTGACCCCACAATAGGGAGAAAACTTTTTCGCTGGAGGGAGTTTAATAAGACTCGTGGCCACTCATTAAAATTAGAAGAAAAGAGGTTTAACCTTAAACTACGTAGAGGGTTCTTTACTGTAAGAGCGGCAAGGATGTGGAATTCCCTTCCACAGGCGGTGGTCTCAGCGGGGAGCATTGGCAGCTTCAAGGAACTATTAGATAAGCACCTGAATGACCGCAACATACAGGGATATACAATGTAATACTGACACATAATCACACACATAGGTTGGACTTGGTGGACTTGTGTCTTTTTCCAACCTCACCTACTATGTAACTATGTGAATCAGGAAAATGCTGCATTATGGCTATTGGCCACTAGGTGGAGTTGACAGTCATTGTAAATCTTTTGATCATCAGCTTCATCTAGAGCAGGGGTCTCCAAACTTACTTTCTAAACCAAGTGCCAGTTTACTGTCTGTCAAACTTTAGGGAGGCCAGACTGTAGCCAGCAGGAGTAGAAAATGTCAGTGGGAGGAATAGTGCCCCATCATTGGTGTCAGTGGGATGAATAGTGCCCCATCATTGGTGTCAGTGGGAGGAACAGTGCCCCATCATCGGTATTAGTGGGATAAATAGTGCCCCATCATTGGTGTCAGTGGGAGCAATAGTGCCCCATCATTGGTGTCAGTGGGAGGAATAGTGCTCCATTATTGGTGTCAGTGGGAAGAATAGTGCCCCATCATTGGTGTCAGTGGGAGGAATAGTGCTCCATCATTGGTGTCAGTGGGAGGAATAGTGTTCCATCATTGGTGTCAGTGGTAGGAATAGTGCCCCATCATTGGTGTCAGTGGAAGGAATAGTGCCCCATCATTGATATCAGTGGGTGGAATAGTGTCCCATCATTGGTGTCAGTGGAAGGAATAGTGCCCCATCAGGAATAGTGTTCCATCATTGGTGTCAGTGGTAGGAATAGTGTCCCATCATTGGTGTCAGTGGAAGGAATAGTGCCCCATCATTGATATCAGTGGGTGGAATAGTGTCCCATCATTGGAGTAATTGGAAGGAATAGTGCCCCATCATTGGTGTCAGTGGAAGGAATAGTGCCCCATCATTGGTGTCAGTGGGAGGAATAGTGCCCCATCATTGATATCAGTGGGTGGAATAGTGTCCCATCATTGGTGTCAGTGGAAGGAATAGTGCCCCATCATTGATATCAGTGGGTGGAATAGTGTCCCATCATTGGTGTCAGTGGAAGGAATAGTGCCCCATCATTGATATCAGTGGGTGGAATAGTGTCCCATCATTGGAGTAATTGGAAGGAATAGTGCCCCATCATTGGTGTCAGTGGAAGGAATAGTGCCCCATCATTGGTGGCAGTGGAAGGAATAGTGCCCCATCATTGGTGTCAGTGGAAGGAATAGTGCCCCATCATTGGTGTCAGTGGGAGGAATAGTGCCCCATCATTAGTGTCAGTGGGAGGAATAGTGGCAGGTGGAGTGACTCTTTAAAACTTAAAGGGGCAGTCCACACCACTGCCCTACTCTCCCATCATGCATTTTGCCAGGCTGAAGCCGAGTCACATAGGAGGGCAGAGAAGTATTAGCAGTCAATGGTAAAGCTTACCTGTTACTTAGTAAATTATGGGCAAAACGCACTGTAACTGGTAATCGTGTGACTGACTACCGTTTCCAGCGCTCTGCTACAAAGTCTGACCGCATCCTACTTAAGTTTTATGGAAAAAGGTGTTAAAGAATTGATTCCGGTCATTATTTTATAATATGGGATCTCCTATTATACTTTAGAATGATACATTGTAATGACATTTACAAATAAAGAAAGTAACACAATAAATAACAAATGTCACAATTTGTTTTACTGTTGTGTTTCATATGAAGATGTGGTCCTGAAGAGCTTTGATGCCCCGTTCACACTTTGCGATTTGGAATTGCGGTAATTACGCCTGCGATTCCAAAAAGTTATAAATTGATTTGCATTCTAATGAGTGAAATAAGTATTTGACTCCTTCACAAAACATGAATTAGTACTTGGTGGAGAAACCCTTGTTGGCAATCACAGAGGTCAGACGTTTCTTGTAGTTGGCCACCAGGTTTGCACACATCTCAGGAGGGATTTTGTCCTCTTTCAAGATCCTCTCCGAGTCATTAAGGTTTCGAGGCTGATGTTTGATAATGAGAACCTGAAGCTCCCTCCTCATATTTTCTATCGGATTAAGGTCTGGAGACTGGCTAGGGCACTCCAGGATCTTAATGTGCTTCTTCTTGAGCCACTCCTTTGTTGCCTTGGCTGTGTGTTTTGGGTAATTGTCATGCTGGAATTCCCATCCAGGACCCATTTTCAATGCCCTGGCTGAGGAAAGGAGGTTCTCACCCAAGATTTGATGGTACATGGCCCCGTCCATCATAGCTTAGATGCGATCAAGTTGTCCTGTCTCCTTATCAGAAAAACACCCCCAAAGCATAATGTCTCCACCTCCATGTGTGACAGTGGGGATGGTGTTCTTGGGGTCATAGGCAGCATTCCTCCTCCTCCAAACACGGCAAGTTGAGTTGATGACTAGGGATGAGCCGAACACCCCCCGGTTCGGTTCGCACCAGAACCTGCGAACGGACCGAAAGTTTGCACGAACGTTAGAACCCCATTGACGTCTATGGGACTCGAACGTTCGAAATCAAAAGTGCTCATTTTAAAGGCTAATTTGCATGGTATTGTCCTAAAAAGGGTTTGGGGACCCGGGTCCTACCCCAGGGGACATGTATCAATGCAAAAAAAAACTTTTAAAAACGGCCGTTTTTTCGGGAGCAGTGATTTTAATGATGCTTAAAGTAAAAAAAAAAAAGTGAAATATTCCTTTAAATATCGTACCTGGGGGGTGTCTATAGTATGCCTGTAAAGTGACGCGTGTTTCCCGTGTTTAGAACAGTCCCTGCACCAAATGTCATTTTTAAAGGAAAAAATCTCATTTAAAACTGCTTGCGGGTTTAATGTCATGTCGGGTCATGGCAATTTGGATGAAAATCAGTGAGACAAACGGCATGGGTACCCCCCAGTCCATTACCAGGCCCTTTGGGTCTTGTATGGATATTAAGGGGAACCCCGCACCCAAATTAAAATAAGGAAAGGTGTGGGGCCACCAGGCCCTATATACTCTGAACAGCAGTATACAGGCGGTGCAAACAAGACAGGGACTGTAGGTTTGTTGTTAAGTAGAATCTGTTTGTAATTTTGAACGGGTACATTTTTAACGTGTTTAGCTCCAGCCAAAAAATCTTTTTTAAGCTTTTTGGAAAACATAGGGAAGGGTTATCACCCCTGTGACATTTGTTTTGCTGTCTTTCCTCCTCTTCAGAAGATTTCACCTCACTTTTTGTCCCAATGAAAAATGTTTTTTGAAAATTTGGGTTTTTTTGTGGAACAAGGATTGGAAAGCATCAGTGGAAAGGAGAAATTTTTTTCCCATATTAACTCTTTCAGCAGAGAATTTCCCTTCCTGGGGGTAGATTTCATCTCACTTCCTGTTGTCTCCTTCCGTTTGCAAGTAGGAGTCGTTTGTAAGTTAGATGTTTGAAAGTAGGGTCCTGCCCTATATACTCAGCAGAAATTTGGGCCTTAGGTGTTGCTGTGGCCACAACACTGTAAGCCCTCACAGGGCCCTGCTGTGAAATATTAGATCAAGAATTGTAATTACATGCCCCTGTTGAACAGGAGCTGAAAAATTAGGCCTTAGGCACTGGTGCTGGTGCCACAACACTGCAACCCCTCACAGACACTCTAGTTGGAACGCAGGAACGAGCCCTGCTGCAAAGTATTGCATCAAAAATTGTAATTACACGCCCCTGTTAAACAAGGGCTGAAAAATTGGACCTTAGGCACTGGTGCTGGTGCCACAACACTGCAACCCCTCACAGACACTCTAGTTGGAACGCAGGAACGAGCCCTGCTGCAAAGTATTGCATCAAAAATTGTAATTACACGCCCCTGTTAGACAGGGGCAGAAAAATTGGGCCTTAGGCACTGGTGCTGGTGCCACAACACTGCAACCCCTCACAGACACTCTAGTTGGAACGCAGGAACGAGCCCTGCTGCAAAGTATTGCATCAAAAATTGTAATTACACGCCCCTGTTAAACAGGGGCAGAAAAAATGGGCCTTAGGCACTGGTGCTGGTGCCACAACACTGCAACCCCTCACAGACACTCTAGTTGGAACGTAGGAACGAGCCCTGCTGCAAAGTATTGCATCAAAAATTGTAATTACACGCCCCTGTTAAACAGGGGCTGAAAAATTGTGCCTTAGGCACTGGTGGTGGCCCCCAGAACCAAAAATGTTCTTACAAGCTATCAGCGTGATGATTGAGGAGGAAGAGGATAATTACTCAGGGATAGTCACTCAGCATCAGCATAGGCAGTCTTTGAAGGGATCTGAGATTTCAAAAAAAACTATTCGGTTACATCAGCATCAGGTGCTTGGTAGCTGGTGGTGATCCAAGACTGATTCATTTTTATGAAGGTCAGTCGATCAGCCGAGTCGGTGGACAGACGCACCCTGTGATCAGTTACCACGCCTCCAGCAGCACTGAATGTGCGTTCCGAAAGAACGCTGGATGCAGGACAGGCCAGTAGCTCAATTGCATACTGTGCAAGCTCTGGCCAGTGATCCATCCTCAAGACCCAGTAACCCAGAGGATTTTCGGTGGGAAAGGTGTCCAAGTCTGATCTTGCCCCTAGGTATTCCTGCACCATGTAAAACAGACGCTGGCGATGGTTGCTGGAACCGATCATACCTTGGGGCTGCGGACCAAAAAACTGTATGAACGCATCGGTCAGACGGCCACCTTCTTCACCGCTCCATCTTTGACTGACCGAAGCCTCAGCAACACGTTGTCCAGAAACAGGAGTTTGTAACCCCAGTCTCTGGGAACGCGTTGCACAGACCTTTCTGCAAGGCCTCCCGAAGATGTTTCATCCTCTGCTCCCTCTGCGATGGCAAGATAAGGTCCGCAACCTTACCCTTGTAACGTGGATCAAGGAGGGTTGCCAGCCAGTATTGGTCCTTCTCCTTGATACCACGAATACGAGGATCCTTACGCAGGCTTTGCAGGATCAGGGAGGCCATGCAGCGTAGGTTTGCTGAGGCATTCGGTCCGGAGTCCTCTTGGTCACTAAGGACGACATGGTCCGCAGCCACCTCCTCCCAGCCACGTACAAGTCCATGTGTTTCTTGGGACTGATCCCTTAAAAACTGCTGCTGATGCTGAGTGCCAGGCTCCACCTCCATACTGACACAATCTTCCTCCTCCTCCTCCTCCTCCTCCTCCTCCTCTTCCTGTGTGATCGGCGGGCACGCAGGAACACTGTCTGGATAAAGGGGGCCTTGAGAGCTAAGGAAGTCCTCCTCTTCCTGCCTCTGTTCTGCCTCAAGTGCCCTGTCCATTATTCCACGCAGCGTGTGCTCCAACAGGTGGACAAGGGGGACAGTGTCACTGATGCATGCACTGTCACTGCTCACCATCCTCGTGGCCTCCTCAAATGGTGACAGGACAGTGCATGCATCCCTGATCATGGCCCACTGGCGTGGGGAAAAAAAACAAGCTCCCCTGACCCTGTCCTGGTGCCATAGTCGCACAGGTACTCATTGATGGCCCTCTGCTGTGTGTGCAGCTGCTGCAGCATGGCCAACGTTGAGTTCCACCTGGTGGGCATGTCACAGATTAGGCGGTTCTTGGGCAGGTTAAACTCCTTTTGGAGGTCCGTCAGCCAAGCACTGGCATTATATGACCGGCGGAAATGCACACAGACTTTCCTGGCCTGCCTCAGGACATCCTGTAAGCCCGGGTACCTGCCCAAGAACCACTGCACCACCAAGTTAAGGACGTGAGCCAAAGAGGGCACATGGGTCATTTGTCCCTGTCGGAGGGCAGAGAGGAGGTTGGTGCCATTGTCGCAAACCACCATTCCTGCCTTAAGTTGGCATGGCGTCAACCACCTCTGAACCTGCCCCTGCAGAGCTGACAGAACCTCTGCCCCAGTGTGGCTCCTGTCCCCCAAGCACACCAGCTCAAGCACCGCATGGCATCTTTTGGCCTGCGTACTTGCGTAGCCCCTTGAACGACTACGGAGCACCGCTGGTTCCGAGGAAGAGGCCATGGAGGAAGAAGAAGAGGAGGGGGTGGAGTTGAGAGGTGTGTCACAATCATTAGCCTTTTGGAGGCGTGGTGGCGGAACAACCTCCAACACTACTGCACCTTGTCCTGCATCCTTCCCAGCTGCCAGCAGAGTCACCCAATGCGCCGTGAAACTTAGGTAACGTCCCTGTCCATGCCTGCTGGACCATGAGTCAGCGGTAATATGCACCTTACCGCTGACTGCCCTGTCCAGCGAGGCATGGACATTGCCTTCCACATGCCGATAGAGAGCCGGAATCGCCTTCCGTGAGAAAAAGTGGCGTTTGGGTACCTGCCACTGAGGAACCGCACATTCCACAAACTCACGGAAGGGGGCAGAGTCTACCAACTGAAAAGGCAGCAGTTAAAGTGCTAGCAATTTTGCCAAGCTAGCATTCAACCGCTGGGCATGTGGATGGCTGGGAGCAAACTTCTTTCAGCGGTGCAGCAGCTGGGGCAGGGAAATTTGCCTGGTACAATCTGACGTTGGTGTACCAAAAGCAGATTGCCCACAAGTACTTGGCTGTGACACACCTAATTCTACACCTTCATTCCTCTCAGTGCAGGTCTCAGAGAGGACTGAAGGTCTAGTGGGGTTGGAAATCTTAGCTGATGAGGAGCAAGGAGATGTCCTGTTTGTTCTTTGGTGTGGGTCTTTTAGATACGCTTGCCAACGAACTGCATGGCAGGTCAACATATGTCTGGTTAAGCATGTGGTACCCAAGCGGGAGATGTTTTGGCCACGTGAGATACGCTTGAGACATATGTTGCAAATAGCAGCGGTGCGATCTGATGCACTCGTTTCAAAAAAGGCCCACACCAAAGAACTTTTTGAATAACGCGCAGAGACTGGAGCGCCCTGCACATGTGGAGCTTTGGGGTGTGATGCAGTCAATGTGCTGCCCTTAGGCTGGCCCCTGGAGGGCATCCTGCCTAGTTGGTGATGTGCCACCTCCTCCTCCTCCTCCTCTCTCCTATCAGGCACCCACGTTGAGTCAGTGACCTCATCATCCCCTCCCTCCTCATCACTGGAGCAAACCTGGCAGTATGCTGCAGCAGGGGGAGCATGACTGCCAGATTGCTGTCCTTCTTGGGCACCCCCTCTGTCCGTGCTCATGTTACTGCCTTCATCGAGCTCAGTATCATCATCAGAGCCTTCCAAACGCTGGGCATCCTCCTGGAGCATGTACCCAACACTGTGGTCAAACAGTTCGAGGGACTCCTCAGGAGGACATGGTGGAGCTAGGGAAGGAGTCACTGATGACATTGAGCCGAGGGAAGAGGCCGCTGCTTTGCCAGACAAAGCACCCTGGGCATGGGTGAGAGAGGATGAGGAGGATGATGATGGCTTGGTCATCCAGTCGACCAAGTCTTCCGCATGTTGTGGCTCAACACGGCCAGCTGCCGAAAAAAAGGCCAAGCGTGTCCCATGGCCACGTGCTGATGACAATGCACCGTCTCCACGACCAGCACTAGACACAAAGCCTGCTTGCCCTCTCTTATTGGCTTGTGACTGTCTGCCTCTCCTTCTTGGCCTTCCAGACATACTAATGGCCTGTAGCTGCACTAAGCTGGGATATATATATATATATATATATATATATATATATATATATATATATATATATATATGTACTGATACTGCAGCTAGCAAAATCAACTGCCTGCCTGTAGTATGAGAACACCACCAACCTTCTACAGGTAGCTTTAGCTGAACACTGTGAGCAGGACGCACTGCACTAAATGTAAATAGTCTAGCTGCCTGACCGTGGTACTAATAGGATCAAAAGAACACCAGTAATTTTCTTCAGGTAGCTTTATATACTGTAACAAGACAAGCCTGCCTGTCAGTAGGAAGATAACAGGAACGGATCTAGCTGAACACTGTGAGCAGGACGCACTGCACTAAATGTAAATAGTCTAGAAGATAACAGGAACGGATCTAGCTAAACTGAATACAGTGTATATATATATATATATGCAACACCTGGGATGCATATATATACACAATACACTTTAAGTGCAGCTAACTGACTGACTGTCATGCCTAATCTAGCTAACTCAAATGAAATGACACTGTCTCTCTCTCTCTCTCTCTATCTCTCAGCACACCGGAACACACTGCACAGGGCCGCCGTGCAGGCGGCCTTATATAGTGTGGGGCGTGTACTAAATCCCCTGAGCCATAATTGGCCAAAGCCTCCTTGGCTTTGGCCAATTACGGCTCTCTGTTCAGGCGGCGCTGTGATTGGCCAAGCATGAATTTGGCGCGAACGGCCCATATCATTCGCAATTCGGCGAACGACCGAACAGCCGATGTTCGAGTCGAACATGGGTTCGACTCGAACACGAAGCTCATCCCTATTGATGACAAAGATCTCGATTTTGGTCTCATCTGACCACAACACTTTCCCCCAGTTCTTCCCTAAATCATTCAGATGTTCATTAGCAAACTTCAGACGGACCTGTACATGAGCTTTCTTGAGTAGGGAGACCTGGCGGGCACTGCAGGATTTCAGTCCTTCATGGCGTAGTGTGTTACCAATTGTCTTCTTGGTGACTATGGTCCCAGCTGCCTTGAGATCATTGACGAGATTCTCCTGTGTAGTTCTCGGCTGATTCCTCACCGTTCTGATAATCATTGTAACTCCACGAGGTGAGATCTTGCATGGAGCTCCAGACCAAGAGAGATTGACAGTTATTTTGTGTTTCTTCCATTTGGGAATAATCGCACCAACTGTTGTCACCCTCTCACCAAGCTGCTTGGCGATGGTCTTGTAGCCCATTCCAGCCTTGTGTAGGTCTACAATCTCGTCCCTGATATCCTTGGACAGATCTTTGGTCTTGGCCATGGTGGGGAGATGGGAAACTGATTGATTTTTTTGACCCTTTAGAGCTCTACACACTGCTAGCGCCCGGGCGTCGGTGGTAAAGCAGCGCTAGTTTTAGTGGCGCTTTACCGTTGTTTCTGCCGCACTTTTTGGGCGCTAGCGGGGCACTTTTGAACCCCCGCTAGCGGCCGACTAAAGGGTTAAAAGCCGTTGCCGAGGTGCTTTGTAGGCGCTTTGGCGCCGCT
This sequence comes from Lithobates septentrionalis, assembly GCA_037952835.1. Taxonomy (NCBI): domain Eukaryota; kingdom Metazoa; phylum Chordata; class Amphibia; order Anura; family Ranidae; genus Lithobates; species Lithobates septentrionalis. Next base: position 2,826,934 of record JBBDGP010001512.1, read on the forward strand.
GTCCATTGATTTCAAATCACCTCAAAGAAGCTTCTAGCAGGACTTTTTTTGATGTCCTGCCAGCGCAGCGCCCCAATGTGTTACAGACGCAATTTTTAGTGCTAAAGTGCCTGAAAAACGCTTCCAGTGTGAAAGGGGACCTCAGAGAGTGCTCCTAAACTCAGCTCTTCACCTGTATAGAAGACACCTGGGAGCCAGAAATCTTGCTGATTGATAGGGGATCAAATACTTATTTCACTCATTAAAATGCAAATCAATTTATAGCTTTCTTTTAAATGTGTTTTTCTGGATATTTTTGTTGTTATTCTGTCTCTCTCACTGTTAAAATAAACCGACCATTAAAATTATATACTGATCATTTCTTTGTCAGGGGCAAACGTACGAAATCAACAGAGGATCAAATACTTTTTCCCCTCGCTGTATGTAGTAAAAATAATAATAAATAGCTTGTCGCACTACATGTAACCAAAAATGATGAAACCCAAAATCAAATCCAGTGGCGGCCCGTCCATTAGGGGGGCATGGGCACGGCCCCCTCTCTCCAGCCACCCCCGTCTGTGTATAATGGATAGATTCATGCATTGCATGAATCTATCCATGGCCGCTGCCGCCACCCCCTATTCAGGTGTCCGGCCCCTTTTCGGGCGCCGGGCACCTGAATTCCAGTGGTGGGGGGTGTATTTTTGAAGCACCTGATTAGAGCCATAGGCTCTAATAGGCTTCAAAAAAGGTGACCTGCGAGCGCAAAGCATTGCGTTTGCAGTCCACCCAGGTGTGTTAGAAAAGCGAATGAATATTCACTTTCCTAAAACTGAACCGCCTCTAAGCCCATCAGGTGCACAGGTCTGTTACCCGTCACCTGATTGGCTGAAAGGACAGGAGCTGCGATTGGACACCTATCAGGAGGAGAAGAGGAGACGTATGGAGGACACAGGAGCCGCTGTCTGACCCGCTGCAAGGTCCCACCGCTCTCCACCGTCACCCACATGCCTGGTCTGCCACTGAGACAAGGTAAATGCCGGGCAGACGGCAAGGGGGCAAGCGGGGTTCACAGTGGCAACTTTTGATGGGCACAGTGGTACTATTTGATGGGCACAGTGGCAGCATTCAATGGGGCACAGTGGCAGCATTTGATGGGGCACAGTGGCAGCATTTGATTGGCACAGTGGAAGCATTTGATTGGGCTCAGTGGCAGCGTTTGATGACCCAGTGGCTGCGTTTGATGGGCTCAGTGGCAGCGTTTGATGGCACAGTGGCTGCGTTTCATGGGCTCAGTGGCAGCGTTTGAGGGCACAGTGGCTGCGTTTGATGGGCTCAGTGGCAGCGTTTGATGGCACAGTGGCTGCGTTTGATGGGCTCAGTGGCAGCGTTTGATGGCACAGTGGCTGCGTTTCATGGGCTCAGTGGCTGCGTTTGATTGCACAGTGGCTGCATTTGATGGGTTCTGTGGCAGCATTTGATGGCACAGTGGCTGCGTTTGTTGGGCACAGTGGCTGCGTTTGATGGCACAGTGGCTGCGTTTGATGGCACAGTGGCTGCGTTTGATGGGCACAGTGGCTGCGTTTGATGGCACAGTGGCTGCAACTGATGGGCACAGTGGCTGCGTTTGATGGTACAGTGGCTGCAACTGATGGGCGCAGTGGCTGCGTTTGATGGGCACAGTGAGGCTGCAATTATTGTTTTTTTTCTGAATTTTTCAGTTTGTTTGCGCCCCCCCCCCCCCCCCCAGTTTGTTTGGGCACCAGTCGCCACTGCGTTTGATGACACAGTGGCTGCAATGATGGGCACAGTGGCTGCCTTTGATGGGCACAGTGGCTGCGTTTGATGGGCACAGTGGCTGCATTTGATGGCACAGTGGCTGCCTTTGATAGGCACAGTGAGGCTGCAATTGATGTTTTTTCTTTTCAGAATTTTTCAGTTTGTTTGCGCCCCCAATAAAATGTGAGCACCAGCCACCACTGATTGTGTGTATAATTAAAAAAAGGTGTGATAATAGCCCCAGTTGAATGCCAAAATCACCACTGTGTTGATTACAGAATATTGTGTTCAATCCATTCTTGCTATCACCACATGGACCTTCACCAACCATGAGAAATGGTCTTATACCGGAACAGATAGACCCCATTACAGAGTCAAATCAGCCTGCAAATACCAATCGCATCATGAAGAGATCCGACCCAAACTGCTTGGCTGGAGTTCTCCAATGTTTCCCACTCTCCAATATATGTTAGCATCGATCGATGGCAACCATATATTTCACAGAGTTCATCATAAAAAGTGGGAAAATCCACATAGTGTAAATCCATATGAAACCTTTATTGCTCTTCAAAGTGTATAAAACTACTCACATTGGTACAATGAATAAACTCTTAAGTATATAAAACATTCCCGGGCAATGTAGCAAATGCTCCAAACAATTACTGGTTCAGAGAAGTGTGGCAACATCGCGTGAGTCAGATGTGAGCAACCTTTACAGAATCGAATGCTTCTCATCCTTATATTGGCAAATAAGCTTTGAAGTCCTGGCAACTCTTGAAGATGTCTTAATACTGTAAGTAGGTTCAGACTGTCATGCCAGACCTTGGGGGAAAAAGCAACTAAACAGGTTTAAAAAAATGCACTTGGCATGTGGTTCTGTCCATCATAAATTACTTTAAATTACTTTTTATTGGTACTGTAGCACCCTGCTCCTGTTGATCAGGCGCTTGCATGTAAATTTAGGGGGTTATCTGTTCTGTACACAGTTGAGATTTAATTTGTGGCTAAATTAGCTTCTGTTCCAGCATTGGCTGTGTTGCAGGTAGTTCCACACTGTTGTCTGTAGGTGTCGTTGTCACCACAGGCCGGTGTTGGAAGAGCAGCAAGCTGAATTGTATTGAGTGCTCTTCTTTCTTGGAAACAGCCCAGTGGGGGTGGTCCACTGCTGTGCTTTCAGGGAGAGAGTACTTAAGGGGCAGATGCCATTTTTTGTTTCTCTCTTGCCTCCTGGCCCTCCTGGCCTAAGGTATGTGGTGACTTTTCTCCTGCCTTGGGGCCACGTTGGCCTGAGGCTATGTGACTACAAGTAGGCCCAGAAGCCTGTCTGGGGCCTACCACCGCAGAGGTGGTCCTTAGGCTGTCATGCCTGTCAGGAAGAAACCAAGCCAAGCTGAGGAGATCCAGGGGAGGACCCTTGCTGGAGAGAGCCAGGATGAAGGCTGGTCTCTCGGGAGGGCCTAGTAACTTACTAGGAGGACGCACCTACACTTAACTAACCTGTCTCACAGTACCGCCGGGTCGGTTTAAAGGTTCTGGTACTGTGTAATCGTGCAACTAATACTAAATCCTGTGGCAGAGGATCGTGCAACTAATACTAAATCCTATGGCAGAGGATCGTGCAACTAATACTAAATCCTGTGGCAGAGGATCGTGCAACTAATACTAAATCCTGTGGCAGAGGATTGTGCAACTAATACTAAATCCTGTGGCAGAGGATTGTTCAACCATTTTGTTCTTCTCAAGTCTGCGGCAGAGACTTTTTGTCCGTGCGTCATTCCGGCTGCTAGGTCAGTGAGAGAGGCCTATCCGGGTGGGCAAGATCTGGTGACTGAAGGTGTGTTTGTCTTCAGTATCTCAAATTCCTCAGTGATCTGCATAAGGTATCTGAACCCTCCTGCAACTCCTCTTTTACCCCTTTTACTTCTTTAAAAGTTTTGCCATAAAGCATTGGAAACAGAACTAAGTGACTGGTGCATACATTGGTGGGCGTAAGGTCTAATACAGATTCTAAGTCCAGTATATAGTGGAAATACAGGTAAGGGGGTGACGGCAAAGACCCAAATTAAATCAGCCACTCCTTTTGGGGGTAAGCGCTACAGTTCCTACAACTTATTCACTGTGGCCCATCAAGGGTGATCTGTGGCATCATGGGCCTCCCGTGGACCTCTCATGGATCTTTAATGGTTCTCCCATGGATCTCTCATGGATCTCTCAAGGAATTCTCATGGACCTCTCACGAACCTCTCATGGATTTCTCATAGATCTCTCATGGACCTCTCATGGACCTCTCACAGACCTCTCGTGGATCCCTCATGGACTTCTCATGGACCTCTCATGGATCTCTCATGGATCTCTTATGGACCTCACATGGGTCTCACTTGGACCTCTCATGGATCTCTCATGGGCCTCTCATGGGCCTCTCTTGGACCCCTCATGAACCTCTCATGGGCCTCTCATGGACCTCTCATGGATCCCTCATGGACCTCTCAGCATTACATTTTTTGAATGAAGCCCAGTGCATTATGGGTGTGATCCCATACCTCCCTGTCAGTCATTATCACTACATGAATTGGTTATAGGACGTATTGCAATTACTTATGGGGCGCACTTTATTAGGTGCAACTGATTTTCAACACAAATACCTAAAGAGCAAATCATATGGGTGAAATTCAATAAATAAAGCATGTATGTTTAAACAGATACTAGAATGGGAAGATGTCTTATCTAAGTGCATTCAACCAAGAACTGATTGTTGTCAGCAGGAGGGGGGGATTGCAGCATCTCAGAACCCACCGACCTCCTGGGATTGTCAATCCGCAGTCTGTAGGGTTTGCAGACAACGGTGCATTAAGCAAAAATCAGTGAGTGTCAGCTGAGTGGGGAAAACTCCTTGGTAAAGCAACCCTGTTGCACAAATTGATTTCAGAGTAACATCTCCCTGCAAAAAAAGAGACAAAATATCTACCTTTCCAAATACTGCTCCAATGCAGAGGAATCACCCCCCAAAGTCTCTGCGGATGCTTCCAGGAGCATCAATGAAGTGTAGATGAAGGTCCAGAGCAGCCTGTTTCAACCTTTCATCCCAGAGGAACCTTAAATATTTTTTAGGCCTTCGTGAATCTCCTTTAATTTAATGTTTATTACATTGGTGATCAGTGGGAAGAATGTTTATTACATTGGTGATCAGTGGGAAGAATGTTCCTTACATTGGTGATCAGTGAGAAGAATGTTCCTTACATTGGTGATCAGTGAGAAGAATGTTCCTTACATTGGTGATCAGTGGGAAGAATGTTCCTTACATTGGCGATCAGTGGGAAGAATGCTCCTTACATTGGTGATCAGTGAGAAGAATGTTCCTTACATTGGTGATCAGTGAGAAGAATGTTCCTTACATTGGTGATCAGTGAGAAGAATGTCCCTTACATTGGTGATCAGTGGGAAGAATGTTCCTTACATTGGTGATCAGTGAGAAGAATGTTCCTTACATTGGTGATCAGTGAGAAGAATGTTCCTTACATTGGTGGTCAGTGAGAAGAATGCTCCTTACATTGGTGATCAGTGGGAAGAATGTTCCTTACATTGGTGATCAGTGGGAAGAATGTTCCTTACATTGGTGATCAGTGAGAAGAATGTTCCTTACATTGGTGATCAGTGGGAAGAATGCTCCTTACATTGGTGATCAGTGAGAAGAATGTTCCTTACATTGGTGATCAGTGAGAAGAATGTTCCTTACATTGGTGGTCAGTGAGAAGAATGCTCCTTACATTGGTGATCAGTGAGAAGAATGTTCCTTACATTGGTGATCAGTGGGAAGAATGTTCCTTACATTGGTGATCAGTGGGAAGAATGTTCCTTACATTGGTGGTCAGTGGGAAGAATCTTCCTTACATTGGTGATCAGTGAGAAGAATGTTCCTTACATTGGTGATCAGTGAGAAGAATGTTCCTTACATTGGTGATCAGTGAGAAGAATGTTCCTTACATTGGTGATCAGTGGGAAGAATGTTCCTTACATTGGTGGTCAGTGAGAAGAATGCTCCTTACATTGGTGATCAGTGAGAAGAATGTTCCTTACATTGGTGATCAGTGGGAAGAATGTTCCTTACATTGGTGGTCAGTGGGAAGAATCTTCCTTACATTGGTGGTCACCAGGGATGAGCTTCGCATTCAAGTCGAACCCATGTTCGACTCGAACATTGTGTGTTTGGTCGTTCGCCGAATTACGAACTATATGGGCCGTTCCTGCCAAATTCGAGTGGCGCGTCACGGCCCATAATTCACTGCGGCATCGCAGTGCATTGCTGGCTGATGATTGGCCAAGCATGCACTATGACCCGCATGCTTGGCCAATCACAGCGCCGTCTGAACAGAGAGCCGTAATTGGCCAAAGCCAAGGAGGCTTTGGCCAATTATGGCTCAGGGGGTTTAGTACACGCCCCACACTATATAAGGCCACCTGCACAGCGGCCCTGTGTAGTATGTTCCGGCGTTCAGAGATAGAGAGAGAGAGACAGACAGTGTCATTTGATTTAAGTTAGATAGAGTAGGGGAGTATAATAAACTCATACATACATATTTACATGGATTTACTTCAGATGGTCCCCCATTGGTAAAATAAAGAGAAGCCATTTTTCTTAATTGTGGTGAACTGTGGTACGGGATGTTGGGGGGGGGGGGGGTAGGTATAAGATGTTACCTGTGTTAGGTCGACAAATGTTGGATTCAAGTCGACCATGTTGGAATGTTGGATAAGGAATGGCCGGTGTTGTGCCGGGTCACTCCACTATTTTTGTATGTTTATATGTCCAAAAAATGTAATAAACAGAATTTTCAACAAAAAAAAAAGTTAGATAGAGTGGGCAGGTCAGTTAGCTGCAGTTACAGTGTATTGTGTATTTATATGCATCCCAGGTGATGTATATATATATATATATATATATATATATATATGTATATATATATATATACACTGTATTCAGTTTAGCCAGATCCTGTTCTTCTCTTCCTAATATACTGACAGGCAAGCAGGTGTTTTTACAGTATTTACAGCTACTGTACTGTGTACCCTGCACAGCCTGACCTACAGTATAGCAACCTGCAGCAAGGTGCTTGTGTAGGCTCATTGAAGTATTTCCAGCTACTTTACTGTGTACCCTGCACACTCTCACCTACAGTATAGCTACCTGCAGCCAGGTGCTTGTGTAGGCTCTTGACGTATTTCCAGTTACTGTACTGTGTACCCTGCACAGTCTGACCTACAGTATAGCTACCTGAAGACCAGTTCAGGTGTTATTATACTAATAATACTACAGGCAGGCAGTTGATTCTGCTAGCTGCAGTATAATCGGTATATATATACATATATATCCCAGTTTTGTGCAGTTTACAGCTGGCCAATAGTATGTCTGGAAGGCCAACAAGGAGAGACAGACAGTCACAAGCCAATAAAAGAGGGCAAGCAGGCTCTGTGTCTAGAGGCAACAGTGCTGGTCATGGACACGGTGCATCCTCATCAGAACGTGGCCGTAGGACACGCTTGGCAACATGCGGAAGACTTGGTCGAGTGGATGGCCAAGCCGTCCTCATCCTTCTCATCCTCTCTCACCCAGGCTCAGGATACTTTGTCTGGCAAAGCAGCTGCCAATGCGGCCACTTCCCTCGGCTCAATGGCATCAGTGACTCCTTCCCTAGCCCCACCATGTCCTCCTGAGGAGTCCCTCGAACTGTTTGACCACAGTGTTGGGTACATGCTCCAGGAGGATGCCCAGCGTTTTGAAAGCTCTGATGATGATACTGAGCTAGATGAAGGCAGTAACGTGAGCATGGACAGAGGGGGTGCCTAAGAAGGACAGCAATCTGGCAGTCATGTTCCCCCTGCTGCAGCATACTGCCAGGTTTGCCTTAGTGATGAGGAGGGAGGGGATGATGAGATCACTGACTCAACATGGGTGCCTGATAGGAGAGAGGAGGAGGAGGAGGCACATCACCAACGAGGCAGGATGCCCTCCAGGGGCCAGCCTAAGGGCAGCACACTCACTGCATCACACCACAGAGCTCCGCATGTGCAGGGCGCTGCTGTCTCTGCGCGTTATTCCAAAAGTTCTTTGGTGTGGGCCTTTTTTGAGATGAGTGCATCAGATCGCACCGCTGCTATTTGCAACATATGTCTCAAGCGTATTTCGCGTGGCCAAAACATCTCCCTCTTGGGCACCACATGCTTGACCAGACATATGTTGACCTGTCATGCAGTTCGTTGGCAAGCGTACCTAAAAGACCCACACCAAAGAACAAAGAGGACCTCTCCTTGCTCCTCATCAGCTGGGATCTCCAACCCCACTATACCTTCAGTCCTCTCTGAGACCTGCACTGAGAGAAATGAAGGTGTAGAATTAGGTGTGTCACAGCCAAGTACTTGTGGGCAATCTGCTTTCGGTACACCGACGTCAGATTGTACCAGGCAAATTTCCCTGCCCTAGCTGCTACACCGCAGAAAGAAGTTCGCTCCCAGCCATCCACATGCCCAGCGGTTGAATGCTACCTTGGCTAAATTGCTAGCACTTCAACTGCTACCTTTTCAGTTGGTAAGCTCTGCCCCCTTCTGTGAGTTTGTGGAATGTGCGGTTCCTCAGTGGCAGGTTCCCAAATGCCACTTTTTCTAACGGAAGGCCATTCCGGCTCTCTACCAGCATGTGGAAGGCAATGTCTTGGCCTCGCTGGACAGGGCAGTCAGCGGTAAGGTGCATATTACCGCTGACTCATGGTCCAGCAGGCATGGACAGGGACGTTACCTAAGTTTCACGGCGCATTGGGTGACTCTTCTGGCAGCTGGGAAGGATGCAGGACAAGGTGCAGTAGTGTTGGAGGTTGTTCCGCCACCACGCCTCCTAAATGCCGCTACTGGTGATTCTGACACACCTCTCTCCTCCACCCCCTCCTCTTCTTCTTCCTTCATGGCCTCTTCCTGTGCTTTGTCCTCGGAACCAGCGGTGCTCCGTAGGCGTTCAAGGGGCTACGCAAAGTATGCAGGCCAAAAGATGCCATGTGGTGCTTGAGCTGGTGTGCTTGGGGGACAGGAGCCACACTGGGGCAGAGGTTCTGTCAGCTCTGCAGGGGCAGGTTCAGAGGTGGTTGACGCCACGCCAACTTAAGGCAGGAATGGTGGTTTGTGACAATGGCACCAACCTCCTCTCTGCCCTCCGACAGGGACAAATGACCCATGTGCCCTGCTTGGCTCATGTCCTTAACTTGGTGGTGCAGCGGTTCTTGGGCAGGTACCCGGGCTTACATGATGTCCTGAGGCAGGCCAGGAAAGTCTGTGTGCATTTCCGCCGGTCATATAATGCCAGTGCTCGGCTAGCAGACCTTCAAAAGGAATTTAACCTGCCCAAGAACCGCCTAATCTGTGACATGCCCACCAGGTGGAACTCAATGTTGACCATGCTGCAGCGGCTGCACACGCAGCAGAGGGCCATCAATGAGTACCTATGCGACTATGGCACCAGGCCATGTTTTTTTTCCCCACGCCAGTGGGCTAGGATCAGGGATGCATGCTCTGTCCTGTCACCATTTGAGGAGGCCACGAGGATGGTGAGCAGTGACAGTGCATGCATCAGTGACACTGTCCCCCTTGTCCACCTGTTGGAGCACACGCTGCGTGGAATAATGGACAGGGCACTTGAGGCAGAACAGAGGCAGGAAGAGATGGACTTCCTTAGCTCTCAAGACTCCCTTTATCCAGACAGTGTTCCTGCATGCCCACCGATCACACAGGAAGAGGAGGAGGAGGATTGTGTCAGCATGGAGGTGGAGCCTGGCACTCAGCATCAGCAGCAGTCTTTAAGGGATCATTTACAGTCCCAAGAAACCCATGGACTTGTACGTGGCTGGGAGGAGGTGGCTGCGGACCATGTCGTCCTTAGTGACCCAGAGGACTCCAGACCGAATGCCTCAGCAAACCTACGCTGCATGGCCTCCCTGATCCTGCAAAGCCTGCGTAAGGATCCTCGTATTCGTGGTATCAAGGAGAAGGACCAATACTGGCTGGCAACCCTCCTTGATCCACGTTACAAGGGTAAGGTTGCGGACCTTATCTTGCCATCGCAGAGGGAGCAGAGGATGAAACATCTTCGGGAGGCCTTGCAGAAAGGTCTGTGCAACGTGTTCCCAGAGACTGGGAGGTTACAAACTCCTGTTTCTGGACAACATATTGCTGAGGCTTCGGTCAGTCAAAGAAGGAGCGGTGGAGAAGGTGGCCGTCTGACTGATGCGTTCAGACAATTTTTTAGTCCACAGCCCCAAGGTATGATCAATTCCAGCAACCATCGCCAGGGTCTGTTTTACATGGTGCAGGAATACCTAGGGGCAAGATCTGACTTGGACACCTTTCCCACCGAAAATCCTCTGGGTTACTGGGTCTTGAGGATGGATCACTGGCCAGAGCTTGCAGAGTATGCACTTGAGCTACTGGCCTGTCCTGCATCCAGCGTTCTTTCAGAACGCACATTCATTGCTGCTGGAGGCTTTGTAACCGATCATAGGGTGCGTCTGTCCACCAACTCGGTCGATCGACTGACCTTCATAAAAATGAATCAGTCTTGGATCACCACCAGCTACCAAGCACCTGATGCTGATGTAACCGAATAATTTTTTTTGAAATCTCAGATCCCTTCAAAGACTGCCTATGCTGATGCTGAGTGACTATCCTGTTATGCTGAGTAATTATCCTCTTCCTCCTCAATGATCATGCTGATAGCTTGTAAGAACATTTTTGGTTCTGGGCGTCGCCACCAGTGGCTAAGGCCCAATTTTTCAGCCCCTGTTCAACAGGGGCATGTAATTAGAATTCTTGATCTAATATTTCACAGCAGGGCCCATTTCTGCGCCCACCAAGACTAACTGTGGGCACTTACAGTGTTGTGGCACCGCCACCATCACCAAAGGCCCAATTTTTCTGCCCCTGTTGGGCATGTAATTACAATTCTTGATCTAATATTTCACAGCAGGGCCCTGTGAGGGCTTACAGTGTTGTGGCCACAACAACACCTAAGGCCTAAATTTCTGCTGAGTATATAGGGCAGGCCCCGTCTTTCAAACATCCAACTTACAAACAACTCCTACTTGCAAATGGAAGGAGGCAACAGGAAGTGTGATGAAATCTACCCCTAGGAAGGGAAATTCTCTCCTGTAAGAGTTAATATGGGAAAAAATTTCTCCTTTCCACTGATGCTTTATCACCAATCCTTGTTTCACTAAAACCCCCAAATTTTCAAAAAACATTTGTCATTGGGACAGAAAGTGTGGTGAAATCTTCTGAAGAGGAGCACAGACAGCAAAACAAATGTCGCAGGGGTGATAACCCTTCCCTATGTTTTCCAAAAAGATTAACATAGATTTTTTGGCTGGAGCTAAACACGTTAAAAATGTACCAGTTCAAAATTACAAACAGATTCTACATAACAACAAACCTACAGTCCCTGTCTTGTTTGCACCGCCTGTATACTGCTGTTCAGAGTATATAGGGCCTGGGGGCCCCACACCTTTCCTTTTTTAATTTGGGTGCGGGGTTCCCCTTAATATCCATACAAGACCCAAAGGGCCTTGTAATGGACTGGGGGGTACCCATGCCGTTTGTCTCACTGATTTTCACCCATATTGCCAGGACCCGACATTACATTAAAGCCGCAAGCAGTTTTAAATGACTTTTATTCCTTTAAAAATGACATTTTGTGCAGGGACTGTTCTAAGCATGGGAAACACGCACCACTTTACAGGCATACCATAGACACCCCCCAGATGCGGTATTTAAAGGAATATTTCACTTTTTTTCTTTTTTTTTTACTTTAAGCATCATTAAAATCACTGCTCCCGAAAAAACGTCAGTTTTTAAAACTTTTTTTTGCATTGACACATGTCCCCTGGGGTAGGACCCGGGTCCCCAAACCCTTTTAGGACAATACCATGCAAATTAGCCTTTAAAATTTGCACTTTTGATTTTGAACGTTCGAGTCCCATAGACGTCAATGGGGTTGTAACGTTCGTGCAAATTTTTGGTCCGTTCGCAGGTTCTGGTGCGAACCGAACCGGGGGTGTTCAGCTCATCCCTAGTGGTCACTGGGAAGAAAGTTCCTTACATTGGTGATCAGTGAGAAGAATGTTCCTTACATTGGTGATTAGTGAGAAGAATGTTCCTTACATTGGTGATCAGTGGGAAGAATGTTCCTTACATTGGTGATCAGTGAGAAGAATGTTCCTTACATTGGTGATCAGTGAGAAGAATGTCCCTTACATTGGTGATCAGTGGGAAGAATGTTCCTTACATTGGTGATCAGTGGGAAGAATGTTCCTTACATTGGTGATCAGTGAGAAGAATGTTCCTTACATTGGTGGTCAGTGAGAAGAATGTTCCTTACATTGGTGGTCAGTGAGAAGAATGTTCCTTACATTGGTGGTCAGTGAGAAGAATGTTCCTTACATTGGTGATCAGTGAGAAGAATGTTCCTTACATTGGTGATCAGTGAGAAGAATGTTCCTTACATTGGTGGTCAGTGAGAAGAATGTTCCTTACATTGGTGGTCAGTGAGAAGAATGTTCCTTACATTGGTGATCAGTGAGAAGAATGTTCCTTACATTGGTGATCAGTGAGAAGAATGTTCCTTACATTGGTGGTCAGTGAGAAGAATGTTCCTTACATTGGTGATCAGTAAGAATGTTCCTTACATTGGTGATCAGTGGGAAGAATGTTCCTTACATTGGGGGTCAGTAGGAAGAATGCTCCTTACATTGGTGGTCAGTGGGAAGAATGTTCCTTACATTGGTGGTCAGTGGGAAGAATGTTCCTTACATTGGTGGTCAGTGGGAAGAATGTTCCTTATATTGGTGATCAGTGAGAAGAATGTTCCTTACATTGGTGATCAGTGAGAAGAATGTTCCTTACATTGGTGGTCAGTGAGAAGAATGTTCCTTACATTGGTGATCAGTGAGAAGAATGATCCTTACATTGGTGATCAGTGAGAAGAATGATCCTTACATTGGTGATCAGTGGGAAGAATGCTCCTTACATTGGGGGTCAGTAGGAAGAATGCTCCTTACATTGGTGGTCAGTGGGAAGAATGTTCCTTACATTGGTGGTCAGTGGGAAGAATGTTCCTTACATTGGTGGTCAGTGGGAAGAATGTTCCTTATATTGGTGATCAGTGAGAAGAATGTTCCTTACATTGGTGATCAGTGAGAAGAATGTTCCTTACATTGGTGATCAGTGGGAAGAATGTTCCTTACATTGGTAATCAGTGGGAAGAATGTTCCTTACATTGGTGGTCAGTGGGAAGAATGTTCCTTACATTGGTGATCAGTGAGAAGAATGTTCCTTACATTGGTGATCAGTGAGAAGAATGTTCCTTACATTGGTGGTCAGTGAGAAGAATGTTCCTTACATTGGTGATCAGTGGGAAGAATGTTCCTTACATTGGTGATCAGTGAGAAGAATGTTCCTTACATTGGTGGTCAGTGAGAAGAATGTTCCTTACATTGGTAATCAGTGGGAAGAATGTTCCTTACATTGGTGATCAGTGAGAAGAATGTTCCTTACATTGGTGGTCAGTGAGAAGAATGTTCCTTACATTGGTGATCAGTGAGAAGAATGATCCTTACATTGGTGATCAGTGAGAAGAATGTTCCTTACATTGGTGGTCAGTGAGAAGAATGTTCCTTACATTGGTGATCAGTGAGAAGAATGCTCCTTACATTGGTGATCAGTGAGAAGAATGTTCCTTACATTGGTGGTCAGTGAGAAGAATGTTCCTTACATTGGTAATCAGTGGGAAGAATGTTCCTTACATTGGTGATCAGTGAGAAGAATGTTCCTTACATTGGTGATCAGTGGGAAGAATGTTCCTTACATTGGTAATCAGTGGGAAGAATGTTCCTTACATTGGTGATCAGTGAGAAGAATGTTCCTTACATTGGTGGTCAGTGAGAAGAATGTTCCTTACATTGGTGATCAGTGGGAAGAATGTTCCTTACATTGGTGATCAGTGAGAAGAATGTTCCTTACATTGGTGATCAGTGAGAAGAATGATCCTTACATTGGTGATCAGTGAGAAGAATGATCCTTACATTGGTGATCAGTGGGAAGAATGCTCCTTACATTGGGGGTCAGTAGGAAGAATGCTCCTTACATTGGTGGTCAGTGGGAAGAATGTTCCTTACATTGGTGGTCAGTGGGAAGAATGTTCCTTACATTGGTAATCAGTGGGAAGAATGTTCCTTACATTGGTGATCAGTGAGAAGAATGTTCCTTACATTGGTGATCAGTGAGAAGAATGATCCTTACATTGGTGATCAGTGAGAAGAATGTTCCTTACATTGGTGGTCAGTGAGAAGAATGTTCCTTACATTGGTGATCAGTGAGAAGAATGCTCCTTACATTGGTGATCAGTGAGAAGAATGTTCCTTACATTGGTGGTCAGTGAGAAGAATGTTCCTTACATTGGTGATCAGTGAGAAGAATGATCCTTACATTGGTGATCAGTGAGAAGAATGTTCCTTACATTGGTGGTCAGTGAGAAGAATGTTCCTTACATTGGTAATCAGTGGGAAGAATGTTCCTTACATTGGTGATCAGTGAGAAGAATGTTCCTTACATTGGTGGTCAGTGAGAAGAATGTTCCTTACATTGGTGGTCAGTGAGAAGAATGTTCCTTACATTGGTGATCAGTGAGAAGAATGCTCCTTACATTGGTGATCAGTGAGAAGAATGCTCCTTACATTGGTGATCAGTTGGAAGAATGCTCCTTACATTGGTGATCAGTGAGAAGAATGATCCTTACATTGGTGATCAGTGGGAAGAATGCTCCTTACATTGGGGGTCAGTAGGAAGAATGCTCCTTACATTGGTGGTCAGTGGGAAGAATGTTCCTTACATTGGTGGTCAGTGGGAAGAATGTTCCTTACATTGGTGGTCAGTGGGAAGAATGCTCCTTACATTGGTGATCAGTGAGAAGAATGTTCCTTACATTGGTGATCAGTGAGAAGAATGTTCCTTACATTGGTGATCAGTGAGAAGAATGTTCCTTACATTGGTGGTCAGTGAGAAGAATGTTCCTTACATTGGTGATCAGTTGGAAGAATGCTCCTTACATTGGTGATCAGTGAGAAGAATGCTCCTTACATTGGTGATCAGTTGGAAGAATGCTCCTTACATTGGTGATCAGTGAGAAGAATGATCCTTACATTGGTGATCAGTGGGAAGAATGCTCCTTACATTGGGGGTCAGTAGGAAGAATGCTCCTTACATTGGTGGTCAGTGGGAAGAATGTTCCTTACATTGGTGGTCAGTGGGAAGAATGTTCCTTACATTGGTGGTCAGTGGGAAGAATGCTCCTTACATTGGTGATCAGTGAGAAGAATGATCCTTACATTGGTGATCAGTGGGAAGAATGCTCCTTACATTGGGGGTCAGTAGGAAGAATGCTCCTTACATTGGTGGTCAGTGGGAAGAATGTTCCTTACATTGGTGGTCAGTGGGAAGAATGTTCCTTACATTGGTGGTCAGTGAGAAGAATGTTCCTTACATTGGTGGTCAGTGAGAAGAATGCTCCTCACATTGGTGATCAGTGAGAAGAATGCTCCTTACATTGGTGGTCAGTGGGAAGAATGTTCCTTACATTGGTGGTCAGTGGGAAGAATGTTCCTTACATTGGTGGTCAGTGGGAAGAATGTTCCTTACATTGGTGGTCAGTGGGAAGAATGTTCCTTACATTGGTGATCAGTGAGAAGAATGTTCCTTACATTGGTGATCAGTGGGAAGAATGTTCCTTATATTGGTGGTCAGTGGGAAGAATGTTCCTTACATTGGTGGTCAGTGGGAAGAATGTTCCTTACATTGGTGGTCAGTGGGAAGAATGTTCCTTACATTGGTGGTCAGTGGGAAGAATGTTCCTTACATTGGTGGTCAGTGGGAAGAATGTTCCTTACATTGGTGATCAGTGAGAAGAATGTTCCTTACATTGGTGATCAGTGGGAAGAATGTTCCTTACATTGGTGATCAGTGAGAAGAATGTTCCTTACATTGGTGATCAGTGGGAAGAATGTTCCTTATATTGGTGGTCAGTGAGAAGAATGTTCCTTACATTGGTGGTCAGTGAGAAGAATGTTCCTTACATTGGTGATCAGTGAGAAGAATGTTCCTTACATTGGTGATCAGTGAGAAGAATGTTCCTTACATTGGTGGTCAGTGAGAAGAATGTTCCTTACATTGGTGATCAGTTGGAAGAATGCTCCTTACATTGGTGATCAGTGAGAAGAATGTTCCTTACATTGGTGATCAGTGGGAAGAATGCTCCTTACATTGGTGATCAGTGAGAAGAATGTTCCTTACATTGGTGATCAGTGGGAAGAATGCTCCTTACATTGGGGGTCAGTAGGAAGAATGCTCCTTACATTGGTGGTCAGTGGGAAGAATGTTCCTTACATTGGGGGTCAGTAGGAAGAATGCTCCTTACATTGGTGATCAGTGAGAAGAATGATCCTTACATTGGTGATCAGTGGGAAGAATGCTCCTTACATTGGGGGTCAGTAGGAAGAATGCTCCTTACATTGGTGGTCAGTGGGAAGAATGTTCCTTACATTGGTGGTCAGTGGGAAGAATGTTCCTTACATTGGTGGTCAGTGGGAAGAATGCTCCTTACATTGGTGATCAGTGAGAAGAATGTTCCTTACATTGGTGGTCAGTGAGAAGAATGCTCCTCACATTGGTGATCAGTGAGAAGAATGCTCCTTACATTGGTGGTCAGTGGGAAGAATGTTCCTTACGTTGGTGGTCAGTGGGAAGAATGTTCCTTACATTGGTGGTCAGTGGGAAGAATGTTCCTTACATTGGTGGTCAGTGGGAAGAATGTTCCTTACATTGGTGATCAGTGAGAAGAATGTTCCTTACATTGGTGATCAGTGGGAAGAATGCTCCTTACATTGGTGGTCAGTGGGAAGAATGTTCCTTACATTGGTGGTCAGTGGGAAGAATGTTCCTTACATTGGTGGTCAGTGAGAAGAATGCTCCTCACATTGGTGATCAGTGAGAAGAATGCTCCTTACATTGGTGGTCAGTGGGAAGAATGTTCCTTACATTGGTGGTCAGTGGGAAGAATGTTCCTTACATTGGTGGTCAGTGGGAAGAATGTTCCTTACATTGGTGGTCAGTGGGAAGAATGTTCCTTACATTGGTGATCAGTGAGAAGAATGTTCCTTACATTGGTGATCAGTGGGAAGAATGCTCCTTACATTGGTGGTCAGTGGGAAGAATGTTCCTTACATTGGTGATCAGTGGGAAGAATGCTCCTTACATTGGGGGTCAGTAGGAAGAATGCTCCTTACATTGGTGGTCAGTGGGAAGAATGTTCCTTACATTGGTGGTCAGTGGGAAGAATGTTCCTTACATTGGTAATCAGTGGGAAGAATGTTCCTTACATTGGTGATCAGTGAGAAGAATGTTCCTTACATTGGTGATCAGTGAGAAGAATGATCCTTACATTGGTGATCAGTGAGAAGAATGTTCCTTACATTGGTGGTCAGTGAGAAGAATGTTCCTTACATTGGTGATCAGTGAGAAGAATGCTCCTTACATTGGTGATCAGTGAGAAGAATGTTCCTTACATTGGTGGTCAGTGAGAAGAATGTTCCTTACATTGGTGATCAGTGAGAAGAATGATCCTTACATTGGTGATCAGTGAGAAGAATGTTCCTTACATTGGTGGTCAGTGAGAAGAATGTTCCTTACATTGGTAATCAGTGGGAAGAATGTTCCTTACATTGGTGATCAGTGAGAAGAATGTTCCTTACATTGGTGGTCAGTGAGAAGAATGTTCCTTACATTGGTGGTCAGTGAGAAGAATGTTCCTTACATTGGTGATCAGTGAGAAGAATGCTCCTTACATTGGTGATCAGTGAGAAGAATGCTCCTTACATTGGTGATCAGTTGGAAGAATGCTCCTTACATTGGTGATCAGTGAGAAGAATGATCCTTACATTGGTGATCAGTGGGAAGAATGCTCCTTACATTGGGGGTCAGTAGGAAGAATGCTCCTTACATTGGTGGTCAGTGGGAAGAATGTTCCTTACATTGGTGGTCAGTGGGAAGAATGTTCCTTACATTGGTGGTCAGTGGGAAGAATGCTCCTTACATTGGTGATCAGTGAGAAGAATGTTCCTTACATTGGTGATCAGTGAGAAGAATGTTCCTTACATTGGTGATCAGTGAGAAGAATGTTCCTTACATTGGTGGTCAGTGAGAAGAATGTTCCTTACATTGGTGATCAGTTGGAAGAATGCTCCTTACATTGGTGATCAGTGAGAAGAATGCTCCTTACATTGGTGATCAGTTGGAAGAATGCTCCTTACATTGGTGATCAGTGAGAAGAATGATCCTTACATTGGTGATCAGTGGGAAGAATGCTCCTTACATTGGGGGTCAGTAGGAAGAATGCTCCTTACATTGGTGGTCAGTGGGAAGAATGTTCCTTACATTGGTGGTCAGTGGGAAGAATGTTCCTTACATTGGTGGTCAGTGGGAAGAATGCTCCTTACATTGGTGATCAGTGAGAAGAATGATCCTTACATTGGTGATCAGTGGGAAGAATGCTCCTTACATTGGGGGTCAGTAGGAAGAATGCTCCTTACATTGGTGGTCAGTGGGAAGAATGTTCCTTACATTGGTGGTCAGTGGGAAGAATGTTCCTTACATTGGTGGTCAGTGAGAAGAATGTTCCTTACAT
Organism: Lithobates septentrionalis; assembly: GCA_037952835.1. Classification (NCBI taxonomy): domain Eukaryota; kingdom Metazoa; phylum Chordata; class Amphibia; order Anura; family Ranidae; genus Lithobates; species Lithobates septentrionalis. The sequence goes on from JBBDGP010001512.1 coordinate 2,845,454, forward strand.
TGGTGGTCAGTGAGAAGAATGCTCCTCACATTGGTGATCAGTGAGAAGAATGCTCCTTACATTGGTGGTCAGTGGGAAGAATGTTCCTTACATTGGTGGTCAGTGGGAAGAATGTTCCTTACATTGGTGGTCAGTGGGAAGAATGTTCCTTACATTGGTGGTCAGTGGGAAGAATGTTCCTTACATTGGTGATCAGTGAGAAGAATGTTCCTTACATTGGTGATCAGTGGGAAGAATGTTCCTTATATTGGTGGTCAGTGGGAAGAATGTTCCTTACATTGGTGGTCAGTGGGAAGAATGTTCCTTACATTGGTGGTCAGTGGGAAGAATGTTCCTTACATTGGTGGTCAGTGGGAAGAATGTTCCTTACATTGGTGGTCAGTGGGAAGAATGTTCCTTACATTGGTGATCAGTGAGAAGAATGTTCCTTACATTGGTGATCAGTGGGAAGAATGTTCCTTACATTGGTGATCAGTGAGAAGAATGTTCCTTACATTGGTGATCAGTGGGAAGAATGTTCCTTATATTGGTGGTCAGTGAGAAGAATGTTCCTTACATTGGTGGTCAGTGAGAAGAATGTTCCTTACATTGGTGATCAGTGAGAAGAATGTTCCTTACATTGGTGATCAGTGAGAAGAATGTTCCTTACATTGGTGGTCAGTGAGAAGAATGTTCCTTACATTGGTGATCAGTTGGAAGAATGCTCCTTACATTGGTGATCAGTGAGAAGAATGTTCCTTACATTGGTGATCAGTGGGAAGAATGCTCCTTACATTGGTGATCAGTGAGAAGAATGTTCCTTACATTGGTGATCAGTGGGAAGAATGCTCCTTACATTGGGGGTCAGTAGGAAGAATGCTCCTTACATTGGTGGTCAGTGGGAAGAATGTTCCTTACATTGGGGGTCAGTAGGAAGAATGCTCCTTACATTGGTGATCAGTGAGAAGAATGATCCTTACATTGGTGATCAGTGGGAAGAATGCTCCTTACATTGGGGGTCAGTAGGAAGAATGCTCCTTACATTGGTGGTCAGTGGGAAGAATGTTCCTTACATTGGTGGTCAGTGGGAAGAATGTTCCTTACATTGGTGGTCAGTGGGAAGAATGCTCCTTACATTGGTGATCAGTGAGAAGAATGTTCCTTACATTGGTGGTCAGTGAGAAGAATGCTCCTCACATTGGTGATCAGTGAGAAGAATGCTCCTTACATTGGTGGTCAGTGGGAAGAATGTTCCTTACGTTGGTGGTCAGTGGGAAGAATGTTCCTTACATTGGTGGTCAGTGGGAAGAATGTTCCTTACATTGGTGGTCAGTGGGAAGAATGTTCCTTACATTGGTGATCAGTGAGAAGAATGTTCCTTACATTGGTGATCAGTGGGAAGAATGCTCCTTACATTGGTGGTCAGTGGGAAGAATGTTCCTTACATTGGTGGTCAGTGGGAAGAATGTTCCTTACATTGGTGGTCAGTGAGAAGAATGCTCCTCACATTGGTGATCAGTGAGAAGAATGCTCCTTACATTGGTGGTCAGTGGGAAGAATGTTCCTTACATTGGTGGTCAGTGGGAAGAATGTTCCTTACATTGGTGGTCAGTGGGAAGAATGTTCCTTACATTGGTGGTCAGTGGGAAGAATGTTCCTTACATTGGTGATCAGTGAGAAGAATGTTCCTTACATTGGTGATCAGTGGGAAGAATGCTCCTTACATTGGTGGTCAGTGGGAAGAATGTTCCTTACATTGGTGGTCAGTGGGAAGAATGTTCCTTACATTGGTGGTCAGTGGGAAGAATGTTCCTTACATTGGTGATCAGTGAGAAGAATGTTCCTTACATTGGTGATCAGTGGGAAGAATGTTCCTTACATTGGTGATCAGTGGGAAGAATGCTCCTTACATTGGTGGTCAGTGGGAAGAATGTTCCTTACATTGGTGGTCAGTGGGAAGAATGCTCCTTACATTGGTGATCAGTGAGAAGAATGTTCCTTACATTGGTGGTCAGTGGGAAGAATGTTCCTTACATTGGTGGTCAGTGGGAAGAATGTTCCTTACATTGGTGGTCAGTGGGAAGAATGTTCCTTACATTGGTGGTCAGTGGGAAGAATGTTCCTTACATTGGTGATCAGTGAGAAGAATGTTCCTTACATTGGTGATCAGTGGGAAGAATGTTCCTTATATTGGTGGTCACTCCCAGACATGACAATGGGTGTCACTCCAGCACTCAGTAACCCATACGTGTCATGCTGCCTTGCCTTCTCTTCTTCCACCACTAGATGGCGGTGATGTCCACCTGCAGTCCCCCCCCCCCCCCCCCCTCCCTCGCACCTGCCACCTTCTGCTTTCACCCGATCTGAGAACAATGCCCGCAGCGTGATTGGTCACCTGTCATGCAGCTCTGTCCCTTGCCTGGTCAGCCCAGCCAATCAGCAGGGTGTGAGCAGTGCTGGCTGGGGACTGAGCGCTGGGCTGGGAGACGATCCTGGGATCTGTAGATGGGTGAGAGCAACACTGCTGGGGGCAGAAGAGGAGCATCCTAACCCCAGGACACCACAGGTACCTACCTGCACCCCATCTATTAGTGTTATGGGGGACACCTTACCTATAGCTCAGCACACTGCCTGCATTCCCAGTGTCAGTGCATGGAGCCAATCTGTGTACAGACACTGGGGGAGGGGGGACAGATAGATAGATAGATAGATAGATAGATAGATAGATAGATAGATAGATAGATAGATAGATAGATAGATAGATAGATAGATAGATAGATAGATAGATAGATAGATAGATAGATATTTGTGTTGGCAATTCTAAAATATATTGGACCTTTCTACTAAAGATTATTTGAATTTCAGTTTGCTGTATAGATAGAAGCGTGAGAGAGACATATAGCAATAGATAGATAGAAAGATTGACACAGAGAGAGATAGATAGAAGGATAGCTAGATATATAGATAGAAGGATAGATACATACATAGACAATAGAGAAATGGATACATAGATAGATATACTTGTGTTGGCAATGCTAAAATATATTGGACTTTTCCAATAAACATTATTTGAATTTCAGTTTGCTGTATAGATAGAAGCACAGGAGAGACATATAGCAATAGATAGATAGATAGAAGGATAGGTAGATATATAAATAGATAGATAGATAGATAGATAGATAGATAGATAGATAGATAGATAGATAGATAGATAGATAGATATTTGTGTTGGCAATGCTAAAATATATTGGAACCTTCCAATAAAGATTATTTGAGTTTCAGTATGCTGTATAGATAGAAGCGTGAGTAAGATATTTAGCAATAGATAGATAATATATAACTAAATAGATAGATAGAAGGATGGCTAGATATATAAATAGATAACTAGAATGATAGACAATAGAGAAATGGATAGATAGATATTTGTGTTGGCAATGCTAATATATTGGACACTTCCAATAAACATTATTTGAATTTCAGTTTGCTGTATAGGTAGAAGCACAAGAGAGACATATAGCAATAGATAGATAGATAGATAGATAGATAGATAGATAGATAGATAGATAGATAGATAGATAGATAGATAGATAGATAATAGAGAATGGATAGATAAATAGAGAGAAAGAAAGGACAGCTAGATAAATAGATAATAGATAGATAAATAGATAGATAGATAGATAGATAGATAGATAGATAGATAGATAGATAGATAGATAGATAGATAGATAGATAGATAGATAGATAGATAGATATTTGTGTTGGCAATGCTAAAATATATTGGAACCTTCCAATAAAGATTATTTGAGTTTCAGTATGCTGTATAGATAGAAGCGTGAGTAAGATATTTAGCAATAGATAGATAATAGATAAATAAATAGATATATAGATAGTAGAGACATGGATGGATAGATAGAAAGGCTAGCCATACATTATACAGTTTTCTTTTGGTTTTACCAAAACCATATAATATGAGGTCACACCTAAACACTTTCAATTTGTATGCAATCAGGCCGGCCCTTGAACTACATAATTGATGGTAAATCTAAAGGAAATTGAACAAGAAAATTGCATAATGTATGGCCAGCGTTAAATAGACTGAAAGAAGAAAGACGGCTAGATAAATGCATAGATAGATAGATAGATAGATAGATAGATAGATAGATAGATAGATAGATAGACAATTTAGGATAATAGATCTGAGAAGCAGATGTGGAGTGGCAATAGACGGACAGATAATTGATCGGTGGAAGTATGGAAGGTGGTAGATGAAATCACACGGACTCGTTGGAATGTTCCGTCTATCTCTCATCTTTTCTTCTCGTCTCTTAGATCACATCCAATCTGGTCTGCGTTCCCCACATGGAGACAATATAATTGATTGCTGATAAATGATCGCTGCCCATCGGTATTACCATCACACCTGTCTGATCGATGGAGAGAGCTCATTGGAGGGACTGAGGACGTTTTTTAAGGTGGGATAAAACCCAGCAGGGAGATGAGGACCTCGGGGGCGGTGATCTGGCTCAGCCAATGGCTGCTGCTCTTTGTTACGGTGATTGAGCTCGTCGGTGGAGAGACCCGGCCAACAGACATCAAGCCGGGGGAGTTGGGGTTGCGATACTTCGGGCAGATAGACAAGAACACAGAGGAGGTCTACGCCTTCAACTACACCAGCAGCCCAGGCAAGGTAGGGACCCCCACCCAGGGGGGATATTCTGTGTTTCCATTGATGTCGCACGTTCGAAGTTACTTTTGAAACATTCCATCCAGCTGTCACTACTGGTGTGACCCGCCCTTACATTTTTACATTTCTACATTTTTACATTCTTGTTACACATTTTTATAATAGTTTGCCATATATATGTTTGTAAGGAGGGGGTAATAGGGTAGACGACGGGTGGTACCTCCTCCATGTTTTCTCTACTCATTGGGTGCCCAGTAAGGGTCACATGTGATGCCTACCCTGGGGTGGGTTTTTCTGGGCTAACGCTGGGCACTTTGGGCACTGTCACTGCCTTACACATGGGGTAGCTTTACTTGAACAGACTGCTGAACTCTAAGAAAACTCTCTCGATGTAATATACACCACCACATAGATGCATTTAGGTGGGACATGCTAAGCCTAAGCCCTCTCCACCTGTCCAGTGTATATCACCGCTACCTCACTCCCAGTAATGGAATGGGGACCCAGCACAGGTAGCAGTCCAAACATAAAGTGCAGTCCTTGCCTAACATCCCTAGTCCCTAACTTCAGGCTTGTTGCTGCCCCAGCATACCTGCATAGGATGAGAGTCCATTAATAGCGGGAACTCCGATATCGGCATGACACTGGTGATCCAGACTCCGGCAATGGTGATGAGCAATGCACCTCTCTGGCTCGGAGGCCCTTTGGGTAAAAGGGATAAAGGGACCCCTGTTCCTTTTATAATACACGCAACCAGTGGGTTTGACCCAGCAAAGCCCGCCAAATTGAAAGCTGGAGAATATAATAACCCAACCCTTCCCAAACCGGGGCAGCGTTAATCTCTACCTGCCTATAAGTTTGTAGATTCTTTATCTAGCGCTTAACTTTGTATCAAAGAATGTGATTAGAAAATTTGCCACCTGTTGTTTTACATCATAGTGGCTCAGTGGTTAAAGATACATCATGTTGGAGTGGTGGTCAGGGTTATATTGGGTTGGTTTAGTGGCTAGGATTATACCTCAATGCCCCAGTGGTTATGGTTACATCAAGGTAGCTCTGTGGTTAGGAGTATATCATGGTGGTTCAGTAGTTAAGGTTATACCCTGGTGTCCCAGTGGTTATGGGTACATCATAGTAGCTCTGTGGTTAGGATTATATCATGGTGGTTCAGTAGTTAAGGTTATCCCCCGGCGTGCCAGTGGTTATGGTTATATCATGGAAGCGCTCTGGTTAGGATTTTATCATGGTGGTTCAGTGGTTAAGATTATACCCCAGTTCCCTGGAAGTTAAAGTTATTTAATGGCAGCTCTCAGGCTAGGATTATATCATGGTGGTTCAGTGGTTAAGGTTATACCCCAGTGCCCCGGGCTTATGGTTACATCATGGTAGCTCTGTGCCTAGGATTATATCATTATATCATAATAACTCAGTGGTTAAGACTATGCCATGACGGTGCAGTGGCTAGGGTTACATCATGGTGGTTTAGTGATAAAGGTTACTTTTTTTTTTTAAATACATTTTTATTGGAGTTTCCATTTATACAGAAACATGAATGATACATAAATTGTACAGATTCCATGTCTAAAAGACCATAGAAGAATAAGAGTACAACCAAATAAGGTGACATCATTTTGGATCAGTGGCTAAGGTTATTTATTGGTGGTTCACTAGTTAAGGTTACACCTCAGCATCCCAGTGGTTATTGTTACATAATGGTAACTCAGTGGTTAGAATTATATCATGATAAGTCAATCATGTTAGATCAGTGGTTAGGGTTATATTATGGTGATTCAATGGTTAAGATTACACCCCAGTGCCCCAGTGGTTATGGTTCTATCATGGTAACTTAGTGGTTAGCATTACTGTTTGTCATGAGGTCAAAGGTTAAGACTACACTGTGGTGGTGTAGTGCTTAGGATAACATCCAGGTGGCGTCGTGTTTAGGGTTACGTCATGTTGGGTCAGTGGTTAGGGTTATGTAATGGCGGTTCAGTGGTTAAGGTAACACCCCAATGCCTCAGTGGTTATGGTTACATCATGGTAACTCAGTGGCTAGAATTATGATAAGTCAATGGTTAGGGCCACACTGTGGTGGTGTAATGCTTGGGGTAATATCCTGGTGGCTTTGTGTTTAGGGTTACATCATGTTAGGTCAGTGTTTAGGGTTAAATAATAGTGGTTCAGTGGTTAAGGTTACGCCCCAATGACCCAGTGGTTATTGTTAGATTGTAGTGTCTCAGTGGTTAGGATTCTCTCAGGGTGACTCATTGGTTAAGGTTACACCCCAATGACCCAGTGGTTATGGTTACATCATGGTAACTCAGTGGTTAGAATTACTGTATATCATGATAAGTCAAAGGTTAAGACTACGCTGTGGTGGTTTAATGGGTTACATCATGTTGGATTAGTGGTTAGTGTTATGTAATGGAGGTTCAGTTGTTAAGGATACACCCCAGTGCCCCAGTGGTTAGGTTTACATCATGGTAGCTCAGTGGCTAGAATTATTTCATGATAAGTCAATGGTTAGGGCTACACTGTGGTGGTGTGTTGCTTAGGGTAACATCCTGGTGGCTTTGTGTTTAGGGGTATATATGGTTGAGTCAGTGGTTAGGGTTATATAATGGTGGTTCAGTGGTTAAAGTTATGCCCCAGTGGTTTTGGTTACATCATCATAACTCAGTGGTTAAAATGATATTATGATAAGTTAGTGGTTAGGGCTACACTGTGGTGGTGCAGTGCTTAGGGTAACATCTTGGTGGCTTCGTGTTTAGGGTTGCATCAAGTTGAGTCAATGGTTAGGGTTATGTAATGGTGGTTCAGTGGAAAAAGTTATGCCCCGGTGGTTATGGTTACATCATGGAAACCCAGTGGTAAAATTATATCACGATAAGTCAATGGTTAGGGCTACACTGTGTTGGTGCAGTGCTTAAGGGGACATTCTGGTGGCTTTGTGTTTAAGGTTACATCATGTTGGGTCAGTGGTTGGGGTTATAGAATGGTGGTTCAGTGGTAACGGTTACACCCCAGTGCCCCAGTGGTTATGGTTAGATCAATGTTTCTCAGTGGTTAGGATTCTATCAGGGTGACTCAGTTTTAAGGGCAACATCGTGGCAGTTCAATGGTTTGGATTGTATCATGGTGGATCAGTCGTCACAGTCACACCATGGTGGCTTCCTGCCTTTATGCCATATTTGTAAAAGAATTGGCAGTATTTAAAGGTCTTGTTTTGACTTGATGAGTAGATCTGTCCAACCCCTTTTTGAGTCCTTTGATAATACAGAATACACTTTGCAGAATGTTAGTTTTGGCACCTTGCACTCATACCGCCCAACCCTCAGAGATGAAACCTAGGGACTTTTTAGCACAAAATACTGTATGTAGGCAGAGGAAACATTAAGTGGACCGTGAAGGATGAATACTCCAAGAGCAAGTTCTTTCTTCACTACCTACTTCTCCTTAATGCCGACTGTTTAAGATGACAAATCAAATACTTTGGAGGTTATATGAAAGGTCAGAGTACATCTAAAGGCTCCGCTATGACAGTCTAAACCAAAACCAAATCCAGTTACTACATCATACACAACCAGGGCCATCTTTAATAATAATTGAACCCTGGGCAAACATTTTCTTGGGCCCTCTCGAATCCACTTATCAACTATTTGCAGGCAGTGGGGGCTCAAGGGGCAGCTTGCTTTGGGCCCCACAACAATGACTGGGCGCGGGGCAGCTGCCCCTTATGCCCTGTGTTAAAGACGGCCTTGTACACAACCCTTCAACTTCCCCGACCGAGCCAAATCCTCCTTCATTTGTGTCTCACAAACTCCCCCTCCTAGACACTGCAGCTCACAGTTCGAGGGTTAGCCACGGCCCCTGCAACATCTTCTCCTCCCACTGTAGTGCAAACAGGCACAGCCTACCTGAAAGTGACAACTCTGCCCTGAATTTAAGAGCAGTGCAGCATCGTTGCCCCCCTCCTCCCCATTACAGGTCGTTGCAAAAGATTGACTTCATTGGCAGGATCACCAGGTATTTGTGGGACTAAAAGAAAACCGGAAGCACAGATGGACTTAAAATGAAGTGCTATTTTTTTTAAATAGAAGGCCACAGTTCTATATTAAAGGTCTGTATTAAATAATAAACAGATATTAAGAAATTTGCATAGCAGTTTGTCCAGTGAAGCGGCATGTACATTCGTTCTGTGCAAATTGGGCAAAAACAGTTGTTTTTTAGGATATTTTCTCTCCTGGATGTTTTTTTTTATTATGGGCAGTAGTAAAAGAAATACAATGCAACAATTCTAGAGAATGCTGTAGGGAATAAGCCAATTATTGCAACCATTGATTATATTTATTTTCTAATTCCCTCTAGCGCTCTCTAGTAGTGCAGATGTGGATAATCAGTGGTTACATTAAGCCCGCGTTCAAACTGAACACGGCTTTGAAATCATGCAACTTCATCTGAAATCTCTCGATTTCAAAGCTGCGACTTCGGGGGCGACTTGAAAGACATCTGTGCGGCTTGATGCACAGATGTCTATTGAAGTCGCACCCAAAATCATCAAAAATAGTGCAGGAACTACTTTTGCAAATGGGTGCGACGCCGCGAAGTCAGCGTCGCATCGATTGGAACGGTGCTATTGCCGGCAATAGGCTGCGACTTGTCTTGTGATTTGACCTGTCAAATCACATGACAAATCGCTATTACCCCACCGGTTGCGAGTGGGCGGGCTCCTACGGGCGGCTGGTTGCGGGCCCCTATGGGTGGGTTGCGGGCTCCTACAGGCGGCGGGTTGCGGGTTCCTGTGGGTTGGTTGCGGGCTCCTACGGGCGGTGGGTTGCGGGTTCCTACGGGAGGCGGGTTGCGGGCTCCTGTGGGTGGGTTGTGGGCTGCGGGCTCCTACGGGCGGCGGGTTGTGGGCTCCTACGGGAGGCGGGTTGCGGGCTCCTGTGGGTGGGCTGCGGGCTCCTACGGGCGCGGGTTGCGGGCTCCTACGGGAGGCGTGTTGCGGGCTCCTGTGAGTGGGTTGCGGGCTCCTGTGGGTTGCGGGCTCCTACGGGCTGTGGGTTGCGGGCTCCTGTGGGTTATGGGCTCCTACGGGCAGCGGGTTGCGGGCCCCTATGGGTGGGTTGCAGGCTCCTGTGGGTGGGTTGCGGGCTCCTACGGGCAGCGGGTTGCAGGCTCCTGTGGGTGGGTTGTGGGCTCCTACAGGCGGCGGGTTGTGGGCTCCTACGGGTGGTGGGTTGCGGGCTCCTACGGGCAGCGGGTTGCGGGCTCCTACGGGCGACGGGTTGTGGGCTCCTACGGAAGGCGGGTTGCAGGCTCCTGTGGGTAGGTTGCGGGCTCCTGTGGGTTGTGGGCTCCTATGGGCGGCGGGTTGCGGGCTCCTGTGGGTGGGTTGCGGGCTCCTGTGGGTTGCGGGCTCCTGTGGGTGGGTTGCGGGCTCCTATGGGCAGCGGGTTGCAGGCTTCTATGGGCGGTGGGTTGCGGGCTCCTATGGGCGGGTTGCGGGCCCCTTCGGGCGGCGGGTTGCGGGCTCCTATGGGGTGCGGGCAGCGGCTCCTGTATCCTCTCTGCATCACGGTGGCTTCCGCTGTGCGGCTCCTCCGCCCTCCTCCTAGGCATCCAATAGGATCTTCCGTCCTTTCAGCCAATCGGGTGACCGGTGTCAAAACCCGCTTCCTGATTGACCGGGAGGAGAATCAGTGTTACAACAGCGAATATTGATTCGCTGTTGTAACACACCTGGGTGGGCTCGAAGCGCACTCTCTGCAACCCGAGCCCACCCTATATTGAAGCCTATTAGAGTCCACATTGGAATCCATGCGCCAGTGTCCTGAAAGGGGTCAGACGCATGGATAGGGGAGGAGGCGATGGACCGGGGGGAGGTTTCACTCGTGGGCCCTTAATGAACGGGCCGCCCCTGATTGTGACCCTAGTTCCGCCACTGGTGTTTAGTAGCTTTTTATTTTATTTATTTGTTTTACCATTTTATTCATTTTTTTTAATGAGCCCCATTAGAGGGCTTTGGTGAGATATCAGGGGTCTAGACAGACCTCTGATGTTTCATCTTTAAGACAGAAGAAGGAGAGTGAAGACCAGAGCCACTGATAAGGCAGTACAGCTGGCCCTCCTGTACCAGGCCCGGGCCCCATCAGTTCAAAAGGGGGGCCCAGGCACCTGCTGAATAGGAGGGACAGCTGTACTGCCTTATTGAGGAAACCGATCCTTGAGTCTAGTATTTGTGCCCCCCACCCCCCCCTGTTGTCTGGGCCCCTCTGTGTGCCCCCTTCCCCTGCAGCACTGCCAGTGTCCTTCCTCTCCCGCTGGCAGCCTTTGCAGGCACATTCGTTTCAGGATGAGTGGGGGGGGTCCCTGTTAGGTAGTCTGTACGGCGCCCCAGGATTTCTAAAAAGCAGCTTTGTTAAGGACACAGCCCTCAATCTCCATCTCTGTAGCCTCAGCTGCACAGATTGAATGGACAGGAATAGCTCTGTATGAAGCTTCATGTTCATTCACAAATTGAAGTATAGTAAACACAGTCTACCATGCTTCAGTTATGAATAGACCAAGTCCGTAATTGGTATCAGCCCCTCCCCCACCGCTGTCCATCCTGACACATCCCCCGCAGCAGCTAGAGGGGAGAGGCGGGGGACAGGGGAGCACACAGGAGCCCGGGGACAGCAGGATAGGAGGGGCATATAGAGGAACCAATCTCCTCCCATTTTCCTCCTCCAGCCGCTGAATGCCTGCAGGAGGGAGAGGAGGAGAAGAATGCTTTCAGCGGCTGCAGGGGAAAAAATGGAGGGCATCGCTTACTCTATATGCCGCCCCCACCTCCCCTCATATCCAGGTGTACAGGGGAGCAATTGCGACCCCTGTGACCCCTATAGTTACTCCCCTGAACCCCATCTTTTTTATTGTACCAAAAAATTGAGTAATACAGTATATTGTATTTGTGTGCCCCAAAATTAACTTTGTTTGATTTTTGCACTTGATCAACCGCTGTGCTAATATTGTTGAACATAAAAATTTGGAACGACCGCTATTTTATTCTCCAGGGTCTCTTCATTCAGAAGATTTACATTTTTGGGGAGGTTTAAGTAATCTTCAGGCCTAAAATGATTATTATTATAATTTTTTTTTTTTAAAACATGTGTGCAAAAAACGCAATAAAAGGCATTTGCAGTTGGAGTTTTGTGTATGGTACGGTTTAGGATAAAAATAAGATGTTGTTTTTATGGTGTTCTCAGATATCCAGGAAGTCATCTATGAAACGGAAAATGACTTTCCTCAGGGCAAAGAATTTCTCTTATCTTGTCAGCTCTGACTTTACCGCGTTTACGTGGCAGCAGGATAGAAATACCTACCTCCGGGTAGGATAGTTACTATATAACTTTTCTGTCATCATTAAACATTAAGCTGAAAAAATCTCAGGAGTGTGAATGCCCCCCCCCCCCCCCCCCCCCCCGGAATGCTGGCATGTCCGGTAGCGCAGCTTTAACACCGTGTTTCCAGCCGCAGGTACATCCTGAAATCCCAGCTCTCCTCTCCTCTAATCAATAATGTATCATTGGTGATGGCTCGTTATCTGGAACGCTGTCTACGTATCCAGGCCAGTACGGGGGAGAGCGATTATTAGTATACGGATTTCTTCCACTGACAGATGGCGAGCTCCGCGCTCAAGATGTTTATCTTCTCCTCAAACGTCTTTTTTTTTTATCAGTATTCCTCCAGGACAACCAAATCCAATACATATTCATTTATTTATTCATTTATTTCAAATTGGCCACAAAGAGAAAAAAAGACAAAAAGATCATTTAATAACAAAACACATATATATATATATATATATATATATATATATATTCACTACAAATAGGACACATTGGCGGCAGTAAAAACAGGCAAATGAGCTACTGTTATACCGGCCACCTACAACAAATAAAGAAGTAATAAATAATAATCCATAGATAAATAATACAATAAATAAATAATAAATACAACACAATACAATAAATAATAACAATAAATAAATAATACAATAAATAATAAATACAATACATAAATACAATAAATCAATAGTACAATAAATAATAAATGTGATACAGTAAATAATAATAAACAATAAATAATAAATGTGATACAGTAAATAATAATAAACAATACATAAATGATACAATAAATAATAATAAACAATAAATAATACAATAAACTGTCTACAATACAGCCGGAAAGGGCTGGTTACAAGGCGTGAACAATGGGTAAAAGCCTTGTGAGCTGCCACACTAAGCCTAAATTAACCTAAAATAAACACAGGTGATATAACTATAATTAGCCGCCCGCACTTCCCACACTTCCCAAGATGGTGATAATACAATCTATATAACACACTGTGCAGTGCTGATAAATATGGAAACAATACTAAATAAATATATGAATCTAGTAAACACTATATATGACATAAATGTCTGAAGCATAACAACATATAAACACTATAAATAAAGTGCTCATGCTCCGTGATAATTGCACTCAGTCCTCAATGAGGTTATTAAACTAAACAGCAGCAGTCCATATATATATAATAAAAGAAAATAAAGTGCTCTTGCTCCGTGATTTTTAATTAATCCTCGATGAATGTTTAAACTAAACAGCAAAAGTCCATATTAACATCAACCATGATGTGACAATTGTGTCTTCATGCGTTGTGCACACACACAACCCCCACCGGGTGTGCCCTCACCTTAGGGGCTTAAAAAATAAGCCTGTAATAGCAGTAGCTTGCAGAGATCCTCCTTTGCTTCCTTTATCCTATGCAGGTTTATGGGACACTTGTATGGAACACAGGACACCTACTACTTCCAATGATAACCCAGCTCAGAGGTCACTATTTTCTCCTGGTATGTTCAGAGACTCTCCTCATATACATCACTTGTCATGATGACACAGACGCCACTGGCTGTCAAATCCAGCCAATGAGGCCGTGCTGCAACTTTAAGCCAATTGCTCAGCTCACGGTTGTAGCTCATGGTACTTAGCCATTTGGCTTGGCTCCACCCCCATTTTCTCCTCATTGGCTCACTGGCTGTGATTGACAGAAACGGGGGCCAATGGCTCATCCAATGGGGAGGGAGCGTCCCCTGGAGAGCCGAGGCTCTCGTGCACATCGCTGGATCGATATGGGGCTCAGGTAAGTATTGGGGGGGAGGGGGGCTGCTGCTAAGTGGAGGTTTATAGAAGGCATGAAGGTAAAAAACCTTGAGCCTTTTGAACTACTTATAGGCCCCTTCCACACTGGGGCGGGTTGCAGGCGCTATTGCGCTAAAAATAGCGCCTGCAAACCGACCCGAAACAGCCGCTGCTGTGTCTCCAGTGTGAAAGCCCCGAGGGCTTTCACACTGGAGCGGTGCGCTAGCAGGACGGGAGAAAAAATCCTGCTAGCAGCATCTTCGGAGCGGCGAAAGAGCGGTGTGTATACCGCTGCTGCCCATTGAAATCAATGGGACAGCGCGGCTATGCCGCCGGCAAAGCGCCTCTCAGACGCTAGCGGGGGGTAAAACCGCCCCCGCTAGCGGCCGAATACCGACAGTAAAGCGCCGCTAACAATAGTGGCGCTTTACCGCCAACACCGCCCCCCGCCCCAGTGTGAAAGGGGCCTAACTGACTTAATATACAGATTGAAGTTTATCCTTTTGATCTGCAGATGAGTGAACAGAATGATACAAAAGTAACAGTAGGTTACATTGTATCTTTCTGTAGTGTCTGAGGAAGTGTTATTTATAAACATTGTCAGACTGTTGTTTTTACATATATGTGTATGTGTATACATATATATGTGTGTATGTATGTCTATATATGTGTGTGTGTGTGTGTATATGTATATCGATCGGCGATCTTTGTGAGGAATTTGTTTACTTCTTTTATGATCTTCCAGCTTGTATGTGTGTGGTGTACATTGTATACATAGATGAGTCACTTCTTTTTTATATCATCTTGCTCAATCCATCCTACACCTGAGCAATTTAACTGGAGAATGTGAAATAAAAAAAGAAAAAAGTTAGAAGAAAAGGAATGCCGAAAAACTTGTTTTAAAGTTATCAGCAGATCTGCAAATGTAGCAAAATGCAAAACTTTGTTATTTGAGTGCCGGTTCTGCGAGATCGCATGTGATTCGCACCGCTCTGCAGTGCATATCACATGCGATGTCTGTGCGATGCGATTTCAGCCATACAGATAGAATGGCTGATATCGCATCGCATTTGGACCAAACTCGCACAGGACCCTTTTTTTTTTGCTCCGCACCAAAATCGGATCGCATGGGTGTTCACACCCATGCGATCCGATTCATGTCCGAACTGACAGTTCGCAGTGCGATATGCAAGCTGAAATGAGGGTGCCATTAACCACTTAAGGACCAGTTAAAAACAAAGTTAAAAACAGTTTTTTTTTGCTAGAAAATTATTTAGAACCCCCAAACATTATATATATTTTTTTCTAACACCCTAGAGAATAAAATGGTGCAGCGGTCTCACAAGCGCACTTTTCTTGGAAAAAATACACTTTTTTGAATTAAAAAAACGAGACAACAGTAAAGTTAGCCCCATTTTTTTTTTATATTGTGAAAGATAATGTCGCACCGAGTAAATTGATACCCAACATGTCACGCTTCAAAATTGAGCTCCCGCTCGTGGAATGGCGACAAACTTTTACCCTTAAAAATCTCCATAGGCGACGTTTAAAAAATTCTACAGGTTGCATGTTTTGAGTTACAGAGGAGGTCCAGTGCTAGAATTGTTGCTCTCGCTCAACCGATCGCATCCATACCTCACATGTGTGGTTTGAACACCGCTTTTATATGCGGGCGCTACTCAAATATGCGTTCGCTTCTGCACGTGAGCTCGGCGGGACGGGGCACGTTTAAAAATTTAAATTTTTTTTTTTCTTATTTATTTTAACTTTTTATTTTTTATTTTTACACTGTTCTTTTAAAAAATAAATTGTGTCACTTTTATTCCTATTACAGGGAATGTAAACATCCCTTGTAGTAGAAAAAAAGCATGACAGGACCTATTAAATATGAGATCTGGGGTCAAAAAGACCTCACATCTCATATTTACACTAAATTGCAATTTAAAAAAAAAATTGTCATTTAAAAGAATACAAAAAAAATTGCTTTTTAAGAGCTATGGGTGAAAGTGACGTTTTGACGTCGCTTCCGCCCTGCAATGATATGGAGACGGGTGGGGGCCATCTTCCCCTCACTCGTCTCCATGTCAGGTTAGGGAAGGGTTCAGATCGCCTCCGCCGCTACCGGCGGCTCCGGTAAGCGGCGGAGGGCACCAAAGCCCGGTGGGAGGGGGGGCCAGTAAAAGTGATTTTGCAGCGAATCCGCCGCAGAGACCACTCTTATCTTGAAGCGGACCGCCCACTGAAGAAGAGGATACCAGGGTTATGATAGCTAGCTGCTGCCATAACAACGACACTCCTCTTCAAAGTACCGACGTATAACGATGGTGGTCGGTCCAGAAGTGGTTAACAATGTATTGACACTCCCGGCAGTTGGCATATGGCAGTGTGAACTGCCGTGCGAGTCAGGTGCAATGCGGGAACGCAGTGGATTTGCAGGGTTCCCGCATCGCACAAGTGTGATCAGGCACTGAGTGTTATTTTAAATATTGGTAGGAGAAGAAATATGGGATTTTTAGGGTGCCCAAGAAAAATTACTAGTCAAATATATAAAAAATAATATAGAAATGTATTAGTACAAAATGTATAAAAGACATCAAAGTATCATCATACAGTAACCATATTATGAGTAACCAGCAGTGACTTCTTGCTCTACATGTTTCGCCATGCAATAGCTTCCTCAGGAGTCTTCCAACAAGCACTGCTTAGCATGGTAACTATAGGTGGAAAACAATATATTAAAATCCATATTTAATGAAAAGAACAATATTTAACAAATTGGAAATAGAAATAAAATTTTCTCGCAAATACAGATAGACCAAGCGTGCCCCCCTCCTCACCCCGCTGCATCCCCACCTAAACTGTGGAACATGTCCTATCTGTGAAGGTCACAACCCTGATGTCTCGAGGACATTGAAAAGATGCAGGGAAATCTGGTGCATCACACAGAAGGACATATAGGCACCATAAGGCAGAGTGTTATCTGAAAAAGGGGGATACATTATGAGCTCAAGCTCAGAAAATCAACAGAAAAGTATTTTCTAACCAGGGTAGAATAAGAACATTCAAACCTTAGAATGCAGATATGGGAACCAATTAGTAATAATGGAGGGTATCTTAGCAGGAGGTACTTCCAGACGGTTAGTCGATCGGAAGGCAGACTTTCCCAGAGGCAACCTCCAAGCAGTCAAGTACCCTAGTCAACAACCTGCAAACAGGAAAATAGAGACATTCAAAACCAACCTGCTAACTTCCAATCCAAATAGTTCCTACAAGATTCTAGATGTTTTTACCTTTCACAGATTTGAAGCATCACACATCGCCTTGCCCTCGACTCCGCCGCTGCTCTATCTGCAGAAAAAGGGGATCCTTTTATGTCCCGTCCACCTCACCGGCGTTCAATGGCGCCCATGAAGCCAAGAAATCGCCACTGCGCATGCGCGAGTGGCACCGGAAGTGACACAACAAGCTTGACAATCACCCGGTGCCATGATGCGGTGCCAGAAATTATGTCACGTGCAAGCGCGGCATCCACACGACGCCATGATGGAAAGTCTGCCCACAACTGGGTGCAACCTCTGGCTATCAAAGCCAATGAACATCCAGTTTGCGGGACACAATGAGCAAGTGGCTGGTGGCGCCAGCTCACATACACATATTTGGGATTCCCCTTATATGGTTAGCGGAGAAGATGCCCTGGGCGTCCGTATGATCACCTACAGTGCCTTGCAAAAGTATTCACCCCCTTGGCTTTTTACCTATTTTGTTACATTACATCCTTTAGTTCAATTGGTTTTTTTTAATCTGAATTATATGTGATGGATCAGAACACAATAGTCTAAGTTGGTGAAGTAAAATTAGAAAAATATATACATAAAACTATTTTTCAGAAATAAAAAAAAATGATAATTGGCATGTGCGTATGTATTTACCCCCTTTGTTATGAAGCCCATAAAAATCTCTGGTGCAACCAATCACCTTCAGAAGTCACATAATTAGTGAAATGATGTCCACCTGTGTGCAATCTAAGTGTCACATGATCTGTCATTACATATACACACCTTTCTGAAAGGCCCCAGAGGCTGCAACACCTAAGCAAGAGGAACCACTAACCAAACACTGCCATGAAGAACAAGGAACTCTCCAAACAAGTAAGGGACAATGTTGTTGAGAAGTACAAGTCAGGGTTAGGTTATAAAAAATATCCAAATCTTTGATGATCCCTAGGAGCTCCATCAAATCTATCATAAATAAAAACAGAAAGAACATGGCACAACAGCAAACCTGCCAAGAGACGGCCACACACCAAAACTCACGGACCGGGCAAGGAGGGCATTAATCAGAAAGGCAGCACAGAGACCTAAGGTAACCCTGGAGGAGCTGCAGAGTTCCACATCAGAGACTGGAGTATCTGTACACAGTGCTGTCTTTTGGCCTAGGCCGACAAGGCCCAGGCCTAGGGCGGCACTTTGCGGGGGGCGGCAGTAGAGCCGCCCCCCCCACAAGAAAAAGCTCCCCCGACCTGTCCTACCGAGTCACGGCTCCCGTGGCCTCCCCCCGTGACTGCCTCCCCCCTCCCGTCTTGATGTAGTGCAGCACTAATATGGGCCTCAGTCGTGTGGGCGTGCTTGTCCGAGGGGGGTGGAGTGACTAGCGTCCCCATAAGCGGCCGGTGACTGGCTGCTTTCCATCTGACTGGCGGAGGCGGAGCCTAATGCTCCGCCTACCCTCCTCCGTGCAGCTTTCGTTTCCTGGCTGTATCTTCTCCTCGGCCCGGGTGTGTCTGTGATGATAGGAGCCGGAGGAGGAGTAGAGAGAGAGGAGCATGAGGGGAACCCCAGGCAGCGGCCAGGACAGCAGGTGAATCTAATTTCTATTGCCATGCTATAGCAGAAATGAGCAGTGCTCATTTCTGCTATATTTTTGTTTGGATCTCATCTGAATTTTTTAGCAGCTGCCTATAGACTGGATGGTTGATTCTCACTCACTTGATATGTTTAATCCTCATTATTTCCACTATTTCCTAAAGCATTTTGTTGACATCTATTTCAATAAATTTATATTACTATTGTAATGTGCATGTGCCAAGCAGCCAATCACTTAGTGCTCAATCTGTAAATATACAGATCATGATATTGCAAAGTGATCGATGCTACAAACTCATTAAACTGTCCACATTCAGTGAAAGTTCATGTACTGCAAACTTTGCAGTGCATGAACTTTCACTGAATGTGGATCACATTTCAGCATGTGCAAAGTGCCCCATGCATGCTGAAATCAATGCAAACTCATTAAAGAGGAGTTCCGCACCCACCCCCCCACCCCCCGTGATAAAATGAAAGGGTCTCTTTCACGCAGGCGGTCCTCCCGATGGACTCAGCTTTGCTCAGTGGGGGATGGCTCTGTTGATCACCGCTGAGCAGGCAGATGACAGGTCCGTCTCCGCTCACTGTGCAGGGACCGACCTGTCAGAGCCCCGCTGTCCTGTATGGGGAGATCCAATGAAAACGGATCCGCCTGTCCATTTTCATCCGATCCGCCAGACGGATGGAAAATCAGGTCTCCATCCGTCTGGATTTTGCAGACAGGATCGGATCAGGTAGCAGCGGGTGTCAGCAGACATGTCACCGCTCCATAGGAGTGAATAAAGCGTCCGATCAGGTCCGCCTGAAAAAATGACAGACTGACCTGATCAGACAGCCTATGTGAAAGGGCCCAAAGTCAGCAGCTACAAATACAGTAGCTGCTGTCTTTCAATATTAGGACACTTACCTGTCCTGGGTTCCCGCGATGTCGACACCCCAGCCAATTTGTGGATTGGCTCCCGAGCGCTGCTGCCACCATTATGTCCCATTCCCTAATGCACATGTGCGAAGCGCGCTGCGCTTTCCGAATGTTGCGGCGGAGGAGGGGGTGTGGCTTACAGATTTTAGGGTGGGTCTTAAACAGGAAGGGGTTTGGCCTTGACAGGGAGGGGTGGGTCATATTTAAATTAGGGGGTGCCCGAGTTCAGTCAGGCCTAGGGCAGCACAAAACCTAAATACACCACTGTCTGTACATAGGATGACAACAAGCCGTACGCTCCATAGAGTTGGGCTTTATGGCAGAGTGGCCAGAAGAAAGACATTACTTTCAGCAAAAAACAAAATGGCACATTTTTGAGTTTGCAAAAATGCATGTGACAGACACCCAAAATGTATGGAGGAAGGTGCTTTGGTCCGATGAGACTAAAATTTTACTTTTTGGCCATCAAAAAAAAGGCTACGTCTGGCGCAAACCCAACACATCACCCAAAGAACACCATCCCCACTGTGAAACATAGTGGTGCTGTGGGGATGTTTTTCAGCAGTCGGGACTGGGAAACTGGTCAGAGTTGAGGGAAAGGTGGATGGTGCTAAATACAGGGATATTCTTGAGCAAAACCTGTACCACTCTGTGTGTGATTTGAGGCTACGACATTGTAGCAGGACAGGGTAGGCATGTTGGGTGGACATGTTATGTATGCATTTTGGGTGGACATGTTGTGTAGGTATATTGGGTTGACATGTTGGGTGGCCATGTTGAGTGGGCATGTTATGTATGCATTTTGGGTGAACATGTTAGGTGGACATGTTTTGTATGCATTTTGGGTGAACATGTTGGATGGACATGTTGTGTAGGTATATTGGGTTGACATGTTGGGTGGACATGTTGTGTAGGTATATTGGGTTGACATGTTGGGTGGCCATGTTGAGTGGGCATGTTTATGCTGTACAGGTGGGAAGGATGTAGAGACACCTCAGAAAGCAACTGTAGTAATCAGATGAGCTTTACAAGCCTGACTAATCTTCCTTCTTCATAGTGGATGTGTTTGAGCGGTGATGATTGAGGAACACAAGATAGTCAACGTGTCCACCAAGGTTGGTGCCACATTCGTTTCCCATCCATGTCAGTATTTGGTGGCTCTAAAGTTCACATAGATCATATAACACCAAGATTATACCTGACCAATAATTGCCCTTTACCGCACTGACATCACCATGCCAATCTATATCCCGGTAAATTTCATGTTATTATGAGATTTTCCTCCATGTCTTGGTGAAAGGTCAGGTCAGCCATAATTGCAGAGT
This sequence comes from Lithobates septentrionalis, assembly GCA_037952835.1. NCBI lineage: Eukaryota > Metazoa > Chordata > Amphibia > Anura > Ranidae > Lithobates > Lithobates septentrionalis. The sequence continues at coordinate 2,866,409 of JBBDGP010001512.1, forward strand.
TAATATTACCGCTCATAATTCCATTATAACACATTGTAGCCGTGTCAGCCGTGGTTATGAAGAGCATTATCTCTTGGCGAAGGTCCCGGAACAGCTATGGATATCAGTGTGAACTTAAGCCGATGGATTGGTGCCATTTGTCTTACCTTTCTTTTATATTCGGTAGCATTACTTTGGGTGACATTTATCAGGCTGTGCGTGAATCGGTACGAACATTGAATATATGGTAATGTGAACGACAAAGGAGTCATAGAGGACTTATAGAATCGTCCACAATTATTTAATTAATTGATTATTTAATTTAATTTAACCATAGAAAAATATTATGGTGAGCACTTAAACCTGATCTCCAGGATGAGCAAATATCATCTAAATCCATTTGTCATGTTCATGCTTGAATCTTGGTGTGCCTTGTGAATTTCCAGTACCGGGACAGGTTTGTCCAGTGCCCAGGGCAAGGATCCAGAATCCAGAACTGCGCCCTCTTTCCCACTGTAAATACATGCCGTAGAATACCATCCTGTGTCTATTCTTTGCCCCCTTGCTTCACTGCTCCTGGGGCAGCTGCCCCTCCTGCCCACCCCTTTGTTCCCCCGGCCCTGTGTATTTCTTCCAGATCTGTTGGGTAATCCAGTGTGAGACTTCCTGTAGTAAAGACCGCTCACTGCTGCTCTATCTCCTTGTGCAGGGTGACTGGTCTTGTCTCCGACACCTTCTCTAGTTTACTGCAGGCAGCTTTTATTGCGTGGAGCCTGCTGGGCACCTCCCACAGCCTTGCTCAATCTATGTACAGCACAGTGATGATGTCTCTGTTACATTTGCAATGTAATATCTGGGTTTGCAAGGGCATTTGGCTCACACACAGTGGAGTTGCATCCTCTGTGCCTAGTGAGGAATATATTTCAATGAACGCTTTTGTGTGCAGGCATTTTCATATTTATATAACTCCTCCCAAAAGCCAGCCCACTGCTTGCATTAATGCTCTTTCTCAAGGGCGGCTGTGCTGGTGATTAGCGGTATAGCAGCAGCTGAAGATTTTATACTTGAAGACTGCAATAGGCATACTGTATATAGGTTGCGGCTTGCAAGTGGTTTACCTGAAGCTATCAGCCATAACCCCAATGATTTTTTTTCCTTTTTTTTTCTCTTTCTCATGAATGTGGTCCAAGGGGCTAATTAGCCACTGGATTGCTTTCAGGAGCAGCGGAAGTGGTCCCCCCCCCCCCTTCCTGCTGGTGTTTCTCAGGCTTACTGTTTTTACCAGCAAGCCCGTTTCACACAGCAGATCGTCAATGTTTGCCTCTATGATCTTGGAGGACCATTTTATTCTCTAGGGTCTCTGCTAAAAAAAAAATTATATATATATATATATATATATATATATATATATATATATATATACATATCTACATATATACATACATACATACAGTGCCTTGAAAAAGTATCCATACCCCTTGACATTTTCCAAATTTTGTCATGTTACAACCAAAAACGTAAATCTATTCTATTGGGATTTTATGTGATAGACCAACACAAAGTGGCACATAATTGTGAAGTGGAAGGAAAATGATAAATGGTTTTCAACAGTTGTTACAAATAAATATGTGAAAAGTGTGGGGGGGGGGGCATTTATATTCAGCCCCCTTTACTCTGATACCCCTAACTAAAATCTAGTGGAACCAATTGCCTTCATAAGTCACCTAATTAGTAAATAGAGTCCAGCTGTGTGTAGTTTAATCTCAATATAAATACAGCTGTTCTGTGAAGCCCTCAGAGGTTTGTTAGAGAAGCTTAATGAACAAACAGCATCATGAAGGCCAAGGAACACACCAGACAGGTCAGGGATAAAGTTGTGAAGTATAAAGCAGGGTTAGGTTATAAGAAAAATACCCCAAGCTTTGACCATCTCACGGAGCACTGTTCAATCCATCATCCGAAAATGGAAAGAGTATGGAACAATTGCAAACCTATCAAGACATGGCCGTCCACCTAAACTGACCGGCCGATCAAGGAGAGCATTCATCAGAGAAGAGCCAAGAGGTCCATGGTAACTCTGGAGGAGCTGCAGAGATCCACAGCTCAGATGGGAGAATCTGTCCACAGGACAACTATTAGTCGTGTTCTCCACAAATCTGCCCTTTATGGAAGAGTGACAAGAAGACAGACATTGGTGAAAGAAAGTCATAAGAAGTCCTGTTTACAGTTTGTGAGAAGCCATGTGGGGGACACAGCAAACATGTGGAAGAAGGTGCTCTGGTCAGATGAGATCAAAATTGAATTTTTTGACCTAAAAGCAAAACGCTATGTGTGGCAGAAAACTAACACTGCACATCACCCTGAACACACCATCCCCACTGTGAAACATGGTGGTGGCAGCATCATGTTGTGGAGATGGTTTTCTTCAGCAGGGACAGGGAAGCTGGTCAGAGTTGATGGGAAGATGGATGGAGCCAAATACAGGACAATCTTAGAAGAAAACCTGTTAGAGTCTACAAAAGACTTGAGACTGGGGAGGAGGTTCACCTTCCAGCAGGACAACGACCCGAAACATACAGCCAGAGCTACAATGGAATGGTTTAGATCAAAGCATATCCATGTGTTAGAATGGCCCAGTCACAGTCCAGACCTAAATCCAATTGAGAATCTGTGGCAAGACTTGAAAATTGCTGTTCACAGACGCTCTCCATCCAATCTGACAGAGCTTGAGATATTCTGCGAAGAAGAATGGGCAAAAATGTCCCTCTCTAGATGTGCAAAGCTGGTAGAGACATCCCCAAAAAGACTTGCAGCTGTAATTGCAGAGAAAGGAGGTTCTACAAAGTATTGACTCCGGGGGGCGCCATACAAATGTACCACACACTTTTCATATATTTGTTTGTAAAAAAATTTGAAAACCGTTTATCATTTTCCTTCCACTTCACAATTATGTGCCACTTTGTGTTGGTCTATCTGACATGGATCTCCAAACGACGGCCCCCCAGCTGTTGCGGAACTACACGTCCCATGAGGCTTTGTAAAAGTCTGACATTCACAGACGTGACTAGGCATGATGGGTATTGTAGTTCCTGAACAGTTTGGAGATCCTTCTATCACATAAAATCCCAATGAAGTACATTTACGTTTTTTACGGTTGTAACATGACAAAATGTTAAAAAAATCCAAGGGGTATGAATACTTTTTCAAGGCACTGTGAGTATATGTGTGTGTATATATATGTGTATATATAAAACAGTTTAATGTTTGGGGGTTCTAAGTAATTTTCAAGCAATAAATACTGATTTAGACAAAAAGTACCAGAAGGGGCCTGGTCAGCTGGAAGTTATAATAATGCAGCAGATAATTAGGGGAGGCAGGGGCCACGGTGGGGCCCTTGGTCCCTGGGACTCGGGGGACTTTTCTCTGCCTTCACACCCCAGCACAGGAGACAAGCAGTGTAGTTGCACCCTGCGTTCCTGGGCCCGGCCAGGGCTGTTCAGGAGTCACAATACAAGACAGACGCAGTATGTACAAAGGGCTTTCCCTCTACTGCACGCTGTTCAAACAAGTGACCTCACCAGAGCGAGATATAACAATGGTTCCTATAATAGCCCAGATATAATTCACACTTCAAATGCCAGCAGACTGAACCACACCCGGCATACTTCATAGAAGTGGCAGCTATTACCATGGGGTGACAGCCATGTTTGCAGCTGGGCGGCACCTTCCGAAAAAGAAACCCATCACCCAGGATATGTCTGAGGGCTGCTATGTGACCGGCCTCCTGAAAATGCCATCTGTCTGGCCATTCCTGGTCCAAGAGCATGCAGCCAGTGAAGTCAAAACTCCTCATCTGCAGACTTTTAGTTAGAGTTTAACCTTGGGCTGAGAAGAACATACTCGCACCCCACGCATGCACAGGAACGCCGCTGGTCACTGCAGCGATTCTGCAAATGGGCGCAGTCCTGCAATCTGCCTCCTGGGATTCCCATACCTCCCAACTTTCTGAGATGGGAATGAGGGACACCTATCAGCAGAAGTATGCAGGCATAGGACACGCCCCCTTGCCACGCCCCCTAAAGGAGAATTGTACAAAAAAACAAGATTGGTTAAACCCACAAGTGCTTTTTTACCACCGCTATTCCTTTTTATTGGCTTTTGGAATTTACAAATGCAGCAATTTAGAAATCAGATGAAAGGTTTAGCTCTGGGAAACACTTTTTGATAGATAAAAGTGCATTTTATATACATTTATATAGATCAGACCAAAATGAGGGACAAATGAGGAGGAAAGAGGGACAGAGGGACATTGCTCCAAATCAGGGACAGTCCCTCGAACTCAGGGATGGCACGCTGGCACTGACAGTATCATTTACAGGGGTGTGACTGTGCGCTGCTGGCCCCAAACTAGCCTGCCCATTCCTACGTCACTCACCCTTAGAGGCAGACCGCAGGATCTTGCGCATGTGCAAAAAACGGTACGGATGTCTGCAGTGGTGTTTCTATGGGGGGGTGCAGAGTGCATCCGGGTGACACCCGCCAAAGGGGGTGACACCATCAAGTAGGAAGTGATATCCAACCGCGATGGTGTCACCCACATCTGTGACAGCGCATGGATCGGTGCACAAGCACCGAATGCATCATTTACAGGGGCCGATTTGGGATGCGCACTGTGGAGGTGGGGGGGTGGGGGATGACACCATGTTTTACCACACCAGGTGACACCAACCCTAGTGAGGCCACTGGGTGTCTGCCAGTTTACTGGCATGGGTCCGTGATGAGTCTGCGCATGCACAAGGGGTCCGGCACATGTGCAGAAACGCCTGAGGGGATCTGACCGGTCCCAGAGACCTGGGCTAAGATCCCTGTGGCGTGAGAGCCCTGCAGCACGTCAGCTGTTGATGATATCCTGCTCGTCAGTCCTGCCTACTTAAGTCGTCCAGTCCAGTGGATCTCTGCCTTCGCTTTGGTCAACATCACAAGAGCCTATCTCCTGCGTTCCTGTTTAAAGACTGGCTTTGCTGACATCCCTTCTGGCTCCAGATCCTGCCTGCTATTCCACTACATTGATCCCTTACTTCTGGCTTGGCTGACTATCAGTTCTGATTACTGAACTTTGGATATGTTTTGACTACGTTTGTTCTTCTTACTTTTATTATTAAACAAGTGTGATTTAACTGTACTTCTGTCTCGATCTGATTTAATGGTTTTTGACAGCTCCCCATCTCACAAATCCCCCCAGCACAATTGCCTCCCCCTTCCAAAAAAATAAATAAACCACCCCTCCTAGCATAAATCCTCTGTCACTCAAATTTCCCCTCCAAGTACACATCCCCCCACTCCAAATCTCCCCTCCCAGCACAACCACCCCCATCCCCAAATTTCCACTCCTAGCACAAATCCCCCCAAACAGCCTCATTAGCACAATTCCCCACTCCCCATCACCACCATATCCCATCTTCTAGCACAACCCCCCCCCCCTTCTAGCACAAATCTTCTTTCCCCCTCCCCACTCCCAGCACAGATTCCCCTTAAATCACCATTCCTAGCACAACCCCAGACCCCCCAAATCCCCCTCCTAGAACAATACTTACCACCTGCTGTCCCCTAAATTCCCCCTTCCAACACAAATCCCCTCCAATTTCCTCACGGTGCCTTCCCACTTCACATGATACCACAGTGCCCCTCCTGCCCACCCCTTGTCCTGGCCCTGAATCCCCTGCAGAGGTGCAGATGGTCTCTACCAGGACCCGAAGGCCAAGCAGAGCCCATGGGCATATTTGGGAATGCACAATAATTGCGGCTCTGAGAGGAGCAGAGACTGTACACGTGTGTATGTATGTGAGATGGGGACCTTCTTAGATTGTAAGCTCCTTGGGGTAGGGACTGATGCGAATATACTGTACAATATGTAAACTGGCGCTATAGAAATACATGTAATAAATACATTTATTATTTTACATTATAGTATTATTAATGTACATTATAGAAGATTATTGAAGAGTTGAAGTTTTATGGCCAGAATTGTCTTCTTCTGTTTTACATATTTTGATATCAGACAAAAAAATAGTTTCCTCGTGGCTCCAATCGCCTTCTCTCATTGGTCGTAGCGCTCAATGAAAGCTTCTCGTTCCTGGAAAGCCGGCGTCCGTCTTCTGATTGGCCGTTCCCTGGCCGGCCTGCAGGGTGTATCGTAATTAGATTGTACCGGTCGCAGCGATCTGATATTGGCACCAGATGTAGGAAGTGTGATGAAAACAGATGGGATGAGGACATGAAGATCCCTCGTTCTCAGCGCCCCGGGGAGGGCAGCCCACCATCCCGCCATTGTGGGAGATCTGTGAACACATAACACTTAGATCTGCAGCGATAAGAGGGAGACTGCACAGCTGCGGAGGAACAGGACAGGGGGGCAATGAGGGAGCAGATGGGGACGTCTGGTAGACAAGCAGTCTTTGAGGTCATTCCGAACACACATGTACAGAGATAAATCTTCTGATAAAACATTCATTCCCGCATAACGAATTTAAGGCTGCGTCCACTGTAATTGCAATGCCCTGTACACACGTTCGAACATTGATCGGACATTCCGACAACAAAATCCATGGATTTTTTCCGACGGATGTTGGCTCAAACTTGTCTTGCATCCGATCGTTCTTAACGCGGTGACGTAGAGCACGTACATCGGGACTATAAAGGGGGCAGTAGCCAATAGCTTTCATCTCTTAATTTATTCTGAGCATGCGTGGCACTTTGTCCGTCGGATTTGTGTACACACGATCGGAATTTCCGACAACGGATTTTGTTGTCGGAAAATTTTATAGCCTGCTCTCAAACTTCGTGTGTCGGAAATTCCGATAGAAAATGTGTGATGGAGCCCACACACGGTCGGAATTTCCGACAACAAGGTCCTATCACACATTTTCCATCGGAAAATCCGACCGTGTGTACGGGGCATAACTGTTAGTGGTGACATTTATATATACAGTGGGGAAAATAATTATTTGATCCCCTGCAGATTTTGTACCTTTGCCCACTTATAGAGAAATGAAGGGTCTATAATTGTTATCATAGGTGCATTTTAAATGATAGAGACAGAATATCAACCAAAAATCCAGAAGAAACACACAATATAAATGTTATAAATTGAGTTGCAGTTCAGCGAGTAAAATAAGTATTTGATCCCCAAGCAAAACATGACAAATACTTGGTGGAGAAACCCTTGTTGGCAAGCACAGAGGAAAGACGTTTCTTGTAGTCTCAGGAGGGATTTTGGTCCACTCTTTTTTTAGAGATCTTCTCTGAATCCTTATGGTTTCTTGGCTGTCACTTGGCAACTCGAAGTTTCAGCTCCCTCCATAAATTTTCTATAGAATTAAGGTCTGGAGACCTGCCTGGCTACAATAAAGGCACAATCTCTCCCTCCTCCTAAAGGTTCTCTCATCCGCAGAGAGACGCGTGAAACCCAAGTCCATGACTTTAATGTGCTTCTCCTTGAGCCAGTCCTTTGTTGTCTTGGCGGTATGTTTTGGGTCATTGTGATGGTGGAAGACCCATCCACGACCCATCTTCAGTTTTCTGGCTGAGGTAAAAAGGTTCTCACCCAAGATTTTACAATACATGGCCCCGTCCATTGGCCCCTCAATGTGGCAAAGTCTGTCTGTACCTTTAGCAGAGAAAAAGCCCCAAAGCATCATGTTTCCACCTCCATGCTTGACTGTAGGGATGGTGTTCTTAGGGTCATAGTCAGCATTTTTCTTCTTCCAAACATGGTGAGCCCCCCTCCTCAAGAAGGCACATGTACAGTCATGCCAATGAACATCTAAAATTCTAAATGATTCGGAGAAGGATTGGGGAGAAAGTGCTGTGGTCAGATGAGACCAAAATTGAGCTCTTTGGCATTAACTTGACTCGCTGTGTTTGGAGGAAGAAAACTGCTGACTATGACCCTAAGAACACCATCCCTACAGTCAAGCACGGAGGTGGAAACATTATGCTTTTGGGCTGTTTCTCTGCTAAAGGTACAGGCCGACTTTGCCCCATTGAGGGACCAATGGACGGGGCCATGTATTGTAAAATCTTGGATGAGAACCTTCTTCCCTCAGCCAGAACACTGAAGATGGGTCATGGATGGGTCTTCCAGCATCACAGCCGGTGGACAGACCAGGGAACTCAGCACAAGGATGGCGAGAACCCCTCATAATGAGCACAGCAGGTGGACAGACCAGTTAACTCAGCATAGGGATGGTGGGAACCCTTCATAATGGGCACAGCAGGTGTACAGACCCGGGAACTCAGCACAGGGATGGTGGAAACCCCTCATGATGGGCACAACAGATGTACAGACCCGGGAACTCAGCACAGGGATGGTGGGAACCCCTCATAATGGGCACAGCAAGTGTACAGACCTGGGATCTCAGCACAGGGATGGTGGGAACCCTTCATAATGGGCACAGCAGGTGTACAGACCAGGGAACTCAGCACAGGGATGGTGGGAACCCTTCATAATGGGCACAGCAGGTGTACAGACCAGGGAACTCAGCACAGGGATGGTGGGAACCCCTCATAATGGGCACAGCAGGTGTACAGACCTGGGAACTCAGCACAGGGATGGTGGGAACCCTTCATAATGGGCACAGCAGGTGTACAGACCAGGGAACTCAGCACAGGGATGGTGGGAACCCTTCATAATGGGCACAGCAGGTGTACAGACCCGGGAACTCAGCACAGGGATGGTGGGAACCCTTCATAATGGGCACAGCAGGTGTACAGACCAGGGAACTCAGCACAGGGATGGTGGAAACCCCTCATGATGGGCACAACAGATGTACAGACCCGGGAACTCAGCACAGGGATGGTGGGAACCCCTCATAATGGGCACAGCAGGTGTACAGACCTGGGATCTCAGCACAGGGATGGTGGGAACCCTTCATAATGGGCACAGCAGATGTACAGACCTGGGATCTCAGCACAGGGATGGTGGGAACCCTTCATAATGGGCACAGCAGGTGTACAGACCTGGGAACTCAGCACAGGGATGGTGGAAACCCCTCATAATGGGCACAGCAGATGTACAGACCCGGGAACTCAGAACAGGGATGGTGGAAACCCCTCATAATGGGCACAGCAGATGTACAGACCCGGGAACTCAGCACAGGGATGGTGGGAACCCTTCATAATGGGCACAGCAGGTGTACAGACCCGGGAACTCAGCACAGGGATGGTGGAAACCCCTCATGATGGGCACAACAGATGTACAGACCCGGGAACTCAGCACAGGGATGGTGGGAACCCCTCATAATGGGCACAGCAAGTGTACAGACCTGGGATCTCAGCACAGGGATGGTGGGAACCCTTCATAATGGGCACAGCAGGTGTGCAGACCAGGGAACTCAGCACAGGGATGGTGGGAACCCTTCATAATATAATAATATAGAGGTGTACAAGAGGGTTGGGAGGGCTCTGAGTATACCCTTCCTCCCCCATATGAGTTATGCAGAGTGGGTGTACAGACCAGGGAACTCAGCTCGGGGATGGAGGGAACCCCTCATAATGGGCGCAGCAGGTGCACAGACCTGAGAAACTCAGTACAAGGATGGTGGGAACCCCCGATAATGGGCACAGCAGGTGGACAGACCCGGGACCTCAGCACAGGGATATCACTCTCCCTGAGACAGAGAAGTGACTGTCAGGATTTATCTCTCCAGCCAGGGGCAGTTTTGGGTGGGCTGACCTTTGAAGAAGTCCTCAGGCAGTTTCCAGGCAAAGAAGATATAAACTGCAAATCCCATACTAATGCCCCGTACACAAATAATATGAGGTCAAACCTTAATGCCGCGTACACACGGTCGGACTTTTCGTCTACAAAAGTCCAACGGACGCTGACGGACTAAAGCTGGCTGGTAATCCGATCGTGTGTGGGCTTCTCCGGACTTTCAACATACTTTTTTAGCCTCAAATCCGACGTACTTTAGATTTGAAACATGCTTCAAATCTTTACTTCGTAACTACGACGGACCCCGAAATCCGCTCGTCTGTGTGCTAGTCCGACGGACAAAAAGCCACGCTAGGGCACCTATTGGCTACTGGCTATGAACTTCCTTATTTTAGTCCGGTGTACGTCATCACGTAAGAATTCGACGGACTTTTGTGTGATCGTGTGTAGGCAAGTCTGTTCGTTAGAAAGTCCGCCGCAAGTCCGTCGAAAGTCCGCCGAAAGTCTGCCGGAAGTCTGTCGGACAGGCTGTCTGACTTTTGTAGACGAAAAGTCCGACCGTGTGTACGCGGCATAAGAGTTTCAATTTGTATGCAGTCAGGCAGTCCTTTGTACTACATGGTTTTGGTAAATCTGAAGACAAAAATCTGCAGAAAATCTAATAGTGTGTATGGGGTCTAACAGATGTCAGTGACACCCGCGGATGGTGAAAACTGACTTCTCTTGCTATGTTGGAGAGGCAAGTCAAACTTTACACTACACGGAATGCAGCATTTCCAGCTCCTCTAGAGAAATTTTAATTTGTCTAGTGAGTCAAACAATAAAAGTGACTGTAGAGAAATGAGGCTTTGTGATTAACCTTCCAGGTATTACAATACACATAAAAGGGAAGTCCACATAAAACTGATCAAAAAAAAATATGTATGCTGAGCACAGTGGCGGCCGGTGGTAATTTTTTTTTGGGGGGGCGGAAACCCCCCAACCCTTACGGAATATTGGGTGCTGAATGCCAGCAGGGGTTCATCCTTGGCCTCATAGATTGAACAAATACCAGGGAAAAGACCAGCTGCTGGCACCTGAACTCTCTGTGCTGCTTCCCTGAACTTCCAGTCTTCACAGGAAAGAGGACAGTGCAGTCTCCAGCCAGTCTGTTAGCTCAGAGAAGGGAGGAGCATAGGAGTGCCTTGCTATCCTATCCTAGACTACAGGGCCGCGTGTTTCTATTGAAGGTGTTCATTGCAATACGTGGGATGCATACGTCGATCTTTAAAGAAGAACTGCAGTCCACTCACATAATTTGTAATAAAAAACATCTTTGCCATTCTGAAGCTTCCCTCCAACCACTTTGCATATTATTTTATATATACTGTGATTCTGTACTTGCCAAATACGCTGCAGAAATCTCCCTCCACTGAGTCTGGCTGCAGCCATTTTAACTGTGGGCAGCTGAAGCTGTTGCCTGTTCACTTCCTGGATTTACACAAACACAGAGGCACACCTCCAGCTCTGCAGCTCTTATTGGCCCTCTTATGACTCACCCCCCTCCCTTCCTGGCAAACTCTCAGGAGAGTGAGAGAGAGAGCTGTGCATGATGTCATAAGCCAAGGCTAATGACCAGACAAGAAACAGGAAGTGGGCTGTATAAGGGATTTACTGGCAGAAAAAAAAATGCTTTACTATCCAAAGTTAAAACAACAACAACAACAAGGGCAGAAGATTTAATAGATGGAAAGATGAAAAATTGACTGAAGGTCCACTTTAAGAACATAAGTTGGAGAACACTACACAGCCACTACCTGCTACAATGTAAAACAACTTTCCGGCGTCTCGACATTTCAGAGACCTTCATGGGGGCTGTTTATCTGGATTCCAATTCTACAGCTCAGAAGAGAAGAGTTAGGGGAGGTGATCCTTTCATAGGACACAAGGGGCATGGTGGATCCACGAGCTAGACACTCGTGTACCCTGAGGGTTAAAATCAACTATGGGTCATTAGCTTGTTCCTTCAGTAGGAGATATTGTTTGCTTGTGGACACCATGCCTCTCTTTGAAAGTTACATAATGTTGCGTTTTGTATAGAAGTCTTGTTTTATAATTGGTGATGTATTTCCATTGTTGATTAAGGCTACACGCCGAAATGCGTAAGCATGTTGTAGCCTGGACTAATAAACTCATTTACTGCGTAAGACCGAGCTCCCGGCTTTCTTTTCATCTAGATAAATTGCCATTGTTTGTGTTCTGGTGGAGCAGGGGTTAATTTGCACCTCCAATCCAAATCCTATTGGGTCTGGAGGTTTTATATGTGATGTTGTCTTGGCGGTCTCACTCTGCTATGATGAAGACCCACTCGGGGGGGGGGCTGGAACACGTAAGCTTTGGTATCTACTTTGTAACTTTTTAACCTGCGACCAATAAAGTGAAACAATGGTCTTCTATGCTTAAAGGGGAGCTCCACCCAAAAGGAGAAGCTCCACTTGTTTGAACCCTTCCCCCCTCCACATTTGGCACTTTTTTTTTAGAGGGGAGGGGAGAGCAGGTACCTTGTTTTGACAGATAGCTGCTCCAATTTGCAGCTCAGATCGCTGCAGTGAACTGAGCCAGAAGTTCAACCCCCCTCCTTCCCCTGCAGTCTTCTGGGACACATCACAGGTCCCAGAAGACTACGGGACCATTCACATGGCGCAGCACGACTCGCGCATGCGCAGTAGGGAACCGTCTGTGAAGCTGCAAGGCTTCACTTCCTGTTTCCCCTACTTCAGATACCGGCACCTGCACCCAAAGCCGCTTGAAGAATTGGCTCAGGTGAGGACATTGCTGGATCCAGGGGCAGGTAAGTGTCCTTATACTAAAAGTCAGCGGCTACATCATTTTTTGCTTTAATGTTTTGACGGTGCTGCTCAGGAAACCCCACTTCTGTATTCAGTTTTACGAGCTGGAGAAACGACTCAGCTGTGGTTTTTTTTTTTACGGGTCGGAGATGTTGCATGAAGATTTGGCCTTCATCCTCCTACTCATTTCACAAAGCTCATGTGGGCCTGTTTAAGGACAGACACTTCTGATTGGCTACGGCTCCAAGGTCCGGGTAATGTTGGATGAAATGGATTTAAAGGAAAAGACCCCATAATCCATTAATGAGACTAGCTGGCGGAGTAGTTCTAGTAATCTCCTAGTTCAGATCTTATCAGTCCCATTTGTTGTATGATGACCCATCATTGTCAGGATAGAGAAGTCTCTTTGGCTCTGTGCAGATGAAACGCGTAGGTCGCTGCTGTGACCGGGTCCAGCAGGCTCACTGGGGACATTTTTTTAAAATACAGATTAAAGTAAGTATTTGATACAATTTTTGTTGTATCAAATTTTTTGTCTTTTTTTTGTTTTTCCCATGCGAGAGGGAAGGGAGGTTGACCTCCTGCTTTGATGACAGCTGTAAAATTGTGGGTTTTCTGTCAACGGCAGCCAAGACAAATCACCGCTGCTCTCTATGCACGGGGACTGGTCTTATCTCCACCCCATCCTGTAGTTTTCTACAGTGGGTGGGGCCCGCTGAGTCCCTCCCACAGCTCTGCTCTCTGCATGGGGCTATGCACAGCACAGTGACGATGTTACTGCTTTTTTTACAAAGCAAAATCTGGGTTTGCAAAGGCATTTGGTGCAAACACAGTAGATTTTAAATCCTTTGTGGCTATTGAGGAACATACAGTATCTCACAGCTTGTAGAACAGTGTAAATTTGCTGTCCCCTCAAAATAACTCAACACACAGCCATTAATGTCTAAACCGCTGGCAACAAAAGCGAGTACACCCCTAAGTGAAAATGTCCAAATTGGGCCCAATTAGCCATTTTCCCTCCCCGGTGTCATGTGACTCGTTAGTGTTACAAGGTCTCAGGTGTGAATGGGGAGCAGGTGTGTTAAAATTTGGTGTTATCGCTCTCACTCTCTCATACTGGTCACTGGAAGTTCAACATGGCACCTCATGGCAGAGAACTCTCTTGCTCTACATAAAGATGGTACAAGCTGTACCTGGGCACTGGTAGGTGGCATGGATAGGTGACACTGATGGGGAGGCACTGATGGGCAGTTATGAGGAGGCACTGATGGGCACTTATGAGGAGGCACTGATGGGCACTGGTAGGCGGCACGGATAGGTGACACTGATGGGAAGGCACTGATGGGCACTTATGTGAAAGCACTTATGGGCACTGGTAGGCAGCAAGGATAGGTGACACTGATGAGGAGGCACTGATGGGCACTTATGAGGAGGCACTCATGGGCACTTATGAGGAGGCACTAATGGGCACTTATGAGGAGGCACTGATGTGCACTGGTAGGTGGCACGGATAGGTGACACTGATGGGGAGGCACTGATGGGCACTTATGAGGAGGCACTAATGGGCACTTATGAGGAGGCACTGATGGGCACTTATGTGAAAGCACTTATGAGCACTGGTAGGCAGCATGGATAGGTGACACTGATGAGGAGGCACTGATGGGCACTTATGTGAAGGCACTTATGGGCACTGGTAGGCGGCACGGATAGGTGACACTGATGAGGAGGCACTGATGGGCACTTATGTGAAAGCACTTATGGGCACTGGTAGGCGGCAAGGATAGGTGACACTGATGAGGAGGCACTGATGGGCACTTATGAGGAGGCACTGATGGGCACTTATGTGAAAGCACTTATGGGCACTGGTAGGCAGCATGGATAGGTGACACTGATGAGGAGGCACTGATGGGCACTTATGTGAAAGCACTTATGGGCACTGGTAGGCGGCACGGATAGGTGACACTGACGAGGAGGCACTGGTGGGCACAGATTGGCAGCACTAGTGGGCACTGTTGGGACTGCACTGATAATCTTTACATTGTAGAGTCTGATTGTGATGTGCATGGCCATATTTGCAATTCATTGATTCCCATACGTGGAAGGCACACATTTCTTGGTGCCTCTACAAGTGTCCTGGGAGAAGTGATGATGGGATTTGGGTATATGCAGCCGGACGCAGAGATTATAGTGTTATAGATCGTAGATCTGTCCTGCAGAGGACGTACGGCAAGAGAAAGTGGAAGAACAGGCTGCAATTATAATAGAGACACATCCTACTGACATCCTGACTCCACACTAGAAGTGCACAATGGTTCCTCATGGACTCCATCCAGAGAACGGCATGACATCTCCGACACGGCTCAGCCTGCCAGGCACCCCGATGGATGGTGGACATCTGGGTGTCGGGTGGGGCACAGATAAAGAAATAATTATCTAGTGGCATGACTGAAAACAAAAAGAAAACAAAGCTAAACTTTTATCTTCGATGACCAATCAGAGTTCACCTGTACTTCCCTGGGATAACAGAACAACAAGCTGATTGGCTACTGAGGGCGTCAACTTCCCGAGTTTCAGTTCTGTATTCATGAGCTGCAAATCTGTGCTTTGCTCACAGATCATTATAGTCCCATGAAATCCATGCGTCCGGCGCCCCACATGTAGATTAGGGGGCTGGACGTATGGATAGGAGGGGCGGCCCCCCTATGAATGGGCCGCCACTGGTCCCCAATCCATCTACTGATAGTACAGAGCCTTGGGGGCACTCTGCACATGCTCAGTTTGGTGTATATTGGAAGAGAGGTTTTTTTTTGGGGGGGGGTGCATGTGATCAGCACAGGGCTAATCAACACTGTCTAGACCAGTGTTTCTCAACTCCAGTCCTCAAGGCGCCCCAACAGGTCATGTTTTCAGGCTTACCATTATTTTGCACAGGTGATTTGATCAGTTTCACTGCCTTAGTAATTACCACTGCCATTTCATCTTAGGGAAATCCTGAAAACATGACCCGTTGGGGCGCCTTGAGGACTGGAGTTGAGAAACACTGGTCTAGACACAGGGTCAAGGGGGCCATATATCCTCATAGGACAGTCAGAGGAGAATGAAAACTCCTCCTACAAACTTTAACCAGTGCTCGGCCAGACACCGATAGAAGTCACAAGACTGTTCATAAAAAAAGTTATGTAGCTGTTTATATTTACTAAATGAATTGCATTTCCATGTTCTGTGTACTGTGGGAGACTAGATCTAGTGAATGCAGGCTCCTGGGTTTAGTAAAACTTGAATGTTTCATCCATAGCAGGGATATGCAATTAGCGGACCTCCAGCTGTTGCAAAACTACAAATCCCATCATGCCTCTGCCTCTGGGTGTCATGCTTGTGGCTGTCAGAGTCTTGCTATGCCTCATGGGACTTGTAGTTCTGCAACAGCTGGAGGTCCGCTAATTGCATATCCCTGAAGGTAGAGGGTAGAGCGTTAAAAGCCAATTACAGTTTCAAATTAAATCAGCTAAATGCATTCCAAAAAGAAAAGGTTCAGTGTTCTACAGTTTTTTTTTTCTTCAGAAAGCAACCACAGCTTGAGTGGAAAAGCCTGTCCCCTGCCAGCGTGGAGAAGGACCCTTGCACTTTGTGTGGAAGCAGTGGTCTCTCTGCAGAGGTCTGGCATGCCCCCTGCTGAATCAGAGCTGGAGATTTTCAATTAGCAGGGACTGGAGAGCTCTAGATATGACTCAATAGGGGGGGGGGGGGCATGTCAAACCTCTGCAGAGAGACCACCGCTTCCACACATAGTGCAAGGGTTCTTCTCTGTAGCATGCTGGCAGGGGACAGGCCTTCTCATTCAGGTTGTGGAACATTGAACATGTTTTGGATGATCCTAGAATGTATTTAGCTGATTGGTTCTCTGCTTCCATACAGAGAGCAAGGGTCTCCCTCTGCAGCAGGCTGGCGGAGGACAGGCTTTTCTACTCTGTGGCTGTGGATGCTTTCTAAAAAAAAAAAAAAGAAAAAAAGAAAAACAGAAAAAGAAGTCTTTTGTTTCGAGGCACCGGGAATTTCCCCGACTTGTTCATTGCCCAACTTAGTTGGGGTAGGCGGAACACTTTGGTGGGGGTGGGTCAGCCACGCCTCTTGACCCTTGACCCCTGGGGACACACTTTCTGACCTTTGACCTTTGGAGCAGGTCCCTATTCCAATCCCTGAGTCCTAACTTTGTTCTTCAAGGGAAAACCCCAACCGCAACCCCAGCCCCAACCCTAACCGCAACCCCAACCCTAACCCTAACCGCAACCCCAACCCTAACCCTAACTGCAACCCCAACCCTAACCCTAACCCCAACCCTAACCGCAACCCTAACCCTAACCCTAACCGCAACCCCAACCCTAACCCTAACCGCAACCCCAACCCTAACCCCAACCCTAACCGCAACCCTAACCCTAACCCCAACCCTAACCGCAACCCTAACCCTAACCCCAACCCTAACCGCAACCCCAACCCTAACCCCAACCCTAACCGCAAACCCAACCCTAACCCCAACCCTAACCCTAACCCCAACCCTAACCCTAACCCCAACCCTAACCGCAACCCTAA
Organism: Lithobates septentrionalis; assembly: GCA_037952835.1. Lineage (NCBI taxonomy): Eukaryota > Metazoa > Chordata > Amphibia > Anura > Ranidae > Lithobates > Lithobates septentrionalis. The sequence continues at coordinate 2,883,518 of JBBDGP010001512.1, forward strand.
CCTTAACCCCAACCCTAACCCCAACCCTAAACGCAACCCCAACCCTAACCGCAACCCCAACCCTAACCCTAACCCCAACCCTAACCCCAACCCTAACCGCAACCCCAACCCTAACCCTAACCCCAACCCCAACCCTAACCCCAACCCTAACCGCAACCCCAACCCTAACCCCAACCCCAACCCTAACCCCAACCCTAACCGCAACCCCAACCCTAACCGCAACCCCAACCCTAACCCTAACCCCAACCCTAACCGCAACCCCAACCCTAACCCCAACCCTAACCCCAACCCTAACCGCAACCCCAACCCTAACCCCAACCCCAACCCTAACCGCAACCCCAACCCTAACCCCTAACCTAACCGCAAACCCAACCCTAACCGCAACCCCAACCCTAACCCCAACCCTAACCGCAACCCTAACCCCAACCCTAACCGCAACCCCAACCCTAACCCCAACCCTAACCCCAACCCTAACTGCAACCCCAACCCTAACCCCAACCCTAACCGCATCCCAACCCTAACCGCAACCCTAACCCTAACCCCAACCCTAACCTCAACCCCAACCCTAACCGCAGTCTTTTGTTTCGAGGCACCGGGAATTTCCCCGACTTGTTCATTGCCCAACTTAGTTGGGGTAGGCGGAACACTTTGGTGGGGGTGGGTCAGCCACGCCTCTTGACCCTTGACCCCTGGGGACACACTTTCTGACCTTTGACCTTTGGAGCAGGTCCCTATTCCAATCCCTGAGTCCTAACTTTGTTCTTCAAGGGAAAACCCCAACCGCAACCCCAGCCCCAACCCTAACCGCAACCCCAACCCTAACCCTAACCGCAACCCCAACCCTAACCCTAACTGCAACCCCAACCCTAACCCTAACCCCAACCCTAACCGCAACCCTAACCCTAACCCTAACCGCAACCCCAACCCTAACTGCAACCCCAACCCTAACCCTAACCCCAACCCTAACCCTAACCCCAACCCTAACCGCAACCCTAACCCTAACCCCAACCCTAACCGCAACCCCAACCCTAACCCCAACCCTAACCGCAACCCTAACCCTAACCCCAACCCTAACCGCAACCCTAACCCTAACCCCAACCCTAACCGCAACCCCAACCCTAACCCCAACCCTAACCGCAAACCCAACCCTAACCCCAACCCTAACCCTAACCCCAACCCTAACCCTAACCCCAACCCTAACCGCAACCCTAACCTTAACCCCAACCCTAACCCCAACCCTAAACGCAACCCCAACCCTAACCGCAACCCCAACCCTAACCCTAACCCCAACCCTAACCCCAACCCTAACCGCAACCCCAACCCTAACCCTAACCCCAACCCCAACCCTAACCCCAACCCTAACCGCAACCCCAACCCTAACCCTAACCCCAACCCCAACCCTAACCCCAACCCTAACCGCAACCCCAACCCTAACCGCAACCCCAACCCTAACCCTAACCCCAACCCTAACCCCAACCCTAACCGCAACCCCAACCCTAACCCTAACCGCAACCCCAACCCTAACCCCAACCCCAACCCTAACCGCAACCCCAACCCTAACCCCTAACCTAACCGCAAACCCAACCCTAACCGCAACTCCAACCCTAACCCCAACCCTAACCGCAACCCTAACCCCAACCCTAACCGCAACCCCAACCCTAACCGCAACCCCAACCCTAACCCCAACCCTAACTGCAACCCCAACCCTAACCCCAACCCTAACCGCATCCCAACCCTAACCGCAACCCTAACCCTAACCCCAACCCTAACCTCAGCCCCAACCCTAACCGCAACCCCAACCCTAACCCCAACCCTAACTGCAACCCCAACCCTAACCCCAACCCTAACCGCATCCCAACCCTAACCGCAACCCTAACCCCAACCCTAACCTCAACCCCAACCCTAACAGCCTAACCCTAACCACAAAGTTTAGCTGATCTAAACTCAAATTTCCATTGGGTTTGAAACCCTGACAGCTTTTGATATCTCTCAGAGATTCAGGTGTTGCAGTCGTTATGTGGGGGTCCTACTTACCCTGTTGGATTTTTTTTTTAATTTTTTTTTATTTTTAATATAAAATTAGAATTCCAAATCAAGATTATTTGTGTTTGGATGGAGCGGTGAGGGGTTAGAGCCCCTGTCAGGTTCTTATTGCTGCCTGTGGGAGTTCCCTATGGTTTCTATCTCTGTATACACAGAATGTGCCTTGGCTTGGAGCCTCGTTGTATATCTGCAGTGACTGTACACACATCAGCCTGTGTAATATTTGTAGATGAAGTGTATGGCCAGCCCAGTATGTCCTGTACAGAGGTCAAGGCTCTCCCTGCCTGGGCGGACATAGTGCTCTATCAGCAAGAATAAAGGTGCAGTTTGCATTAGGTTTGTATGACCTGTGCCGTATCAGAGCGCCACCTACTGCCGGAGTAACAACTACTCCTTTTAATCATATTCAATACATTTCATGCAACACATCATGCACATCTCTCCATGTTTTTATCAAATTGCAAATGCTGAGAGTATTGAAAATACAGGAGAACCCAGCAAGCTCTTAACGTCCTCTGCCCTTCTGGACTATAAAACACCCCCATATTTTATGGAGATGTGAGACGGGGAGGTGTTCTGTAGTCAAACAGGGAAGAACTCAGGCATGCTGATTGGGATTTCAGTGCCAACAACCACTTTTACCATGTAACATATTTGGTGGGCACAACCTTGGGCACTTGCCCCACCTTGCTTACCTTCCCTTTTGCTGCATCCTCCCTCTGCTGAGTCTGAGCTCTGCTGTTCTGTGGACTACAAGCGGCTGATATGAAACCAAGTTCAGGTATTTACACATAGGTCCAAATAGAATATGAGCCTTCAGTTCATTCTTTAAGTAAACCTGTCATGAAAGGGACATGGGGGCAGCCATTGCTGATTTCCTTATCAAAATACTAACTAATGCTGGCCATACACTATACGAAAAATCGGCCAAAAAATCGTTCCTATAGACACTTCGTTCGTTTTTCGGCAAGTTAATGGGCACAAATCGATAATCGTTTGTGACGTTTTTGTGGAAAAAAAACGAACGGGAAGTTTTGGAAAATTTCTGCCGAACGTACGATAAATTGCAAGGTTAATGTGTTTCCCTGGGATGCCAATAAACAGGGCGGGTGCAAGGATTTTTGACACCCTAGGCCAGGGATATGCAATTAGCGGACCTCCAGCTGTTGCAAAACTACAAGTCCCATCGTGCCTCTGCCTCTGGGTGTCATGCTTGTGGCTGTCAGAGTCTTGCTATGCCTGATGGGACTTGTAGTTCTGCAACAGCTGGAGGTCCGCTAATTGCATATCCCTGCCTTAGGCAAAACCTCATTTTGCTGCCCCATTGGCTCCACCCCTGACTCCACCCCCTTTTCCCCTGCCCATGTGACAGAAGGCACCGCTATACAGGAAGCATTGGCTCCTCTAGCGCTGTCTCCAGTGCTGCGCTGCACCTCTAAATACACTCCTGGTCGGACTGAGTTAGTTACATGTTGCAGGCTGCAGACCATGCAGACGTGTAGGGAAACCAGCAGCCGGGTGCCCCTAGGCAGCTGTGCTCCCTAGGCGGCTGCCTAGTTTGCCTAGTGGTAGCACCAGCCCTGCCAATAAAGTTCATGTGCGAGTAAAGACAAGACTTTTGATAATATAGTGTACAAGAGGGTGGGATTTAGAGACAGATTTGGGGTGTAGAAGATAGGTTTGGACCTCTCCCAGTGTATGCGGGCTCTGCTCTGGCCAGTGCCATCTCAACACGCCTATCGGTTAACCATTAACCCGAGATCTGCAGGGGATCCGAGGTGACCAGCGCGTGACGTAGGATAACCAGGTGCAGCTTGTCATGCGGCAGGAAAGTGCCAGAGCTTTCACCTGGGAAGAGAACAAACGGAGCCGATTGTATTTTCCAAATCAGTGATCGAGTCATTCATCTGGATTTACGAGACCAGAGAGACGGCGGCAATGAGAGGCGCTCGGCGTCCCCCCTCCCCCCCCCGCCGGAGCTCCATTTGCTGGGAACAATCAGATATATCATCCAGAGAGCGTTATTGGATGGGGAGAAATTGATGAGGTTAATAAAGACCTTCTGCAAATCATTCCTAATGTATTTACTCAATTTGATAGTCGGGTTTTCTTCCTCGGCGGTGTCTGACGCTTGTTTTTCTGCAGAATCCATGATTAGACAAACCCCAGAAACGTCCGCAGAGGAAGAAGTAAATGTTATGATGTCTCCCCAAAGATTATAACTTAATTTCCAGGCAAACTTGAAGAGGAACTGCAGTCTGCTCACATAATTTGTAATAAAAAAACATCTTTGCCATTCTGAAGCTTCCCTCCAACCACTTTGCGTATTATTTTGTATATACTGTGATTCTCTACTTGCCAAACAGGCTGCAGAAATCTCCCTCCACTGAGTCTGGCTGCAGCCATTTTAACTGTGGGCAGCTGAAGCTGCTGCCTGTTCACTTCCTGGATATACACAGACACACAGAGGCACACCTCCAGCTCTGCAGCTCTCATTGGCCCTCTTATGACTCATCCCCCGCTCCCTTGCTGACAAACTCTCACCAGAGTTAAAGAGAGAGAGCTGTGCATGATGTCATAAGCCTAGGCTAATGACCAGACAAGAAACAGGAAGTGGGCTGTATAAGGGATTTACTGGCAGAAAAAAAAATGCTTTACTATCCAAAGTTAAAAAAACAACAAGGGCAGAAGATTTAATAGAAGAAATAGAACGCTGGATAGCCGCACTCCAAAAAAGTTCACCTTTATTAAAGAATGGATATCAAATAGGGTTGCCACCTGTCCAGGATTCACCCGGACAGTCCAGGTTTTGAATCATGTGTCCAGGTTTCAGGCAGACTGAAACCCGGACACATTATTCAGATTGGACTGTGGCTGCCCAAGTAACCCAGATACTCACACACAAATCTGTTGCCATCCAGGAGCTGCAGGTAGTTGTCTGGGGGCAGGTTTGGCATTACTGGGGGGGGCAGGGCACTTATGTCTGCAAAAATCAATTTGGCCACACCCACTGCGCTGTGGCATGCTATGCGCACAGCATTACTAATCTCCTTGTTCGGGTTTGGCTTGAAGAAAAGGTAGCAACCCTAATATCAAAGCATCACAGGTCAATACAGAGCACAGCCCTGACGCGTTTCACACCAGATATGGTGCTTAGTCATAGCTATGACTAAGCACCAGACCTCTGATGTGTTCATAGCTATGACTAAGCACCAGACAGTGACGCGTTTCACACCAGATATGGTGCTTAGTCATATGACTAAACACCACATCTGGTGTGAAACGCGTCAGCAGCTGTTAGAGCTGCACGATTCTGGCTAAAATGAGAATCACAATTTTTTGCTTAGAAACTAGATCACGATTCTCTCACGATTCTCGCGACGTAACATCATCTTTCACATTAAAACAAAAAAAATTGGGCTAACTTTCCTGTTTTTTTTTTATTCATTGAAGTGTATTTTTTCCCAAAAAATTGCGTTTGAAAGACCGCTGGGCAAATACAGTGTAACATAAAATATTGCAGCAATTGACATTTTATTCCCTAGGGTCTCTGCTAAAATATATATAATGTTTGGGGGTTCCAAGTAATTTTCTAGCAAAACATATTGATTTTTAACTTAAAGTGGATGTAAACCGAATGTCATCCTTTCTAAACTCCTGCCATAGGTGTTATCTATAAGGATATAGATGCCTCCTGCATGTATCTTTACCTGTCAAATGTCTCCCCTCTGTCTGTTATTAGACCCGAAAAACTGCAGATTCTGTGGGCGGGTCTGTTGTCTGGAGCTCGGTGGGTGGAGTCGTGATGTCAGTAGACTCCCCGCCCACCTCTACACTCCCCTTGTCAATATGCATTTTCTCCTGTGTATTTCTAACACTGAACTTCTGCTATGATCTCTAACATCCAGTGAAAAGACAGGAAAGTAATCACATGACTTCAGCATGCCCAATCATGCTAAGGGGTGGAACAGCCAATCCTTGCAGAGCTGCTGAAGAAAGGAGTGGGGGAGGGAATTAAAAAACAATGCCTGTGTCTTAGGCTAGTGCCCGAGAGATGTAAATCACCTGTCACTCACAGCAAGGGGGAGGATTTGACAAAGTTTTCCTCAGTTTGTCAAGATTTATCTCACTGAACAATAAAAGAGGATTGCTCAGAGATGAATTAACCCCTTGTAGCAAGACTGGGCTCAAATGATAGGAAATCTTATACTCTACATTATGACATAAAAAAAAAATTCGGGTTTACATCCACTTTAAGAAACAAGTGTCAGAAAAAGATTTAGACTTTAAGTGGTTAAACTTCCTGCATTTACACCTTGTTTAAAAACTTGGCAGACTGCCCAGATTTTTTTTTTCCACACAGAAGTTTACATCCCTTTGATCTAAGAAGGAAGAGTTAGGTAGGCTGCATTTGATGGACGCTGGTGGGCTGCATTTGATGGGCGCAAAAGGTGGGGTATACATGGGCAGGGCAAAGGGGGTGGGGTCAGGGGTGGAGCCAATGCGGAGGGGGGGGGCGGAAAAATTAGGTTTTGCCTAGGGTGTCAAAAAATTCTTGCACCAGCCCTGCCTCCATGGTCTATGCAATGTTCGGTCCGACCGCCCCCTCTACTCCCCTCACACGCCGGTCGTACTGTTCCCGGCTTTCCTGCCCAATTTTTACCTTCAATGTAGGGTCCGCCCCCCTCTCCTCCCAGCACATTCACAGTAACACCAGAGCTGTTCCCTGCAGTCCCGCCCAGTTTTCCTATCCTCCCCCCCCCCTGCAGTAATGCCCATGCTAAAGATGGCGGGCTCTGCTCTGTGTTGCACCACTGGCCGAGCAACTCCTACAGAGAGGAGTGTGGTGACCACCAAGGAGGTACAGGGGTGCACCGGATGTGTATTTATCCGCTTGTTGTTAAGGACGCCGTCAGGTTCCGGCTCCTTAACAACCACCCGCCGGCGTTCTTAACAACCAATGAATAGCCGGTAGTTACGGAGCCGGAACCCGACGGCAACCTTAACAACAAGTTATTCAATAGTAAGAGATGTGTATATACAAGGAGACGATTCCCCTCAAGGGTCTCCAGGAAAAACAGGTAAGGGGAACAAAGCCGGACTATCTCGGTACTCTGGACAGATTACACATAAAGTAAAAAAAATCTAGAATTTTTTAATACAAAAATAGATAAAAACAGGATATCCAAATGCAAATTGAAACAATCGTTTTGAATACAAGCGGAAGAATATAATATATCTATATACGTTACATATAGCGGGTCCTCAGTAAACAAACATCCTCTACATGTTTCGCAGAAATCTACCACTTCTTCAGGAGGAGCGAGACTAAATAAAAGAGGAGGGGGGGTATAAAAAAGGGGGGGAGAAAAGGACAAAATGGAAAAGACAGGGAAAGAAAAGGGAAGGGAGGATAGAAAGGAAAGAAAGAGGGGGAGAAGAAGGTGGGAGGAAAGGAAGGGGAAGGAGAAAGGAAGAGAAGGGGGACAAAACATGGAAGACAAAGGGAGGGGAAAAGGGGGGGGGAGCAAGGGGGAAAAAGAGACCAGGGAAAAAAAGGGGGACAAGAAGGGGGGAAAAGGGGAGGGACCAATATAAAGGACCAAGGAGAAGTAAGAGGGAAAAAGCGCCTGCAACGCCTTTAAATCATGCCATGCGTTTTTAAAAAGACGCATAGTGCATTTTAGAAGCGCTGATATGTGAAAGCAGCTTTACTGCAGAGGTGGAGTATTTGATTACACTCAGTACTGTCTTGCGGTGTTAATTTCGTCAATTAAAATGAACACAATTAACACAATTTTAGTTGACTAAAATACGACTAAAACTAAAACAATTCAGATGACTAAAATACGACTAAAACACCATTTTTAGTCAAAAGACTATAACTAAATAGAAATTTGACGTTGAAATTAACACTGTTGCCCTGGAGGACCATGGAAAAGCCCACAATGATCGTGCCCCTGGAAGGGAAGTCCAGGAGTCTCGGAAAAATTCACAGTGTGATATTTCACTATGATTTTAGCGTGGCTCCTTGGTCACAGCACCCTGCCACACTTTATTTTGCATCTCCTGGGATGGGCCTTTTGGATGGGACCAGTGGCGGCTGGTGGTTTCTTGTATGGGGGGGGCGGCAACAACCACCCCCCCCCCCCGTGGCACCTCAAAACCCCCCCTTGCTGTCTGCCGGCCAACTTCCACTTACCCCATCGGCAGCGGGGATCGGCGGGCACAAAGCATCGGGGATCAGTGGGCACACAGCGGCAGGGATCGGCAGGCACATCTGGCAGGGGATCCTGTGTCCTCTTCTCTTCTGAGATCACGGCGGCTTCCGCCGTGCATCTCCTCCCCTCCTCCTAGGCGTCCAATAGGATCTTCCGAACTCTCAGCCAATCAGGAAACGCTTCCTGATTGGCAGAGAGGCAATTCAGTGTTAGAAAAGCGAATATTCATTTGCTTTTCTAACACACCTGTGTGGGCTCCGAGCACAATGCTCTGCACTCCGAGTCCACCCTATTTTGAAGCATAGTAGAGCCTATGGCTCTAATCAGGTGCTTCAGAACCCCCCCCCCCTGCCGCTGTAAGTCTTGAAAGGGGCCGGACACATGAATAGGGGGTGGCCGCGGCGGCCGTGGATACATTCATGCTATGTATGAATATAGGGGGTGGCGTTGATAGAGGGGGCAGTGCCCGTGCGCCCTTAATGGACGGGTCGCCCCTGGTTGGGACAGGAGGAATTTTTCACTTTCTATAAATTTTTATTGAAACGTTTCAAATAATGTAGCTTGTGACCGCTGTCAGGTACACAGATAAAAGCATAAGGTCGATGACTTGCAAGTCAAAAGCGTACATCAAATAAAGAAGTCATAGCAAATGACAGAAATGTTGAAAAGTACATTGATCATATTGCAACAGATTGCAAACATTGTAGATAACAAGAGTTGTAATCAGGACAGGAGGAATTTGTATGCCAAATTTCTCCTTTTCCCCCCATTCTTCTTTTTATGTTCGTATGTTTTTGCACAGCACTATGCACCTTTTCTTACTCCCAACTTGTGGGGTGTAGGTTCTCAGGCTTGTCCTGAAAGTCTTGGGGGGGGGGGAGGCATGTGTTCTTATAGTCAGGTTTTCCCCCTCCCATGGGGTCTCCTTTCGGGGGAGCCCCACCTAGAACTTTAGTGGACCTTGCCTTGGCAGGTTCCCTGAAGAATGGGGTTCGCCTGGTATATCGGCTAGGTAAACCAGGAATACCCCAGTCCCCGCCAGGAGTCCTGCCCCCAGGGAATCAGGACCAGGGTCCTTTCTCTTCAGAGGAGGGCCAGGTGTACACCCTGTGCACTTTTTTGTGTGCTTCAGTTTTTGTTTTGTTTTTTTGCATCCTGAGTTAGTTTTGAATATAAACATGGAACATGATAGGTCAAATTATGACGTATATATGACGGGAGGCACTTTGGGCGGGGGGCTTGTGGAACCCAGCTTACCTTGGAGAGCACTGGAATCTTCTTGTCCAGCTCCCCCGGCCCCTCTTATGTGTAATGTCGCGTACACATCCTCCAGCAAAACTCCGATAAGAGCTTTTTGTCGGAAAATGCGACCGTGTGTATGCTCCATCGGTCTTTTGCTGGCGGAATTCCAGCCAGCAAAAGATTGAGAGCAGGTTCTCTATTTTTAGGTCGGGAAAAGTTACTATCTGAAAATGCATTCGCCTGTATGCAATTCGGAAGCGCAAAAATCACGCATGCTCGGAAACAATTAGACGCATGCTCGGAAGCATTGAACTTCATTTTCTCGGCTCATCGTAGTGTTGTACGTCACCGCGTTCTTGACGGTCGAAAGTTCAGAGAACTTTTGTGTGACCATGTGTATGCAAGGCAAGCTTGAGCGGAATTCCGTCAGAAAAACCATCCAAGTTTTTTCTGACGGAAATTCTGATCGTGTGTACGCGGCCTGAGTCACCCTGTGTCTATTAGGACCTGTGTCTTTGTGTTCTATTATTTGTGTCTGCCTTGGGAGCAACCTATTATGGGATGTATATGTGTATGTGGATCAGCTGTGAGAAAGAAGGGCGGAATTCCTCCAACAGCTCTCCCTGCTGATAGGACAGTCTACTGATGAGAAGTTTTAATCCACCTGTGTCATGCTACTGGTGGAGGTAAAGTCTACCCCGCCCTGTTTTATTATGCAAAGGAGGGGGGATTGTCCCCTGAGTGTATGTCTGTTTGCCTCTGTTCAAATAAACAGTTCATGTTCCAGCTTTGCAGCCAAATGAGTCCTGCCTAGTTCTTGGTTGTAATATACGGCTATAATATCTAATATCTATATTCAGACTGGAGGAAGTGGTATATGACAGAAGCACTCAAGCGGGAGTGTAGGATGTTCCCTTACATGGAGATCATTATTCTACATCTTAAATCTGTTTATATTTCACTTTCCCTACCCCCCCGCTCCTCCTTCTCCTCCCCTTCAACATTCCATTAAAATTGTTAAATAAAACCTTCCTGATTTCATTACATATCTTATTTTAGGCCCAGTGATGTCATCACGAGGTCTCTGTGCTTCTGGAGACCTCACAGAAAGATATTGATAAGGTAGAACGAGTCCAGAGACCAACACAAATGGTGGAAGGTCTGGGAGATAAAACATATCGAAAAATGACTTCAGGAACCTAATATGTACAGTATGGAGGAAAGAAAGGAATGGGGAGACCTGATTGAAACCTTTAAATACATCAAGGGGGTGAATAAGGTTCAGGAGGAGAGCGGTTTTTTCAATACGACACCAAAATCAAGAACACGGGGACATGACCTCAAACTAACTGGAGGAAAAGTGAAAACTAATCTTAGAAAGTATTGTTTTACTGAAAGGGTAGTTGATGCTTGGAATAGACTTCCAGTAGAGGTGATGAGTCAGTCCAGGAGAGGAACCGGTACAACTGTGCAAGACTGAAGGGGAGGCTGGAGGTCAGATTTAAGGAAAGAGGGAAACGGAGAGAGAGATAAAGAAAAGGTTGTTAGTACATCCAATATGTACATTAATTGTCAACACATTTGGTTCATACAATAAATTATTTTAATGCCTAAAGTAGTAATAGAAATGATGGGAAGGCTTTTTCTATCTAAAGCCTTGGAGCTCAGCTCTGCTCAGGCTCGTTAGGCTCCGTAGAAGGGTTCCGGTGTTGATGATCACATTTCACATACTGGTTTGGCCAGAACTGGCACAGTTATTAGAATAAAGCATTGAGGATTATACAGAGTTGGAGGCTGAGACTTAATTACAGCAAATAGTACATCTGTGCAGGTCCGGGAGGATCATTGTTTGCTCTGTTTACCTAAATGTAGTAACCTTCGCTTTCCAAATGTAATTACAGCCTAACAAAATATTTGGAAGCGTGCCAACCGTCTGTCATGAAGGACCTTCATTCATTTTCTTTATTCACATGACATAAATACACTGAATGGAAAAAGTATTCATACATTTTCAACACTTTGACACGTTACAACCAAAAATGTAAATGTCTTTTCTTGGGATTTTACGTGATAGATCAACACAAAAGTGGCTCATAATTGTGAAGTGGAAGCAAAATGATAAATGTTTTTCAAAATTTTTTACAAAATGTGAAAAGTGTGGGGTACATTTGTATAGCGCCCCCCTGAGTCAATACTTTGTAGAACCTCCTTTCTCTGCAATTACAGCTGCAAGTCTTTTTGGGGATGTCTCTACCAGCTTTGCACATCTAGAGAGGGACATTTTTGCCCATTCTTCTTTGCAAAATAGCTCAAGCTCTGTCAGATTGGATGGAGAGCGTCTGTGAACAGCAATTTTCAAGTCTTGCCACAGATTCTCAATTGGATTTAGGTCTGGTGTCATGAGAATGTCTACCCGTTGGTGGCGCTATCGGTCTCTTGGATCGCAGTACCAGTGTCCATCAGCAGGTGTCTTCCAACACCTAGGACCTGCAGTAAGAGGTCTTTCCTGCTGGTGGCACTGTTGCATCCTCGGGCCGTAGTACCGGCGTCAACCAGCGGGTGCACTCTGGCAGTGTGGAGCAAACAGGTCACACTGCGCTCAGCTGTAACGTGAGGTCAATTAACACAGCCTTACAAATACCCGGCAAGCCCTCATAGGCTTGCCTTGGTATCTCTCTCTCTCCCCCTGCGTTCTGACCTTGCTGCCTGTTTGACCTTGAGCCTGCTATCTGCCTTGTCCTGATCTGATCCAATCCCTATCCTGAGGCCTTCCTAGTCCTGTCCCTTCTGTTCCTGGCTCCCTTGGATCCCTGCCCTGAACCCCATCCATCCATCCTCTCCTTGTCCTGTTCAGGTTCCCGTCCTTACCCTTATGCTGACTTCCCTGTGTATGACCTTGGCTTGGCTTGTTTACGATTACGGTATATCCCTTTACTTATATATATTTATGCATTGTTGTTTGTAGTGGGTTGTTGTGTGGGTTTTTGCACTGTTTGTTCCTGTCACTTATCACTTGTTAATAAACACCATTTCACTTACATGTGTTTCTGGTCTCCTCTGTGCAGTCCACACAGTCTGGTCAATTAGATATCCTGACAGTATACCAAGGCCATCTCTGACCAGAAGTGGCTGCACAAGGGAACCATCTCGGTTCTGTTGCACATTACTGGGATGAATTCAGACATAATTGCTTATTATGCTCTGCTGGCAACAGAGAGTTCTGAATATCTCCGCCAGACATTGGAAGGGTGGTCCAGTGATCAGCTGCTGGAGATTATCCGTTTAGCTCACTCTGTGGTCGATCAGGGCAGTATACGGTTTGAGGATGTTCAGCCTTTGATTGGAATGTGTACAGAGCTGGCTCTGCCTTGTATTCCAGAGGGCCATGATGACTTTTCTCCCCCCCTTCAGCATTAACCAGATTGCGTCCTTAGTATGGCTGTTGGAGGATGACTCTGCATCCTTTTTTGAGCATTTTTCGGTTTGTCCCAAACAGTTGTTGAAGGATTGTATAGATGAAGTGCAGTCGCTGGTCAGACAGGGGAAATGTGAGGCCACTTTTGTGCTACCTGTACTTCAGGCATGGTCAGACCTGTTATGCCCAGCTTCTGTCAGCTCTCCACAAACCAGACCTGCTACTAAATACCTGCCTGCTCAGACGTCCTTTCTCCCATCACCCCTGGCAACCTCAGCTGCAGTCCAATATACCCTGCTCCCCACCAAGTATCAATGCCCTGTTTCTACTTCCTGCACCTATCCTGCCTTCAATCCACCTGTCTCTTCTCCTCCACCTGTAACAGTCCCACAAAACCCTTCTCTAGCTACAGTTCCTTGGTCTTCCTTCGATCCAGCTACTTTCTTTGCTTACAGCCCTGCACCTACATACAAAACTGCACGGGCTAAACCAAAGAAGAAGCAAAAATTCTTCCCGACCCATACCATCCTGCCAGTAACCCAACCTGTTCCAGCTTTGCAGTCTGAAGTCCCAGCTTTGCAGTCTGAAGTCCCAGCTTTGCAGTCTGAAGTCCCAGCTTTGCAGTCTGAAGTCCCAGCCTTGCAGTCTGAAGTCCCAGCCTTGCAGTCTGAAGTCCCAGCTTTGCAGTCTGAAGTCCCAGCTTTGCAGTCTGAAGTCCCAGCTTTGCAGTCTGAAGTCCCGGCTTTGCAGTCTGAAGTCCCGGCTTTGCAGTCTGAGGTCCCGGCTTTGCAGTCTGAGGTCCCGGCTTTGCAGTCTGAGGTCCCGGCTTTGCAGTCTGAGGTCCCGGCTTTGCAGTCTGAAGTCCCGGCTTTGCAGTCTGAAGTCCCAGCTTTGCAGTCTGATGTTCCAGCTTTGCAGTCTGATGTTCCAGCTTTGCAGTCTGAGATTCCAGCTTTGCAGTCTGAGATTCCAGCTTTTCAGTCTGAGGTTCCAGCTTTGCAGTCTGATGTTCCAGCCTTCCAATCTGATGTTCCAGCCTTCCAGTCTGATGTTCCAGCCTTCCAGTCTGATGTTCCAGCCTTGCAGTCTGGTGTTCCAGCTTTGCAGTCTGGTGTTCCAGCTTTGCAGTCTGGTGTTCCAGCTTTGCAGTCTGGTGTTCCAGCTTTGCAGTCTGCTGTTCCAGCCTTCCAGTCTGCTGTTCCAGCTTTGCAGTCTGCTGTTCCAGCCTTCCAGTCTGCTGTTCCAGCCTTCCAGTCTGCTGTTCCAGCCTTGCAGTCTGCTGTTCCAGCCTTGCAGTCTGATGTTCCAGCTTTGCAGTTTGACGTTCCAGCTCGCCAGTCTGATGTTCCAGCCTTCCAGTCTGATGTTCCAGCCTTCCAGTCTGGTGTTCCAGCTTTGCAGTCTGCTGTTCCAGCCTTCCAGTCTGCTGTTCCAGCTTTGCAGTCTGCTGTTCCAGCCTTCCAGTCTACTGTTCCAGCCTTGCAGTCTGATGTTCCAGCTTTGCAGTCTGACGTTCCAGCTCGCCAGTCTGATGTTCCAGCCTTCCAGTCTGCTGTTCCAGCCTTCCAGTCTGATGTTCCAGCTTTGCAGTCTGATGTTCCAGCTTTACAGTCTGATGTGCCTGCCTCCCAGTTTGTCGTCCCGATGCCTGCCTTCCAGCTCGATGTCCCTGCCTTCCAGCCGGATGTCTTGCAGCTTGCCTTCCAGCCTGATGTCTTGATGCCTACCTACCAGTCTGATGTGCCAGCTTTCCAGATTGGTGTGCCAGCTTTCCAGATTGGTGTGCCAGCTTCCCAGATTGATGTGCCAACTTCCCAGTTTGCTGTACCAGCTTCCCAGCCTGATGCCTTGCAGCTTGTCTTCCAGCCTGATGTCTTGATGCCCACCTACCAGTCTGATGTGCCAGCTTCCCAGTCTGATGTGCCAGCTTCCCAGTCTGATGTGCCAGCTTCCCAGATTGATGTGCCAGCTTCCCAGATTGATGTGCCAGCTTCCCAGCCTGATGCCTTGCAGCTTGTCTTCCAGCCTGATGTCTTGATGCCTACCTCCCAGTCTGATGTGCCAGCTTCCCAGTCTGATGTGCCAGCTTCCCAGTCTGATGTGCCAGCTTCCCAGTTTGATGTGCCAGCTTCCCAGCCTGATGCCTTGCAGCTTGTCTTCCAGCCTGATGTCTTGATGCCTACCTGCCAGTCTGATGTGCCAGCTTCCCAGTCTGATGTGCCAGCTTCCCAGTCTGATGTGCCAGCTTCCCAGTCTGCTGCCCAGCTCAAGTGTTTCCTGTCGTCTGCTGCCCAGCTCAAGTGTTTCCTGTCGTCTGCTGCCCAGCTCAAGTGGTTCCTGTCGTTTGCTGCCCAGCTCAAGTGGTTCCTGTCGTTTGCTGCCCAGCTCAAGTGGTTCCTGTCGTTTGCTGCCCAGCTCAAGTGGTTCCTGTCGTTTGCTGCCCAGCTCAAGTGGTTCCTGTCGTTTGCTGCCCAGCTCAAGTGGTTCCTGTCGTTTGCTGCCCAGCTCAAGTGGTTCCTGTCGTTTGCTGCCCAGCTCAAGTGGTTCCTGTCGTTTGCTGCCCAGCTCAAGTGGTTCCTGTCGTTTGCTGCCCAGCTCAAGTGGTTCCTGTCGTTTGCTGCCCAGCTCAAGTGGTTCCTGTCGTTTGCTGCCCAGCCCAAGTGGTTCCTGTCGTCTGCTGCCCAGCTTAATGACTCTGACATGCCAGCAGTACCCACTGTCCAGGTTGATGTACCCGATGCCCGGCCTGATGTGCCCTCACCTGTCCAGTTGAAGGCCATGAACTTTGAACAGATACACCTTGTTGGAGCGTCCGGAGGCCGCTCCTTTAGGGGGGGGTACTGTCATGAGAATGTCTACCCGTTGGTGGCGCTATCGGTCTCTTGGATCGCAGTACCAGTGTCCATCAGCAGGTGTCTTCCAACACCTAGGACCTGCAGTAAGAGGTCTTTCCTGCTGGTGGCACTGTTGCATCCTCGGGCCGTAGTACCGGCGTCAACCAGCGGGTGCACTCTGGCAGTGTGGAGCAAACAGGTCACACTGCGCTCAGCTGTAACGTGAGGTCAATTAACACAGCCTTACAAATACCCGGCAAGCCCTCATAGGCTTGCCTTGGTATCTCTCTCTCTCCCCCTGCGTTCTGACCTTGCTGCCTGTTTGACCTTGAGCCTGCTATCTGCCTTGTCCTGATCTGATCCAATCCCTATCCTGAGGCCTTCCTAGTCCTGTCCCTTCTGTTCCTGGCTCCCTTGGATCCCTGCCCTGAACCCCATCCATCCATCCTCTCCTTGTCCTGTTCAGGTTCCCGTCCTTACCCTTATGCTGACTTCCCTGTGTATGACCTTGGCTTGGCTTGTTTACGATTACGGTATATCCCTTTACTTATATATATTTATGCATTGTTGTTTGTAGTGGGTTGTTGTGTGGGTTTTTGCACTGTTTGTTCCTGTCACTTATCACTTGTTAATAAACACCATTTCACTTACATGTGTTTCTGGTCTCCTCTGTGCAGTCCACACAGTCTGGTCAATTAGATATCCTGACATCTGGACTGTGACTGGGCCATTCTAACACATGAATATGCTTTGATCTAAACCATTCCATTGTAGCTCTGGCTGTATGTTTAGGGTCGTTGTCCTGCTGGAAGGTGAACCTCCGTCCCAGTCTCAAGTCTTTTGCAGACTCTAACAGGTTTTCTTCTAAGATTGCCCTGTATTTGGCTCCATCCATCTTCCCATCAACTCTGACCAGCTTCCCTGTCCCTGCTGAAGAAAAGCTTCCCCACAACATGATGCTGCCACCACCATGTTTCACAGTGGGGATGGTGTGTTCAGGGTGATGTGCAGTGTTAGTTTTCCGCCACACATAGCGTTTTGCTTTCAGGCCAAAAAGTTCAATTTTGGTGTCATCTGACCAGAGCATCTTCTTCCACATGTTTGCTGTGTCCTCCACATGGCTTCTCACAATCTGCAAACAGGACTTCTTATGGCTTTTTTTTCAACAATGACTTTCTTCTTGCCACTCTTCCATAAAGGTCAGATTTGTGGAGAGCATGACTAATAGTTGTCCTGTGGACAGATTCTCCCACCTGAGCTGTGGATCTCTGCAGCTCCTCCAGAGTTACCATGGACCTCTTGGCTCTTCTCTGATGAATGTTCTCCTTGCCCGGCCTTTCAGTTTAGGTGGATGGCCATGTCTTGGTAGGTTTGCAGTTGTGCCATAATCTTTCCATTTTCAGATGAGGAATTGAACAGAGCTCCGTGAGATGTTCAAAACCTGGGGTATTTTTTTATAACCTAACCCTGCTTTAAACTTCTTCACAACTTTATCCCTGACCTGTCTAGTCTGGTGTGTTCCTTGGCCTTCATGATGCTGTTTGGTTACTAAGGTTCTCTAACAAACCTCTGAGGGCTTAGCAGAACAGCTGTATTTATACTGAGATTAAATTACACACAGGTGGACTCTATTTACTAATTGAGTGACTTCTGAAGGCAATTGGTTCCAGTAGATTTTAGTTAGGGGTATCAGACGAAAGGGGGCTGAATACAAATGCAAGCCACACTTTTCAGATATTTATTTGTAAAAAAATTGAAAACCATTTATCATTTTCCTTCCACTTCACAATTATGTGCCACTATGTGTTGGTCTATCACATAAAATACCAATAAAATACATTAAATAAAATACATTTACGTTTTTGGTTGTTACATGACAAAATGTGGAAAATTTCAAGGGGTATGAATACTTTTTTAAGGCACTGTATATGTTTAGTATTGGGACGCCTGCCTTATACACACATGAACTTTAAGGGCATCCCAGTCTTAGTCCGTAGGGTTCAATATTGAGTTGGCCCACCCTTTGCAGCAAAAACAGCTTCAACTCTTCTGGGAAGGCTGTCCACAAGGTTTAGGAGTGTGTCTATGGGAATGTTGGACCATTCTTCCAGAAGCACATTCGTGAGGTCAGGCACTGATGTTGAATGAGAAGGCCTGGCTTGCATTGTCCGCTCTTAATTCATCCTTAAGGTGTTCTATGGGGTTGAGGTCAGGACTCAGTGAAGGCTAGTCAAGTTCCTCCACCCCAAACTCGCTCATCCATGTCTTTATGGACCTTGCTTTGTGCACTGGTGCGCAGTCATGTTGGAACAGGAAGGGGCCATCCCCAAACTGTTCCCACAAAGTTGGCAGCATGAAATTGTCCAAAATGTCTTGGTATGCTGATGCCTTAAAAGTTCCCTTCACTGGAACTAAGGGGCCAAGCCTAACCCCTGAAAAACAACCCCCACACCATAATCCTCCCTCTACTAAATGATTTGGACCAGTGCACAAAGCAAGGTCCATAAAGACATGGGCCATCATTTTATTTTACCAGGACAAATGGAGAGGAAGAATCTCCCCAGCAGGGACACCAAAAACAAAAAGAGAGGCTTGAAATACGTGAGCTGGTGAGTGTTTTGGCACACCACACGATCAAGATGAATCTTTTGGAACCTTTCTACCTAATACGATTGATTGCACATGGGACTATTATTTAAAAAATAGACATTCACCATATTTTATGTAGCACTGCACTTTTTTTGTTATTCTGGTAAAAAGAGAGGTTTGCATGGACCAGGAACTGTAGCTAGTGGACTCTTGAAGACTAAAAGAAGGTCTTATGGGCGGAGGAATCAAAACTTGAAATCTTTGGTTCATCACACATGGTTTTTGTACACTAGGCAAAAAGTAGGCAAAAAGATGGTTCCTCGGTGTGAAACACCAACTGACAAACACTGAGAAGGAAACGTGAAGGTCTGGAGCTCAATCAAGGATCCAGAGTTGGGGACTTGAACTGAGTGACCTGCACCCTAAACCAAAAGGCCTCCTACAGAAAGAGAAAGCACCAGATGAGGTCTTCTTCAGAAACCAACACTTCCGGTAGTGTCAGTCTGCTGGTACCCTTTAAATGATCATTGATTCCTCTCGCTGACCTCCACATCACTACAGGAAACAGTGCAGGACACAGTAGTGATGTAGGGTTCACCAGGACAAACCATGGCCTAATGCAAGGGACCAGGAGATCAGCACTCCCAAATGTCCCACTGAAAGTGTTCCCCTCACATCCTGCTCTGGTGACCCATGTTAAATTTTCCTCACTCCATTTAAACAAAAAATGTTGGCTTTTGATACACTTTAATCTTTGTTCTCACTGGACAAGAAGGACCTGATTTTCCAAACAAAGAATTAGTGTAAGAAAGGTGGAAAACTCCTCGCCGTAAGCGGATGGCCTCTCATTCATATGTCTGTCATCCATCCCTCCTCCTTCCAGTTTCCTCCAGGTCCTCCCTCTCATTGTGATGGTTCAATGCCTATCCGCTGGCAGCTGATAGATAAACCCAAGATCAATAGGAAGCCATTATCCTCAGGAAGTCTGTGATCTCCGGGCTTTCTTCTCATTAGAAAGCAATTAAACTTCTGGAGAGGGAGCTGCCAGTGCCAGGGGCCATTGATGAGCAGCATTAGGCAGCTCTGTGCATCACGAGAAGGAAATACCAGAAGCTTCAGCATCATCATATCATGGAGGTCCCGAGTCAGAATACCTCAGCCATTATGAAGTCTGGGCAGGGAGTCTCGCTCCCTGGTAGTGTGCAGCAGCTTCAGGCCCTGTGTATGAGTCCTAAAAGTTGTTCATACTTTCCAGATCACTTCATTTAGCAGGAGTTCCAGTGTGAGCAAGACATAAGGATGTCAGAATGGCCATGTAGTGGTGAGAATTAAGTTTGTTGATACTGAGAAGAGTACAGCAGTGTGGGGCCTAGAATTTTGTTTTGTTTATATCTGCTTAGGATGGATTCTACCTCACTTCCTGTTTCAGTGATCATACAGGATGTGAGGGAAAATCTCTCCCATATTAGGGTGATGTGAGGTCTTTTGATTTGTTTATGTCTGCTTTGCACAGATTCTGCCTTACTTCCTGTCTCGGTGATCATACAGGAAGTGAGAGGAAATCTCTCTACGGGGTCCTGTGGGGTCGTTTGTTTTGTTTATGTCTGAGTCGGACGGATTCTAACTCACTTCCTGTCCCAGTGATCATACAGGAAGTGAGGGGAAATCTATCCACGTGGTCATGTGGGGGTCTTTTGTTTTGTTTATGTCTGAGTTGGATGGATTCTACTTTACTTCCTGTCCCAGTGATCATATAGGAAGTAGGGACAAATCCCTTCAGTGGGGTCTTTTTTTTTTGTTTATGTCTGTGTTGGACAAATTCTACCTCACGTCCTGTCCCAGTGATCATACAGGAAGTAGAGGGAAATCTCTCCAGTGGGATCATGTGGGGACCTCTGTTTGTTTATGCCTGCATTGGATGGATTCTACTTCACTTCCTGTCCCAACGACCATACAGGAAGTGGGGGGAAAATCTCTCCAGTGGGGTCTTTTGTTTTGTTTATGTCCTCGTTGGATGGATACTACCTAGGGTTGCCACTTTTTCTTCAAGCAAACACTGAACACTTTAGCGGCACACAGCAAATATTTTTTTTTTTTTTAGTATACATCATAGTTTCCAACATTGTAAAAAAATTTTAGGGACATTTTTTGGCTGTAGGCAGAGTCTTATTATAATTAGGGGGCGGGGCATGCGTTTGTAGGTGTGGCACCGGGGAAAGTAAAAATGTGGCGCGCATGGCTCAATGGGGGTGTGGTTAGAGTCTGAGATAAATAAAGGATGGGGAGGGAAAGGGGGGAAGAGGGATGGAGGGACAGCAGCCCCAAATCCTACACAACAATGGAAATATGTGTATTCCAGAAAGTTTAACAATCAGCAGATAAAGATAC
Source organism: Lithobates septentrionalis (assembly GCA_037952835.1). NCBI lineage: Eukaryota > Metazoa > Chordata > Amphibia > Anura > Ranidae > Lithobates > Lithobates septentrionalis. The sequence continues at coordinate 2,904,250 of JBBDGP010001512.1, forward strand.
TCCAAACATCTGGTGTTAGCACTTCAATCATCCCGGCACCATGGTTGTTATGGTGTCAGGATGATTGAAGTGCATTATTTCTATTATTACATTGTAATATAAAATGAAATCGTTCAACTCACCATAATGCCGAATCAGTGGGATCCATGAGCATGTCATCTGCCATGTTGCCTGCCACCAGCCGTCCGTCCTTGCATCAGGTGTCCCAGCAGAGTTCGTCCTTGCATCAGGTGACCCCAGCGGTGCCCCCTTTACATCAGATGTCCCCAGCGGAACCCCCCTTACATCAGATGTCCCCAGCAGGGCCCTCCTTACATCAGGTGACCCCAGCGGAGCCCCCCCTTACATCAGATGTCCCCAGCGGAGCCCCCCTTACATCAGATGTCCCCAGCAGGGCCCTCCTTACATCAGATGTCCCCAGCGGAGCCCCCCCTTATATCAGATGTCCCCAGTGGAGCCCCCTCTTACATCAGATGTCCCCAGCGGACAAAAAAACGTAAAAAAACGGATTACTCGGGACATTTCCCGGGAAACAATAACATCGTGAAAATAGTCTAAATCCCGGAAATGTCCCGGGAAATTCGGGACAGTTGGTAAGTATGATACACTATAGGATAACAGACCTGGGACACCTTTGGGTGCTCCAAAGAGAATAGTAATAGTGCCCCCTCACCCTCCTGTCAGGCCCTGTTCCGAGCTGCATTCGTATCTGAATAATATATCCGGATTCAGAGGGACTGTCTGAAACCCGGTCACATGATTCAAAACCCGGATTGTTCGGGGGAATCCCAGATAGGTGGCAACCCTAATACTACCTCACTTCATATCAAAAAGAAAAAGAAAAACCGCGCTGCAGAGCAAAAAGAATAAAAATAAAAGCTGCACCTAAAACACACCAATATCTGTGTGTACCTTGAAAAATAAAAAACAAAAAGTGCGCTAACGTCATATCCCAGTAATTATACAGGAAATGAGGGGAAATTTTATCCAGTGGGGTCATGTGGAGTCTTTTGTTTATGCCTGTGTTGACCGGATTCTACCTCACTTCCTAGCCCAGTGATCATACAGGAAATGAGGGGAAATCTCTCCCGTGGGGTAATGTGGAGTCTTTTGTTTTGTTTATATCTGCTTAGGGTGGTTTCTACCTCACTTCCTGTCCCAGTGATGATTCAGGATGTGGGGGAAATCTCTTCAGTGGGGTATTTTGTTTTGTTTATGTCTGCGATGGATGGATTCTACCTCACTTCCTATTCCAATGATCATACGGGAAGTGGATAGAAATCTCTCCAGCAGGGTCTTTTGTTTTGTTTATGTCTGCGTTGGACGGATTCTACCTCACATTAGGGTTGCCACCTCATCCCTTTAAACCCAAACACATATGAATTACACAGGTTCTGGGGCTAATTTAATGCAGATAAGGCACCAAGTAAGTTTAATTACCACCTTAATCAGCCACAGAACCTGTGTAATTCATATGTGTTTGGTTTTAAAGGGATGAGGTGGCAACTCTACCTCACTTCCTATCCCAATGATCATACAGGAAGTGAGGTAAATCTCTCCAGTGGGGTCTTTTGTTTTGTTTATGTCTGCGTTTGACGGATTCTACCTCACATCCTGTCCCAATGATCATACAGGAAGTGAGGTAAATCTTTCCAGTGGGGTCTTTTGTTTTGTTTATGTCTGCGTTTGACGGATTCTACCTCACATCCTGTCCCAATGATCATACAGGAAGTGAGGTAAATCTTTCCAGTGGGGTCTTTTGTTTTGTTTATGTCTGCGTTTGACGGATTCTACCTCACATTCTGTCCCAATGATCATACAGGAAGTGAGAAAAAGAATAAAAATAAAAGCTGCACCCAAAACACACCAATATCTGTGTGTACCTTGAAAAATAAAAAACAAAAAGTGCGCTAACGTCATATCCCAGTAATTATACAGGAAATGAGGGGAAATCTCTCCAGTGGGGTCTTTTGTTTTGTTTATGTCTGGGTTGGACGGATTCTACCTCACATCCTGTCCCAATGATCATACAGGAAGTGAGGGGAAATCTCTCCAGTGGGGTCTTTTGTTTTGTTTATGTCTGTGTTGGACGGATTCTACCTCACATCCTGTCCCAATGATCATTCAGGAAGTGGGGGGACATCTCTCCAGTGGGGTCTTTTGTTTTGTTTATGTCTGCGTTTGACGGATTCTACCTCACATTCTGTCCCAATGATCATACAGGAAGTGAGGGGAAATCTCTCCAGTGAGGTCTTTTGTTTTGTTTATGTCTGGGTTGGACGGATTCTACCTCACATCCTGTCCCAATGATCATACAGGAAGTGGGGGGAAATCTCTCCAGTGGGGTCTTTTACTTTGTTTATGTCTGTGTTGGACGGATTCTACCTCACATCCTGTCCCAATGATCATACAGGAAGTGGGGGGGGGGGAATCTCTCCAGTGGGGTCTTTTGTTTTGTTTATGTCTGCTGCTTAGGACTTATACTACCTCACTTAATGTCCCAATGATAATAGAGGTAGTGGGGGGGGGGAAATCTCTAGAGGAAGTGGGGGTCGCGGACAGCGGTAAAACGTGACAGAGGTCCACACCCATCTCCACTTCATCCATATCTAACAAAAAATGGAGCTTTTGTGAACATGAAAATGTACACCATCATCCTGACTATATTTTGAACAAAAGTTCCGCCATGAATCTTTCATCGGCTGGAATATGTGTTTGAGGCCTCACAGAACTTTGGTCGCCGCGCCTTCATCATGGCTGCCATTGCACCCCCCTTTTTTTCTGTCACCTTTCGTATTTCTGACATTAATAAGCCGTAGATGGATGATGTGATCGAGGGACGTGCGGTAGAAGCGCACACACAGTTCAGTGGCAGGCCTTGGTTGCCATGGCAACACAGGAGGGAATCACGAGGCGTTCCTGGAGATCCATCCACAAGCAGCCGGTTGCCAGGCTGCAGCGTGGAAAGCAGGACATGAGCGAGATGCAACCCGGCGCACCGATTAACCCTGCGAATACCCCGCCAGACTCCGCGCTGACGGCGGTATATCGCTGAGAATTATTCCGGATGAGCTCAGCTGGGAGCGCCGGGGAGGAGGGGGGGGGGGGCGTTACGTAATCCTCGCCGCCCCAGTGATGTGTAAATATGAATTATTCAGACAGTGCGAACTGCTGCAACCCATTAACGCAGGAGATAAAAGTCTTTTCTGATATGGAAGCCACTTCAGCGCTAATAATTCAAAAGCTGCATACTTTTGAAAATGGCGAAATGACGTTTTGGATGGATTGTCGTAGACGCGGATTCATCATTAGCTCACATTTGTGTGTTGCGGGGAAACGCACGCAGAATTGCGAGCTTTCGGAAATGCTCAGACATTGCGGCAGCGTCATTAATTCTTGATGGCATCCCCGTCCATCTAGCAACATGCATGCGTTCGCAAAAATGTATGGTAACAAACTACCAAGCGTTTTAGCGCGGGGCAATTTTCCATTTTTTTGTGCGTAGGGCAGCCCATGAAATCAATGAGCTGCCCTAAATTTGACGAACGAAAATGCGCAAAAACGCACATGTGTGTGTGTGTGTGGTCCATCACACCTTTATAGGTGCAAACGGAGCCTTAGGGTTCATATACACATGCAGTCGGGGGGAAGTAAAACCTTGTGATTTTACTGCCCCCACCCCAACCATGTGACCTATATAAGTCTGTGGGGTCACCCTGCAACCATGTGCAACACGCGCAATTGCAGGACATTAGTGGGGCATTTACAGGGTTAATTCAGGTGGTGATGAAGCAACATATCACCTCCTCACCACCTATCAATCTGCAGATTGCTTTTCAGAGGTATGAAAAAGCTATAAAGGTATGAAAAAGAAAGAAAAAAAAAAAAAAAAGGCGGGTTTGTATAAAGAGATGACCCCGGCAGATGGGTGTTGGGTTGGTGGTGGAAATCTGGCTTGGTATAGAAGGGCGGCCAGATTCTAACAGCAGGGAATGCAGAAACCTGTGGCAGCCAATCAGAAATCACTGTTAGTTTTTGCACTCCAATGAACTGAAAGCAGTTTTGTTTCTCTTTGGATGCGCATTGCGCTTTGCCTTGCTGGATAATGCATATAATATTATATAACAGATGTTTTATTTCAGATTTTCTTAACAGATGTCAATCAATTAAAAGTTCCAATTTTTTAATTTTTTTTTTTCATAAAAACGATAGATCCCGTAATAAAGGTTTCTTTGTGATATAATGATATAAAAGTACAGCTGGCTCTGCATTCATCATTGCTCCGCTCTCTTCCTCCAGGTGGACGCTCTCCGGGTTTTTGTCCGCTCCGATTCCGATGATATGGAGTTCCCCGTCCTCTTCGTAGTTCGCCAGCAGAAGTCGGTACTGTCATGGCAGGTCCCGCTCGCCTTCAGAGGATAGTAAGTGTCTTCTCTTAGAGGAACGCTCCACATAACGTGAGCTTCCCATCCTGGAATGTTTCACTTGATGCAGACCCCTCCATCCCCCCGGCTCCCTGTACTACCTGCAGTTTTCTCTGCAGCCCCTTGTCACCCAGGAATTATACTACTTCCCCAAGCTTCCTGTCCCCCGCCCCTGGGAGCCTCCTCCCACCTCCCTGTCCCACCTGCGGCATCCTCCCCCAGATCCCTGTTTCCCCTACAGCAGGGGAGTTGCTAGGTCTGCAAAAGATCTGGGGCTAGAGCCCATAGCAGCGGTCACCAACCTTTTTGCATGCCCGCGGGGGGGGGGAGCGGGGGGACCGGTGGTAAGCAATTTTTCATGGGCGATGGCTGGTGTTGGCACTTCAATCATCATGGCATAATGGTTGATATGGTGTCAGGGTGATTGAAGTGCATTATTTCTATTGTTACATTCTAATATATAATGAAGTGGTTCAACTCACCATACTGCAGAATCAGTGGGAGCCCTGGGCGTGTCACTTGCCACATCTTCTGCCACCAGATGCAGTGCCTTACTTGCCACCGTCACCTGCCACTAGATGTGGATTGTCACTTGCCATGTCGCTTGCCACCAGAGGTGGATTGTCACTTGCCACATCTCTTGCCACCATTTGCAGATTGTCACTTACTTTAGTGAGAGCAGGGGAGCGGTGATGCGGGGCTGGCAGTGAGAGATGATGTCATCTCGCTGCTCCCCGCCGCACCTCTGACATTGAAGCAAGGGGGTCTGGCTGCAAAGTGGAGCTCCACGATGACCGTGCTGTGAGGGCGGAAGAGCGCCGATTTGTGGCGGACAGTGAGAGATTATGTCATCTCTCTGCTGCTCGCGCACCTCGCTCAAAAATTGAAGAGGCCCAGCTGTGAAGAGCTCACTTCTTTCCTCTCCTCCGCCTCTCTCATGCAGCCAGCCCGCCTGCCGCAGCAGCCGCAACCCGCTGGTTAGGCAGGGACCCTGCGGAAAGAGACTCGGGGCTATGGGCCCCAGATTCGGGGCTGTAGCCCCAATAGCCACCCCCTAGCAACGCCCCTGCCCTACAGTCTCCTCCCCCAGATCCCCGCCCCCTGCAACCTCCTCCTCCTCCAGATCCCTGTCCCTCCTGCAACCTCCTCCTCCTTCAGATCCCCGCCCCCCTGCAGCCTCCTCCCCCAGATCCCTGCCCCCCCCCTGCAACCTCCTCCTTCAGATCCCCATCCCCCTGCAGCCTCCTCCCCCAGATCCCTGTCCCCCCTGCAGCCTCCTCCCCCAGATCCCTGTCCTCCCTGCAGCCTCCTCCCCCAGATCCCCGCCCCCCTGCAACCTCCTCTTCCAGATCCCTGTCCCCCTGCAGCCTCCTCCCCCAGATCCCTGTTTCCCCTGCAGTCTCCTCCCCCAATTCCCCGTCCCCCTGCACTTTCCTCCCCCAGTTCCCTGTCCCCTTGCACTCTCCTCCCCCAGTTCCCTGCCCCCCTGCAGACTCTCCCAGTTCCCTGTCCCCCTGCAGACTTTCCCCCCAGATCCCTGTCACCCTGCTGTTTCCTCCCCCAGATCCCTGTCCCCCCTGCAGCCTCCTCCCCCAGATCCCTGTTTCCCCCTGCAGTCTCCTCCCCCAGTTCCCCCTCCCCCTGCACTCTCCTCCCCCAGTTCCCTGCCCCCCTGCAGACTCCCCCCCAGTTTCCTGTCCTCCTGCAGACTTTCCCCCCAGATCCCTGTCACCCTGCTGTTTCCTCCCCCAGATCCCTGTCCCCCTGCAGCCTCCTCCCCCAGATCCCTGTCCCCCCTGCACTCTCCTCCCCCAGTTCCCTGCCCCCCTGCAGACTCCCCCCAGTTCCCTGTCCCCCTGCAGACATTCCCCCCAGATCCCTGTCACCCTGCTGTTTCCTCCCCCAGATCCCTGTCCCCCCTGCAGCCTCCTCCCCCAGATCCCTGTCCCCCCTGCAGCCTCCTCCCCCAGATCCCTGTCCCCCTGCTGTCTCCTCCAGATCCGTGTCCCCCTGCTGTCTCCTCCTCCTGATCGCTGTCCCCCCTGCAGCCTCCTCCCCCAGATCCATGTCCTCCCTGCAGCCTCCTCCCCCAGATCCCTGTCCCCCCTGCAGCCTCCTCCCCCATATCCCTGTCCCCCTGCAGCCTTCTCCCCCAGATCCCTGTCCCCCCTGCAGCCTCCTCCCCCAGATCCCTGTCCCCCCTGCAGCCTCCTCCCCCAGATCCCTGTCCCCCTGCAGCCTCCTCCTCCAGATCCCTGTCCCCCCTGCAGCCTCCTCCCCCAGATCCCTGTCCCCCCTGCAGTCTCCTCCCCCAGATCCCTGTCCCCCCTGCAGTCTCCTCCCCCAGATCCCTGTCCCCCCTGCAGTCTCCTCCCCCAGATCCAGGTCCCCCCTGCAGCCTCCTCCCCCAGATCCCTGTCCCCCCTGCAGCCTCCTCCCCCATATCCCTGTCCCCCTGCAGCCTTCTCCCCCAGATCCCTGTCCCCCCTGCAGCCTCCTCCCCCAGATCCCTGTCCCCCCTGCAGCCTCCTCCCCCAGATCCCTGTCCCCCTGCAGCCTCCTCCTCCAGATCCCTGTCCCCCCTGCAGCCTCCTCCCCCAGATCCCTGTCCCCCCTGCAGTCTCCTCCCCCAGATCCCTGTCCCCCCTGCAGTCTCCTCCCCCAGATCCCTGTCCCCCCTGCAGTCTCCTCCCCCAGATCCCTGTCCCCCCTGCAGCCTCCTCCCCCAGATCCCTGTCCCCCTGCTGTCTCCTCCTCCAGATCCCGTCCTCTTGCAGCCTCCTCCTCCAGATCCCTCTCCCCCCTGCAGCCTCCTCCTCCAGATCCCTGTCCCCTCTGCAGCCTCCTCCCCCAGATTCCTGTCCCCCTGAAGTCTCCTCTCCCAGAACCCATATCCCCCCCTGCAGCCTCCCCACCCCCAGATCTCTGTCCCCCCCTGCAGCCTCCCCACCCCCAGATCCCTGTCCCCCCTGCAGCCTCCTCCCCCAGATCCCTGTCCCCCCTGCAGTCTCCTCCCCCAGATCCCTGTCCTCCTGCAGACTTTCCCCCCAGATCCCTGTCACCCTGCTGTTTCCTCCCCCAGATCCCTGTCCCCCTGCAGCCTCCTCCCCCAGATCCCTGTCCCCCCTGCACTCTCCTCCCCCAGTTCCCTGCCCCCCTGCAGACTCCCCCCAGTTCCCTGTCCCCCTGCAGACTTTCCCCCCAGATCCCTGTCACCCTGCAGCCTCCTCCCCCAGATCCCTGTCCCCCCTGCAGCCTCCTCCCCCAGATCCCTGTCCCCCTGCTGTCTCCTCCAGATCCGTGTCCCCCTGCTGTCTCCTCCTCCTGATCGCTGTCCCCCCTGCAGCCTCCTCCCCCAGATCCATGTCCTCCCTGCAGCCTCCTCCCCCAGATCCCTGTCCCCCCTGCAGCCTCCTCCCCCATATCCCTGTCCCCCTGCAGCCTTCTCCCCCAGATCCCTGTCCCCCCTGCAGCTTCCTCCCCCAGATCCCTGTCCCCCCTGCAGCCTCCGGCCCCAGATCCCTGTCCCCCTGCAGCCTCCTCCTTCAGATCCCTGTCCCCCCTGCAGCCTCCTCCCCCAGATCCCTGTCCCCCCTGCAGTCTCCTCCCCCAGATCCCTGTCCCCCCTGCAGTCTCCTCCCCCAGATCCCTGTCCCCCCTGCAGCCTCCTGCCCCAGATCCCTGTCCCCCTGCTGTCTCCTCCTCCAGATCCCTGTCCCCTTGCAGCCTCCTCCTCCAGATCCCTCTCCCCCCTGCAGCCTCCTCCTCCAGATCCCTGTCCCCTCTGCAGCCTCCCCCCCCCCAGATTCCTGTCCCCCTGAAGTCTCCTCTCCCAGAACCCATATCCCCCCCTGCAGCCTCCCCACCCCCAGATCCCTGTCCCCCCTGCAGCCTCCCCACCCCCAGATCCCTGTCCCCCCTGCAGCCTCCCCACCCCCAGATCCTGTCCCCCCTGCAGCCTCCTCCCCCAGATCCCTGTCCCCCCTGCAGCCTCCTCCCCCAGATCCCTGTCCCCCCTGCAGCCTCCTCCCCCAGATTCCTGTCCCCCTGCAGCCTCCTCCCCCAGATCCCTGTCCCCCCTGCGGTCTCCTCCCCCAGATCCCTGTCCCCCCTGCAGCCTCCTCCTCCAGATCCCTGTCCCCCTGCTGTCTCCTCCTCCAGATCCCTGTCCCCTTGCAGCCTCCTCCTCCAGATCCCTCTCCCCCCTGCAGCCTCATCCTCCAGATCCCTGTCCCCTCTGCAGCCTCCTCCCCCAGATTCCTGTCCCCCTGAAGTCTCCTCTCCCAGAACCCATATCCCCCCCTGCAGCCTCCCCACCCCCAGATCCCTGTCCCCCCTGCAGCCTCCCCACCCCCAGATCCCTGTCCCCCCTGCAGCCTCCTCCCCCAGATCCCTGTCCCTCCTGCAGCCTCCTCCCCCAGATCCCTGTCCCCCCTGCAGCCTCCTCCCCCAGATCCCTGTCCCCCCTGCAGCCTCCTCCCCCAGATCCCTGTCCCCCTGCAGCCTCCTCCCCCAGATCCCTGTCCCCCCTGCAGCCTACTCCCCCAGATCAATGTCCCCTGGCCTGCAGCCTCCTCCCCCAGATCCCTGTCCTCCCTGCAGCCTCCTCCCCCAGATCAATGTCCCCTGGCCTGCAGCCTCCTCCCTCAGATCCCTGTCCCCCCTGCAGTCTCCTCCCCCAGATCCCTGTCCCCCCTGCAGTCTCCTCCCTCAGATCCCTGTCCCCCCTGCAGTCTCCTCCCCCAGATCCCTGTCCCCCCTGCAGTCTCCTCTCCCAGATCCCTGTCCCCCCTGCAGCATCCTCCCCCAGATCAATGTCCCCCTGCAGCCTCCGCCCTCAGATTCCTGTCCCCCCTGCAGTCTCCTCTCCCAGATCCCTGTCCCCCCTGCAGCCTCCTCCCTCAGATCCCTGTTCCCCCTGCAGCCTCCTCCCCCATATCCCTGTCCTTCCTGCAGCCTCCTCCCCCAGCTTACATTCCCCCTGCAGCACCCCTCCCCCCGTCTCAATGTTCTGTTCAACCCAATTTACATTGTAACACTGAAAATGTTTCCTCAATCATCCAAGTGTCTTTGTCATATTCTAATGAATGTTGGGAACAAACTCTGTATAGATCAGTAAACCCACCAATAACAATACAGAACCTCTAAAAAGACATGGGAGTGGGCGGGATCAAACTTGACATTTACAGGAGAAGTCAAGATTTGCATATAACTTCAGCTTCCTTTTTTTAATCTCTGAGCATTATGTCGTCACAGTTTGTACATCCCCAGTTCCAGTTGCATATATCTGTGACATTTCATCTCTCTCTCTAGTTATCAGATGACGTACACCTACCAGGACGTCAGCCGCACGCTGTGCCCCCACGACCCCGAGGGCAAGGCTCCGCCCTCCGACCAGCTCATGTACATCGACATTGCCTCCATGGCGCCCTCCAGAGTGCAGTATGAGCTCATCGTCACCCGGCTGCTCAACTTCGAACTCCTGTAAGTAGTAGATTGATTAGCCACGGACCGCTGAATGTAACGCAATGCGCATGGCCGCCATTATAGGTGGATACTGCCAACCAATCAGCTGAAACTAAGGATTTGTTAAAGCTCCACACCACTGAAAATGTTTTTTTTTTTGTTTTTATAGTTTTGTACAGGGAGGAGGGAGAAGGTCAGGGGGGATAAAAATCGATGATTTTTTAAAAATCCGTTTTTGTTTTTTTTTTAATATAACTTAGATTTTTTTTCATTTTTATCAAATGTATTTTAATAAAATGCTTTTGGAGTAAACCTCTATCTAAAGATAAAGAGAGAACAGGTGCGGGACTTTGAATGAGGCACACGGGAGCAGAAGTATAACTTGAATAGGAAATGCGGTTTTTTAGTAAAATGATACAAAAATTCATATATTTACATATTTTGGCACATAGCTCTATAATGATAATCTGTATTCATCAAAAAATGCATTCCAACCAGGACTTCTATTACAAACATATGAGGATATAGATACATAAAATTATAATAATAAATCAATAAATATGTGACACTAAAAACTGTCACTAGAAAAAGGTGGCAAAATATAAAATACAGTAAAATTGGAACGTCCAGGGGCGGACTGATAACTCATGGGGCCCCTGGGCAATAGGAGATTATGGGGCCCCCAGGCAATCAGAGATTATGGGGCCACACAGTATACAATCACACAGTATACACATACATGTACACACAGTATACAATCACACAGTATACACATACATGTACACACAGTATACGCGGACAGATGTAAAAAAAAACCACAGATTTATACATACTGTCCCTGGTTTTACTGAGGCTGGCAACCCTGATGGGGCCCCCTAGTGGCCCAGGGCCCTCGGGCAGTGCCCGAGTGGCTCAATGGTCAGTCCGCCCCTGGGAACGTCCATACATATATAGTTAATAATTGTGTACATATAAAAGTAGTTGTTAGCTCTACGCCGTTTCGTGACCTTATAGCCGCTCATCAGGAGCATAACCGTAGTGACCACCTATAAATAGGGGAAGTAGCAGTATTGAATGGTTTGAAAAACAGGTGGGTAAATGTAAAGCATGGATCCCACATTATTTTACTAAGACCATGGACTTACAATTGTGTCTACGCAATGGCGGTGCAGCCCCGAATGCCAAGCCGGCCAGTAATGCCAAGGCCCAAAGCTGAGGGAGCGTGTCCGGGCGGAGATACCAACACAGGGAGCCCCCCAGATTGGGTCAGAGTGTGAAAAACAAATGTGGAGGGGTGATGACGGTGACCTCAAAGGAGGAGGAAAAGAGAAAAAAAAAAATTAACCTGGAAAACAAATGCAAGGAGTGAGTGAATAATAGTGTGAAAGTTTTAAAAAAAAGTGTAAAATAAGTGAGGAAAAAGTAGGATAGAAAAAGAGATAGAGAAGGAAGAAAGAAAGAGGGAAAGTGAGAAGAATAAAGGGGATAGAAGGAGAAAAGGGGGAAAAGGAAGAAAAGAAAAAGAAAAAGAAAGAAGGGAAGAAAAGGAGGAAAAAAAGAGAAGAAAAAGGGTAGAACCTAGGAGAAAGGAAAGCCAAGGCAGTTGAGAGGAAACATACCTGCTAGGTGTGGATAAGGGCAAAAATGCCTACAAGCGTGGGGTTGCAAAGGGGTGGTAGATGGGGCAGAGGACCAGCATGTGAGAACCCGCACTGGGAGAGGACACTGCGGGGAGCGCCGCCACAGATTCGCCCCCCAACGTCAAGCACCAGCTGCCCAAAGGGAGCAGGGAAGCGCCACGACCTTGCCAGCTAGCCACCCAAACTGGCCAGTCATGAGCGTCATACCGAGCCCACCAAGCGCTGGACAATGGAGACTCAAGCAGCCGCTATAAAGGTGCCACGAGGACGCTGAACAGCCGGGCGCGAGAGTCACGACGTCGACGCGCAGTGGAGGAGACCCCGCCCGTCCCAAGTCAAAACAAGGCGGAGGGGGGAATCCCCAGTGCGCGTCGCAGATCCGGGACATGGCAGGAAGGGCAAGGCAAGGACAAGCAGGGGCCAAAACCACCAGTGCGCGCACACAATAGGAAAACTCAAATTGTCAAAGGACAAAACAAATGGGATAATATCCCAATAGTTCATTCTACATGGGAGCAATCGGAATACATAACTGGGAAGTTCAAAGTAGATTATAGATGAATGAAAAATAAATGGTATATAAAATAGGCAAATTGAGAAATAAAAAAAAAATAAATAAATGGAAAATGGGTTGAAATAGTAATAATGCGACCGTGTGCCTCCATCTCTAATTAGTTGATTAAAAGGAGTAAGAAAATGCATGTTGGGACTTTAAATGAGGATGGTGGGGCCGTTCGAAACCCCTCCTCCATCCCGGTTCAATAATAAAATAAAGAGAGAACAGGTGCGGGACTTTGAATGAGGCACACGGGAGCAGAAGTATAACTTGGATAGGAAATACGGTTTTTAGTAAAATGATACAAAAATTCATATATTATTCATATCCTCATTTAAAGTCCCAACATGCATTTTCTTACTCCTTTTAATCACCTATCTAAAGATAGTTTTCTATATAAGATACATTAATAATTTAGTTAATTCAGCATGAAATAGAGCTTAGTTATGTAGCATGAGGCCGTATATTCTGCAATATTTACATACCGGTACTTGGTAAACTCATTCAATGAATCCAAGCTCTGCAAGCTGAGATAACATGCACTGCATTGATGCATTCACACAATTTCACAGTGACCATGAGATAAAACAAAGTTCAGGAATATTCCTTTATCCCATTGTTTTGCAAATCTATGTACACTACAAACTGTATGATTGTTTGAAGAAAAATGCCTGTGTACCAGGCTCTGAATGTGAGGAGGAAGGGCAAGCAGTAAAAAATAAAACTAATGAGTCTAACTATTAGCAATAAGTCCTTACAATTAAAGAGCACCTGTCATTTCAGGTCCATCATGGCAGCGCCTGTTAGCGGGCATCCACTCACCTGCTGCCGCCACGTCCCTCACCTTGTTGTGTCACTGCCGCATTACCACCATTAAAGTGAATGGGACTGTCAACAGCGGGTCAGAGGAGGAGCGGCTGCGGGACAGAGATGACAGTTGCTCTTTAAAAATTAAGATTTAAATCGAGTCTTTTTACTGGTAAATTAAATCAAATCCACCCTGAAGGAGGTTATAATATATATTTCAGTTTTTTTATTGCTCTCTGTTTCCTCCTGTCCAGGTGCAAACCGAACTCTCTCATTTCCTGCCTTGGCATTTTAGCCCAGGAAGTAGATTGTGACCGTTGCATTCGTTGTACGAATGTCAGAAACATTTGTGCAAGCTAGTCAAATGTCCCCAGATGTTTTCTGATTAGACATGTGCAATTAGTTTAGTTCCGAATTTTTTAAAAGAATTTTGACAAATTCGTTAATTCCGAATTTCCAATTTCCAGAAATTTCGAAATTCGGAAATTCGAAAATTTCAGAAATTCAAAAGTTCGGAATTTGTGAAATTCGAAATTAGGAAATGTGACAATTTCGGAAATTGAAAATTCTGGAAATTCGAAAATTCGAAATTAGGAAATTCGGAATTTCGGAAATTTGAAAATTCTCAAATTTGGAAATTTGAAAACCCGAAAATCTGAAATAATAACTATTAAATTATAGGTATTGGAATTCCCTTGCAAATGTGTCTGTTAGTAAACGTAACGAGTATGAATTTTTCCGAAGTTATGATTTTATCTGAAATAACGAATACCGCATCTAAAAAAATTGGAACGTAACAATCTAATAATAATAAGTAACAATAATAATAATAAAACCTTTTTAACCTTTTTATTATTATTATTATTTATTATTAATTTGTTCCATTCCATTTGTTTAGATGCGGCATTTGTTATTTCGGATAATTCCTAACTTCAGATAAATTGGTATTCGTTACGTTCACTAACAGCCAAATTTGAAAGGAAATTCCAACACCTATAATTTAATAGATAGTTATTATTAGTTAGATATTATTTCGAATTTTACTGATTTTCTTTCTGTTTTTCAGATTTTCGAATTTTCGAATTATCGGATTTTTGAATTTGAAATTCGGAATTCGAAAGTTCAAAATTCGAAAATGAGAAAATCCGAATTTTCAAATTTACGAAAAAAGCAACAAAAACAAATGAAACATAAACGAACAAATTTTGTTGTCAGTGCACATGTCTATTTCTAATAGAATAATGCCTGTATCTTCAGCTCCCACTAGTGGTCAAGAATGCATTTCGAGTTTTCTAAAATACCTCGATATGAAAATATAACAGATTTTGTCCACTAGAATGGAGCTGATGATACAGGAATTTAATCTTTTAGAGAACATACAGTGACATTTTGTTTAGCACGCACAAATGTTTCTGACAGTGTTACTAAACCCACACCAGTAAAAATCAGTCTGTATATGCAACATAGCATGCTTGTTATGGAACTTTAAGGGGTTAATCCTCTGCATTGTGTTTAAAAAAGGCTGTTTGATCCTGTATGCACAGATCCTCCCCCTCCCTGAAAAGCTAACACAGGCAGGGTAGCCAACCTGCACATGCTCAGTTGTGTTTTTTTTATGCTGGAGAGAACATTTACTTGTTCTTGGAGCTAGCCAGGTCACATGATATTGACATCACACCATGTGGGCGTGTACACAGGCTGTAGTGGAAGACTCCTCCCACCTGAACTCTCAGCACTGGAGAAACTGTGCAGTATATCATGTAAGTGTGGTATACAGATCATCCAAAAAGGTATATAGTGGCACTTATATAAAGTATGTCCGGCTAAGGTAGAACACCCAGGTGATTGGCACCTCATCCCAAATAGTTAATTAATAGAGTGAAGAGGGAGAAGGGGGGATTGTTGCGGTGATTACAGATAATAATGGAAACCATTTATTTAAAAGCATAATATCAATTTGATGAGAATAAAGTTAAATCAGAACAAGGCCACTTTGTTCACAGGGACTCAACATTACACAGTGAAGGTGGTCATTTGCAAATAATCATTTTTGACAAAGGTTGTCTTTTCGTATATTAGCCCGACATGTTTCGCCTATTAGCTTCATCAGGGGATATACAAGAATCATGAAAAAAGCGTGAAACTATACAAAAATACAAAAATGGCAGTATTTTAATGTAAAAAGTAGATTTATACGCTGTGTGTGTGTGTGTGTGTGGGGGGGGGGGTGAACTATTTTCATATTACTGGGATTAGTAACACTTTAATGAATGTTTTATAAATTGACTTCCGGTCCAGTGACTTTTCCCAGGCTGAGATGATGTTATCAGTCTGCTGCAGGCAGGAGATAGCATTACCTCAGTCTCGTCTCCCCTCCAGTGATCAGACTAAAACATTGTAACAGTAATAAATATCAGTCATTTTTTCATCTTTCCATCTATTAAATCTTCTGTCTTTGTTGTTGTTTTAACTTTGGATAGTACATTTTTTTTTTCTGCCAGTAAATCCCTTATACAGCCCACTTCCTGTTTCTTGTCTGGTCATTAGCCTAGGCTTATGACATCATGTACAGCTCTCTCTCTCTCTCTCTCTCTCTCTCTCTCTCTCTCTCTCTCTCTCTCTCTCTCTCCCGTGAGGGTTTCTCAGTAAGGGAGGGGGGATGAATCATAAGAGGGCCAATGAGAGCTGCAGAGCTGGAGGTGTGCCTCTGTGTGTCTGTGTAAATCCAGGAAGTGAACAGGCAGCAGCTTCAGCTGCCCACAGTTAAAATGGCTGCAGCCAGACTCAGTGGAGGGAGATTCCTGCAGCATGTTTGGCAAGTACAGAATCGCAGTACAGTGGAACCTCGAATTATGAGCATAATCCGTTCCAGGAGAATGCTTGTAACCCAAAGCATTTGCATATCAAAGTGAGTTTCCCTATAGAAGTCAATGGAAACGAAGATAATTCGTTCCGCATTGACTTCTATTGCATGCAATACCGCATGTGGCCAGAGGTGGGGGGGTGGGGGTGCTGGAGAGCCTCGGAAATACTCAAGGACAGCTCGGCTGAAAACTCGGAAAGGCTCAGAAACACTCGGGAACGGAATATTTCCGAACGGCTCCGAACCGTTCCGAGTATCACCGGCGCCTGCCGCACCTCTGGCCAAATGCGGTACTGCACACCCCATTAGCTTGAATTCTGCTCGTTTTGCGAGACAACACTTGCAAACCGAGTCAGATTTAAAAAAAAAAAAAGTTGGTCGTCTTTTCGTTAGCAGCGTTACTCGTTAACCAAGGTTCCACTATATATATATATATATATATATATATATATATATATATATATATAAGTAATATGCAAAGTGGTTGGAGGGAAGCTTCAGAAGGGCAAACATGTTTTAATTACAAACTATGTGAGCAGACTGCGGTTCCTCTTTAATAAATATAGGGTGACAGGTCCACTTTAACAGATGGTGTCACCATATTGCAATGTGTATGGCCCGTTTTCTGCAGTTGTGTTGTCTATCGGTTGATCACATCTTTCCTTTCTTGGCTCTCTTCCAGGACCGGAGTTTCCATGAATTTCAGCGCCTCGCCGTCCCAGCCTCAGGTAAGATCGCCCTCGTCGCGTCCTGCCCTCTTATCAGATGCTCTGCGTTTACCTTCTGGGTGGATGAAAAAAAAATGCTGGAGAGTGGCGGGCGGACTCCATACGTGTCAATAATGATTCAGCCAGAGCCGCCCTGGGAAAAAAGCGCAAATCTAAATCCATTATCGTCATCGGGAGAGCAAATAGACATCTGTGGAAGGGGGACGGAAGGGACCCATCGCAGTCCGTAGACTTTAACCCCCCGCAAGTGCTAGAGCGGTTTTTATTTTCTTTTATTTTGGTGCCGTATCTTCAGTGCATTATATCTTTTAGCGTTTATTGTCCAAGCGTATTATACATCGTATTTGGTTACATATGTTTATATTTTCTAGTTTTAATAATTAGTAAAACTAATTAATAATAATTAATTATAATTAGTAAATAATAATTAATTGTTAATTAATTATAATTAGTAATTAACCTGTTGATAAATTAAAAGTAAACATTTTTGAATGGAAGACACGGTTGAGATTAAATGTTAATTAATAAATTATAATTAGTAAATAATTATTAGCTGGAAGACACGGTTGAAATTAAATGTTAATTAATTAATAATTAATTATAATTAGTAAATAATTATTAGCTGGAAGACACGGTTGAAATTAAATGTTAATAATTAGTTAATTATGATTAGTAAATAATTATTAGCTGGAAGACACGGGTGAAATTAAATGTTAATAATTAATAATTAATTATTATTAGTAAATATTAGCTGGAAGACACGGTTGAAATGAAATGTTAATTAATTAATAATTAATTATGATTAGTAAATATTAGCTGGAAGACATGGTTGAAATGAAATGTTAATTAATTATAATTAGTAAATAATTATTAGCTGGAAGACACGGTTGAAATGAAATGTTAATTAATTAATAATTAATTATAGTTAGTAAATAATTATTAGCTGGAAGACACGGTTGAAATTAAATGTTAATTAATTAATAATTAATTATAATTAGTAAATAATTATTAGCTGGAAGACACGGTTGAGATTAAATGTTAATTAATAAATTATAATTAGTAAATAATTATTAGCTGGAAGACACGGTTGAAATTAAATGTTAATTAATTAATAATTAATTATGATTAGTAAATATTAGCTGGAAGACACGGTTGAAATTAAATGTTAATTAATTAATAATTAATTATAATTAGTAAATAATTATTAGCTGGAAGACACCACGGTTGAAATTAAATGTTAATTAATTAATTATAATTAGTAAATAATTATTAGCTGGAAGACACCACGGTTGAAATTAAATGTTAATAATTAGTTAATTATGATTAGTAAATAATTATTAGCTGGAAGACACGGGTGAAATTAAATGTTAATAATTAATTATTATTAGTAAATATTAGCTGGAAGACACGGTTGAAATGAAATGTTAATTAATTAATAATTAATTATGATTAGTAAATATTAGCTGGAAGACATGGTTGAAATGAAATGTTAATTAATTATAATTAGTAAATAATTATTAGCTGGAAGACACGGTTGAAATGAAATGTTAATTAATTAATAATTAATTATAGTTAGTAAATAATTATTAGCTGGAAGACACGGTTGAAATTTAATGTTAATTAATTAATAATTAATTATAATTAGTAAATAATTATTAGCTGGAAGACACGGTTGAGATTAAATGTTAATTAATAAATTATAATTAGTAAATAATTATTAGCTGGAAGACACAGTTGAAATTAAATGTTAATTAATTAATAATTAATTATGATTAGTAAATATTAGCTGGAAGACACGGTTGAAATTAAATGTTAATTAATTAATAATTAATTATAATTAGTAAATAATTATTAGCTGGAAGACACCACGGTTGAAATTAAATGTTAATTAATTAATTATAATTAGTAAATAATTATTAGCTGGAAGACACGGTTGAAATTAAATGTTAATAATTAGTTAATTATGATTAGTAAATAATTATTAGCTGGAAGACACGGGTGAAATTAAATGTTAATAATTAATAATTAATTATGATTAGTAAATATTAGCTGGAAGACACGGTTGAAATGAAATGTTAATTAATTAATAATTAATTATGATTAGTAAATATTAGCTGGAAGACATGGTTGAAATGAAATGTTAATTAATTATAATTAGTAAATAATTATTAGCTGGAAGACACGGTTGAAATTAAATGTTAATTAATTAATAATTAATTATAATTAGTAAATAATTATTAGCTGGAAGACACGGTTGAAATGAAATGTTAATTAATTAATTATAATTAGTAAATAATTATTAGCTGGAAGACACGGTTGAAATTAAATGTTAATTAATAATTAATTATAATTAGTAAATAGGTAGTAAAGAATTAAAAAAAAAATCATTAACATTCTTTCCTCAATGCAGTATTTATCCTAAGTCGTGCTCCGCCATATATTTTCTGCAGTTTTCCGTGCTGAGAGCGCGCTCACAGTCTGCTCCCCAGCACAGCGATCGACCTGTCATAGACAGCCAATCATAGTTGTTGTGTGATTGGGAAGCCCGTCCTCATCCTTAAACCCCCCCCCCCCCCCAGGCATACAGACTCAGGGATGCCAGGGCTGGACAGGAAGGGGTTGAAAAGCCCGTCTGTTCACTTTTTTTTCTTAGTAAAGTTCTACTTTAAGCACTTGACCCCCCACCCCCCTCCAGGCCAGTTCTGACATTTCTATCAAACCTGCATTTTTTTGCTAGAAAATTGCTTGGCACGCCCAAATATTACCGACCACCCACACTAACTATATGTCATTACTTTGGCATTAACCACTTAAGGACTGGGCCTATTTTTCAGACTCGGTATTTACAAGTTAAAATCATTTTTTTTTTTTGCTAGAAAATTACTTAGAACTGCCAAACATGATATATATATTTTTTTTTCAGACACCCTAGAGAATAAAATGGTGGTCGTTGCAATACTTTTTGTCACACCGTATTTGCACAGTGGTCTTACAAGCGCACTTTTTTTTGGAAAAAATACACTTTATTGAATTAAAAAAATAAGACAACTGTAAAGTTAGTCCAATTTTTTTTTAATATTGTGAAAGATAATGTTACGCCGAGTAAATTGATACCCAACACGTCACGCCTTCAAAATTTGCGCCCGCTCGTGGAATGGCGACAAACTTTGACCCTTAAAAATCTCCATAAGCGACGTTTAAAAACTTCTACAGGTTGCATGTTTTGAGTTACAGAGGAGGTCTAGGGCTAGAATTATTGCTCTCACTCTAATAATCTCGGCGATACCTCACATGTGTGGTTTGAACACCGTTTTCATATGCGGGCGTGACTTACGTACGCTTCTGCACGTGAGCTCGGCGGGATGGGGCACTTTAAAAACAAAATTTTTTTTCTCATTTATTTTACTTTTTATTTTTACACTGTCCTTTTTAAAACATTTTTTTTGGGCACTTTTATTCCTATTACAAGGAATGTAAACATCCCTTGTAATAGAAAAAAAGTATGACAGGACCTCTTAAATATGAGATCTGGGGTCAAAAAATACCTCACATTTCATATTTATACTAAAATGCAATAAAAAAAAATAGTTTAATAAATAAATGGTTTTTCTTTTTTTTTTTTTTTTTGAATTCCCCTTTAAGACCATTGGGCGGAAGTAACTTTTGACGTCGCTTCCATCATCCAATGTTTTGGAGCCGAGCAGAGGGGGGGGCCATCTTTCCCTCACTCAGCTCCATGTCTCAGAGGGGAGAGGACGGCTCTCTATAAAAGTGATTTTGCGGCGAATCCGCCGCGGAGACCACTTTTATCAGAAAGAGGACGGGAGAGGTGCGGCTGATGGCTAGGCAGGAGGTGGAGTGAGTGAGTGATGCCAAACATGTTATGCTTTAAAACGCCCATTGAACAGCGCCAAACTTCGATACCTAAAAATCTCCATAAGTGAAAGACTAATGCCCCGTACACACGATCGGAAATTCCAACAACAAAATCCTGGGATTTATTTCCGACGGATGTTGCCTCAAACTTGTCTTGCATACACGCGGTCACACAAATCTTGTCGGAAATTCCGATCGCCAAGAAGGCGGTGACGTACAATACGTACGACGAGACTAGAAAAATGAAGTTCAATAGCCAGTGTGGCTCCTTCTGCTTGATTCCGAGCATGCGTGGAACTTTGTGCATCGGAATTGTGTACACACGATCGGAATTTCCGACAACGGATCTTGTTGTCGGAAAATTCGGGATCCAGCGCTTAAATTTTTGTTGTCGGAAATTCCGACAACAAACGTCCGGTGGAGCCTACACACGGTCGGAATTTCCGACAACAAGCTCACATCGAACATTTGTTGTCGGAAATTCCGACCGTGTGTACGCGGCATGAGACTGACTGAAGAAACTAGGAAAAAAAAGGGGAGGGTCTGGCTAGGACTGAAATAACGACCACTAAACTGGACGGGGTGGACAGAGGAAGATACCAAAATCTCATTGTAAACGAGATGTAGTGGCCAGAAACCACCACTAGATGTCACCATACTACAGAAGAATACCGTATATACTTGAGTATAAGCCGAGTTTTTCTTGAGCTGAAAATGCCCCCCTCGGCTTATACTCGAGTCAAGCACTTTTCTGCAGCAGAGAATGGCATTTTCCGAACCAACTTTGGGGCCCTGTATCTCGGGCCACTTGGTGCTAGGAACCCCAAATTTGGTGTGCAAACCCAGTAGAACCAGCACTACAACATATCCCTAGCTGGCGTTCCTAGCACCAAGTGGCCCAGAGATACGGGACCCCAAATTTGGTTCAGAAAATGCCATTCTCTGCTGCAGAAAAGTGCTTGACATTTTCCGAACCGAATTTGGGGCTCCGTATCTCGGGGCCACTTGGTGCTAGGAACCCCAGCTATGGATATGTTGTAGTGCTGGTTCCACTGGGTTTCCTATTTTGGGGTTCCTAGCACCAAGTGGCCTTGAGATACGGGGCCTCAAAGTCGGTCAACTGTGTCCATCGGCAGCAATGTCATTTCAGGACCCTTTGGGTCCAGAGACCCCAAATTTTGGCTGCAGCTAGGGGGCATCTAGGAACCCTTAACTACCGAGTTTGACGTTCGGGGGACCTTTGGCTGCAAATGGGCACAGTGAGGCTGCAAATGGGCACAGTGAGGCTGCAAATGGGCATTGTTGACCCTCTTTTCCACTTATAGTGGTTGCGCATTTTCCATCTTAGGCTTATACTCGAGTCAAAAGGTTTTCCCAAATTTTTGTGGTAAAATTAGGTGCCTCGGCTTATATTCGGGTCGACTTATACTCGAGTATATACGGTAATAATCTCATGCAGTTCACTCCAGTAGTAGACATCAAAATGACTAGAGGGTAAACGACAGGGTTTTACCTTTCCATAAATCGTTTTTTTATTGACATGCAACGTGACACTGACCTTTGCTGGAAAAGTTTCCTAGCACAACCCCCTCCCCTCCATGTCTCCTCTTCTAGGAGTGTTTAGTTATGTCTGTGCTGGCCCAGCTCCTCCAACCTCTCCCTGCATAACTTTTTATGAAGCTGTTGGGGGAGGGGGCAATGAGGAATATTATAGATTGCTACTTGAAGCTGCAGTGTGGTGTGTGGCACATCAAGGTATGAATTACAGTCCCTCTGCCCCCCCACCGAAGTCATTGCAGGACCAAATGTGACCTTTGAAATACTTGCAATTCGTCTTGTGTTTTGCATTTGACTGGAATTCTCATTATGAAGCATCTTTTTAATTACTACTTAACACACCCTGGGGCGTATTTTTTTTTTAATTTTTTTTTTTAACAGGTCTTTTCACTTTGCCAAGTCAGTTTTCTTGAATGAGTTGAAGCAAGGTTGAAAATCCACTTTGCAAATCTACCCCATTATGTGCAAAGAAAATGAAAGAGGTTGATATATAGAAAGTTGGCATTTACCCAGTAGAAGTGCGTGTACATTTGTTCTGTGCAAAACAAAAAACAGTTTTGTGAATTAAAAAAAGAACAAAACACTAAAGTTAGCCCAATTGTTTTTTTTTTTTGTAGAATGTGAAAGATGATGTTACACCGAGTAAATTGATACCTAACATGTTACGTTTTAAAATTGCGAACACTCATGGAATGGCACTTAAAAAAATCTCCTTAGGCGACGGATTTAAAAATTTTTTACAGGTTACCAGTTTAGAGTTACAGAGCAGGTCTTGAGTTAGAATTGTTGCTCTCGCTCTGGCGCTCGCGGCGATACCTCACACGCTTGGTTTAACCGCCTTTTATATATGTGGGTGCGACGTACGTATGCGTTCGCTTCTACCGCACAGGGACGGGGAGCGCTTTATGTTTTTTTTTATTACACTTTCCCTTTAATTTTTTTAAATTTATTTTATCACTTTTATTCCTATTACAAGGAATATAAACATCCCTTGTAATAGGAATAGTGCGTGACAGGTCCTCTTTGTGGAGAGATGTGGGTTGTATAAGACATCTCTCCTCCAGGCTGGAAAGCCTAAGATCCACAAAAACAAATCAATCTCGGCCTTCTAGCCGAATACGCGGAATGCATCTCGAGCCTCCGAGAGTCCTAGAGACTTCCCGGGACCATGCGGTCCTCGGTATTCTCTATGGTGAACTTCCGCCGCCGGATTCCTTCCCTGGCTCGCGGATAGCACGAGCGAGCCGGTAGAAGCACCAGAGGGTGGCAGGAGGGGACGTCCCCAACCCCCTCACGCCGCCTGTAAGAACAATAAAGTGGCTGAACAGCCGCTACGGTTGTTCTTACTGTGCAGGTGGAAAAAAAATGATATCTGAACGATGCCTGTAGCTGCACCCATTATTCAGATATCCCCACTCAAAGCCCAGGACGTCAGGCGGGAAGTGGTTTTAAACAGAAAATACCTAATTTGGCCACTAGATGGAGCTAAATTTTTTTAAGACTTAGCTCCATCTAGTGACCAAATGCGGCATTTTCTGTTTAAATCAATGATTTCGATTCATTTTTTCCCCTATTCTCACAGAGCGAATGTAGAAGCTCTTTCACTAGGTGAGTAAGGTCCGGTAGGTGGAGTAAAATGTGTCAGGGGCGTGGCCTGGCAGGGGGGTGGATCCAGGCTGAGACTGTCATTCACAATCATACAGCAGGCTTTGACTTGATGTGCGGCTGCCGGGACAGCTATCACTCTCTACCATTCACTAGGTATGCAAATTCTTTACAAATCGACCCTTAAAGTGGTGTTCCGGCTGAAATTATACTTTTTACATGAAAATACCTCTATAATACACAAGCTTAATGTATTCTAGTAAAGTTAGTCTGTAAACTAAGGTCTGTTTTGTTATCTTATAGCAGTAGTTTGTTATTTTATAAACTTACAGCAGGCCGTGGCCATCTTAAGTGTGGGCATCTGAAGCCAGACTGTATTTCTTCCTGGATCTCATCCTTGCAGATCTCGCACATGCTCAGTGCAGCACAAGCAGTGTAATAGGTTTCAGGTCAGGTTTCCATAGCAACGGCAGTGGCAGAGGAAGTTGCTGCCCCTTCCCAGAAGGCATTGCAAACAGGAAATGATGCGATGGGCCACGGCCAGGGAGGAGGAAGTGAAAAATGAATACAGCAGATATACAGCAGGTGCTGAGAAAAAAAAAAAAATATACAATTCGTTTACAGTGCGCAGTTTAGTGAGGGATGCTAAAGAATTGTAAAAGTGGGTGGAACTCCACTTTAAGGCCTTGTTCACACCTGAGCGTTCAGGGAGAAAAAGTCAATTATTTACTATGGAGATGAAGCCAAACGCCTGAAGCTCAAAAAGGTTTTGGAGCTACTTTGGAAGCTCGATTCAAGCAGATTGGTGCATTTTTCAAGTGTTTTTTTTTTTCTCCATCAATATGCATTGAAGCGTGCGATTTGCATGTTTTTTTGTATGTTTTTGGAGTGTTTTGTACTGGTTGTTAGGCGCTGGTACCCCATACTCTTTCACATGGGAGGGGTGCAGGATCTGTGGGCTCCCTTCTTAAAGGGCGCTTG
This sequence comes from Lithobates septentrionalis, assembly GCA_037952835.1. Lineage (NCBI taxonomy): Eukaryota > Metazoa > Chordata > Amphibia > Anura > Ranidae > Lithobates > Lithobates septentrionalis. The sequence goes on from JBBDGP010001512.1 coordinate 2,928,753, forward strand.
CAGACTCCTATAAGCTACTTCCCCAAACCCCCACAACCACCGGGCCAGGGTTGTGGGGAAGAGGCCCTTGTCCTCATCAACATGGGGACAAGGTGCTTTGCCAAGGGGACACCCTGGCAAAGTGCCCCCCCCCCATGCTGAAGGCATGTGGCCTGGTATGGTTCGGGGGGGGAGGGGGTGCTAGCTCCCCCCCCCTTTCCTGGTGTGCCAGGCTGCATGCTCATACAAGGGTTTGGTATGACCTTTGGAGGGAACCCCACAAATTTTTTTGTTTGTTTTATTTTTTGTCGTGGGATCCTCCTTAACTACTTCCTGGCCGCACTATAGCCGAAAGACGGCTACAGCACGGGCTTAGCTTGCCAGGAGGGCGTCCATAGATGTCCTCCCGTGATCGCGCTGCACGCACGCACACCAGTGGCGCACTCTGTGATCGCCGAGTCCTTTGGATTCAGTTGATCACAGATTAGGGTAAAGGGCCAATCACAGCTGCCCTTTACCAGGTGATCAGCTATGCCCAATGACATCTGATTACAGGATGTAAACACAAGCCTTTTATCGTCTTTCTTCTTCTCTCCTCAGTTAGCTGTTAGCCTGAGGAGAGAAGAAAGCCGATAACCGGCTTGTGTTAAAGGAGCATTGGCACTGATAATCGGGACACTGATTATAAATGTCTTGTTTATCAGTTAAGTCCCACCAGTGCTGCCAATCAGTGCCCACCAGTGCTGCCAATCAGTGCCCATCAGTGCCTCCTTAGCAGTGTCACCTATCAGTGCTGTCTACCAATGCCTATCAGTGCCCATTAGTGCCACCTCATCGGTGCCACCTCTCAGTGCCCTCCAGTGCTGCCTATTAGTGCCCATTAGTGCCTCCTACCAATGCCCATTAGTGCCACCTCATTAGTGCCCATCAGTGCTGCCTATCAGGGCCACCTCTCATTGCCACCTATCAGTGCCTCCTACTAGTGCCCATCAGGGCCCTCCAGTGCCGCCTATTAGTGCCCATCGGTGCCTTCTTATGAGTGCCTTCTACCAGTACCCATTAGCGCCACCTCATTAGTGCCCATCAGTGCTGCCTATCAATGCCATCTCTCAGTGCCACCTATCAATGCCACCAACTAGTACCCTTCAGTGCCACCTCATCAGTGCAGCCTATCAGTGCCCATCAGTGAAGGAGAAAAGTTACCTGTTTGCTAAATTTTATAACAAACTATGAAAACATGTTTTTTTTTTTTTCTAAATTTTCGGTCTTTTTAGCAAAAAATAAAAACCCCAGTAGTGATTAAATAGCACCAAAAGAAAGCTCTATTTGTGTGAAAAAAAATGATAAAATTTCATATGTGTACAGTGTAGCATGAAAGAAAAAACAAATCAGCGCAAAAATGTATAAAAAGCAAATAGCTGCTGAACACCAGGGTCAACAGTCACAAATCCCTGAAAACATATAAAACAGATGGTGCAGCGCTATGATATAAATACTAAAGTCCATAAAAGAAACAATGAAAGACTGTATCCAATTGGTCAGCGGTGATGTGGCTTCATGCAAAAAACTCAGTGGGAATAAGTGATCCCTCCACCAAAATTAGAAGTGGCCTCTCGCCTCAGCGCAGGGACCCTTTAGTTACAGAGGGTCAGTATGCACTTTCCCTTACGGGTCAATGAAGACAGTAGGCAGCAGATCCAGATCAGTCAGGTAACAGCAGGAAACTGGGGGCTATGCAGCACGGATAATCCCAGGTAGCATGTGTCATGTGAATAAAGAAGGGTATAACATAGTGCTTTCCGTATAGAAACTTTAATAACGAGCAATAAAAAAACACTTACAAACAAGGCACTAATCCAGTGCCAGATGATAAAGCATGTGGATGAGGATGCAGGATGGCCGCGGGTGACGTCACAACGCTTCCTTTCCCGAACGCGTTGCGTCCCTGTGGGCGGGGACTTCATCAGCGGATACGGAAGGTGCGTGGTCACCCGCGCTATATACACAAAAGGTCCCCATGGCAACCAACATGCTGCATCAGTAAGCGCAGCGTGAGGGCGGGAATCACTTGACAGAGACGTAATCCCGGAAGAGTCCCCACTCGCTGATATTGACAAAACGGAGATATTTGAAATGAAAAGAAGTAATAAAAATGGATAAGAAATATACAAATAAATATATGCTCATATCCTGCATAACTTAAGGCCACAAACTGTGGCTCAATATGCTCACAGGCACATATAATATTACAAAAAAGTATATAAAAAATTATATAAAAAATTATATTTAAAACCCAAACTGCTATAATAGACAGAGCATAAAAAGGATAAGTCATTACAAACATTACAGACATTACAAATGTCTCCGTTTTGTCAATATCAGCGAGTGGGGACACTTTCGGGATTACGTCTCTGTCAAGTGATCCCCGCCCTCACGCTGCCCTGACTGATGCAGCGTGTTGGTTACCATGGGGACCTTTTGTGCATATAGTGCGGGTGACCACGCACCTTCCGTATCCACTGATGAAGTCCCCGCCCACAGGGACGCAACGCGTTCAGGAAAGGAAGCGTCGTGACATCACCCGCGGCCATCCTGCATCCTCATCCACACGCTTTATCATCTGGCACTGGATTAGTGCCTTGTTTGTAAGTGTTTTTTTTATTGCTCGTTATTAAAGTTTCTATACGGAAAGCACTATGTTATACCCATCTTTATTCACATGACACATGCTACCTGGGATTATCCGTGCTGCATAGCCCCCAGTTTCCTGCTGTTACCTGACTGATCTAGAGTGTAGCATGACCGCACAATTGTCATTCAAAGCGTGACAGCGCTGAAAGCTGAAAATCGACCTGGGCAGGAAGGGGGTAAAAGTGCCCAGCAGGCAAGTGGTTAAAATCAATCCTGGACGGCCAAAGGGCCTGGTATGGATTGGGGCAACCCCCACACTTTCTTTTTTTTTCAGTGCCGGCTCTTTTGTTTACATTCTCCTGTCAGCGGGGAATCCCCGCTGACAGCAGGTATGACTCCTCATTGTTCCTGCTCTTTAAAACGCCAACGCTGAAAAAAATGCTTAAAAACACTCATAAAAAAACATGTGACAAAACGCCCAGTCAGCAATTGTTTCCGAATTTTTCTTGTATAGACGAGCCCAATATGCTCATATTTATAGTGCTTGAATATTATAGAACCAGTTACCTGTCGATCCTGACAGTTCTGTTTTGCTAAGTTCTGGTATTATTATGCAATAGGGAAATGCTATAAACCTCTGCTTTTTTTTTTCTTCTTCTGGTTTTATTGCTGCCGTTGCCTCCTCCAGGGAGATTTTCCTTCACTTCCTGTTCTGTTGACAACGATCTCTGAGACATGAAGTGAAGGGTGAATCTCCCCAATAGGGGAAACCCAACAAGAGTTCCCACTCCTGCCGAACTCCATCTGAAAACGAAGGGAGTTTGGCTGGAGTTCTACTTCTCTCAGTATTTGGATTTTTAACACGCCCCCCCCCCCCCCCAAATATACACACAAGAGAGAGAGAATCTACAGATTGGTATTGGAAATATGGAACAGCAAGACCATAAAACTTTTTCCCTGCTTGTTGTTTTTTTGCAGTATTTCCTGTACACGTTCCCGGAAGGAGTGGACTCCGTGGTCATCAAGGTTCGCTCACCAAACACCTATCCCTGCACTGTGGTGTCCGTCCAGGATATTGCCGTAAGTAGCTGATAGGCTTAGGTGGGGGTGATCGCGTCTCGTCTGTATACAGTACATGTGTTTGATTCGTCTGTTTGGCGTTTTTTTTCTTTTTGGTGTGATTAGAACTAAAACAAAAAATAACAGCTGTTTACAAAGCTCACAATAGCTGAAGCTCAGATTACACACACAGCTGAAAAGGTGTGACTAATTCTTGTAACAATCCAAATGCAACTACATTAAAGCGGACCTTCAGTCATTTTTTTATCTTTGCATCTATTAAATCTTCTGCCCTTGTTGTTTTAACTTTGGATAGTAAAACATTTTTTTCTGCCAGTAAATCCCTTATACAGCCCACTTCCTGTTTCTTGTCTGGTCATTAGCCTAGGCTTATGATATCATGCACAACTCTCTCTCTCTCTCTCTCTCTCTCTCTCTCTCTTTCTCTCTCTCTCTCTCTCTTTCTCTCTCTCTCTCTCTTTCTCTCTCTCTTTTTTTTTCTCTCTCTCTCTTTCTTGGAGGATGAGTAATAAGAGGGCCAATGAGAGCTGCAGAGCTGGAGGTGTGCCTCTGTGTGTCTGTGCAAATCCAGGAAGTGAACAGGCAGCAGCTTCAGCTGCCAACAGTTAAAATGGCTGCAACCAGACTCAGTGGAGGGAGATTTCTGCAGCATATTTGGCAAGTACAGAATCACAGTATGTATAAAATAATATGCAAAGTGATTTACACAGAGGCACTCCTCCAGCTCTGCAGCTCTCATTGGCCCTCATATGTTTCATCCCCCCTCCCTTCCTGGCAAACTCTCAGGAGAGTGAATAAAATTGGTGTGCATGATGTCATGAACGTAGGCTAATGACCAGAAAAGAAACAGGAAGTGGGCTGTATAAGGGATTTACTGGCAGGAATTTTAATATACATGACATAAAGACGTGGATGAGCGAGTTTGGGATGAAGGAACTTGACTGGCCTGCACAGAGTCCTGACCTCAACCTGATAGAACACCTTTGGGATGAATTAGAGCGGAGACTGTGAGCCAGGCCTTCTCATCCAACATCAGTGCCTGACCTCAAAAATGCGCTGCTGGAAGAATGGTCAAACATTCCCATAGACACACTCCTAAACCTTGTGGACGGCGCAGAAGAGTTGAAGCTGTTATAGCTGTAAAGGGCGGAGCCAACTCAATATTGAACCCTACGGAATAAGACTGGGATGTCATTAAAGTTCATGTGCGTGTAAAGGCAGGCGTCCCAATACTTTTTGGAATATAGTGTAGTACATAGAATGTTACATTGTGATTGAAGACGTAAGCTGTGGAGGAGTTAAAGTTTTTCAACGCATTTGGTTGACATCCTACTTCTGGAAAGAGGTGTTCTAGTGATAGAAGAAAAAAAAAATCAGAAAGCAAAATCAGCCCACTGGATGTATAACAAATCAATATATTACATAGAATGTTACAACGTGATGGAAGACATAAGCTGTGGAGGAGTTACAGTTACTCAACGCGTTTCACTTGCATGTTGTTTGGAAGAGGGGGTGTTCTAGGAATAGAAGCATACACATACTGTAAACAACACATATATAAGTACATATAAGACCCCTTTCACACTGTGCCACCACCGGCGTCAGCGGTAAAGCAGCACTATTTTTAGCGCCACTTTACCAACGTTTTAGCGGCACTATTCGGCTGCTAGCAGCCGAAAAGGGGTTAAATATGCCTGCAAACCACCGCTGGAGCGGCGTTTTGCCGGCGGTATCGCAGCGCTGCCCCATTGATTTCAGTAGGGAGCAGCGGTGGAGGAGCGGTGAGTTCACCGCTCCGAAGAAGCTGCTGGCAGCACTTTCACTGCCAGCGCACCTGCCACCTACATCAACCTGCCTAGAAACCCGACTATCCATGAACTATGCCTAGACACGTGACAAACCTTTCCTGCCGCTTGCTGCAACCTCTTCCTAGAAACTTGACTATCCTTTCCAGCCACGATTTCTGCCTAGAAATTTGACTATCCTTTACCTGCCACCTACCTCAACCTTTTCCTAGAAACTTGATTATCCTTGCCTGATGTCTTCCTCAACCTCTGCCTAGAAACTTGACTATGCTTGCCTGATGTCTTCCTCAACCTTTGCTTAGGAATTTGACTATCCTTTACCTGCCACCTACCTCAACCTTTTCCTAGAAACTTGACTATCCTTTACCTGCCACCTACCTCAACCTTTTCCTAGAAACTTGACTATCCCTTACCTGCCACCTACCTCAACCTTTTCCTAGAAACTTGACTATCCTTTACCTGCCACCTACCTCAACCTTTTCCCAGAAACTTGATTATCCTTGTATTCCACCTTCCTCAACCCCTGCCTAGATGAAAACTTGACTATGCTTGCCTGCTGCCTGCCTCAATCACTGCCTAGAAATTTGACTATCCTTTACCTGCCATCTTTCAACCTCTTCCTAGAAACTTGACTATGCTTGCCTGCTGCCTTCCTCAACCTCTGCCTAGGAACTTGACTATCCTTGCCTGCTGCCTTCCTCAACCCCTGCCTAGGAACTTGACTATCCTTGCCTGCTGCCTTCCTCAACCCCTGCCTAGGAACTTGACTATCCTTGCCTGCCACCTACCTCAGCTTCTGCATAGAAACTTGACTATGCTTGCCTGCTGCTCCTAGAAACTTGCCTACTACTGCCTGCCTGACCTTTGCCTAGAAACTTGACTATCCTTTCCTGCCTCGACTTCTGCCTAGAAATTTTACTATCCTTTACCTGCCACCTACCTCTGCCTAGAAACTTGACCATCCTTTACCTGCCACCAACATTAACCTGCCCAGAAACTTTAATATCCTTGCCTGCCTTCCTTGACCTATGCTTAGATACGTGACAATCCTTGTCTGACACTTCCTGCAACCTCTGCCTAGAAACTTGACAATCTTTTCCTGCCTCGACTTCTGCCTAGAAATTTGACTATCCTCTACCTGCCACCTACCTCTGCCTAGAAGCTATACTGTCCTTACCTGCTGCCTCTAGTAACCTGACAATCCTTGCTGCTGCCTGCCTCGACCCCTGTCTAGAAACTTGACTATACTTTACCTGCCACCTGACTTGACCTCTGCCGAAAACATAAGACAATCCATGCCTGTCGCTTGCCTCAACCTCCGCCTAGAAACTTGACTATTGTATACAGCCTCCCTCTGCCTCAAACTATGCTTGATGTTGCCTTCCTCGACCTGAACCTGGCCATTGTAACCTCCCTGTTCTTGCTAGCCACCGGGGGGGGGGGGGGCAATCCTGCAGGCCGCAACCTGGTGGCATCTAGTAGCAAAGTAGCCTAGCGGTCACTAGGATTACCGACCCATTATCCTTTGCAGGGAGCACTGGTGAAGACCAAGAAGCCGCTTAGACTCCTCACCGGTGAACCAGTGCCACATGTCCATTGGTCAACTCATAACTGATCATATTGGGAATTTGTGGTTGCAGTTCTTCATTCATTCTTTGTTTCATACCCCCCCCCCCCCTCCCCTTTGCCTTTTATTTTTTCATATCAGTCTTTTTACAAACAATAATGTCAAAAATAACCTTCCCTTCAGCTTTATACTGAAAACATAAGAGCGTCTCACTGTCATGTGACCGCATGGTGTTAATTGGAGACATGATCCGGCGTGCAGCTTTTTTGCTCTTGGCCAGCAATACAGAACAGTCCATCGCTCAGCAGGCAGACTTGGCTCCAGCAGCCGTCAGGAAATTAGAGAGTCAGCGGGAAGACAGGAATTGTGGATGGCCTGCGGATTCTGCAGTAATGATGAGGAAATCGTCCGCGGCGGGGGGTGATAAATTGCTGGCCTCCAGGACCTGGGGTCACTTGTAGTTCAGCACCTGCAGAGCGCGGCAATACTCCGCTCCGAATCAGAAACCGAATAAAGCATTTGTTATGTTATTTCTGAAATAAAGGAACCCCATGCCCATTACAGTGAGGGGAAAAAAGTTTTCGATCCCCTGCTGAATTTTTATGGTTGCCCGCTGACAAAGAAATGATCAGTCTATAATTTTAATGGTCGGTTTATTTTAACAGCGAGAGACAGAATAACAACAAAAAAATCCAGAAAAACGCATTTCAAAAAAGTTATAAATTGATTTGCATATTAATGAGTGAAATAAGTATTTGACCCCCTTCGCAAAACATGACTTAGTACTAGCAAAGTACTGGCAAAACCCTTGTTGGTACAACTTTATAGCATCAAAGGGAGGATGTACCATCAAAACTTGGGTGAGAACCTCCCCCACCCCCCCTAGCCAGGTCATTGAAAATGGGTCATGGATGGGTATTCCAGCATGGCAATGACCCAAAAAACACATGGCCAAGGCAGCAAAGGAGTGGCTCAAGAAGAAGCACATTAAGGCCCTGGAGTGGCCTAGCCAGTCTCCAGACCTTAATCCCATCGAAAATATGTGGAGGGAGCTGCAGGTTCGAGTTACCAAACATCAGCCTCGAAACCTTAATGACTTGAAGAGAATCTGCAAAGAGGAGTGGGACAAAATCCCTCCTGAGATGTGTGCAAACCTGGTGGCCAACTACAAGACACTCAATTCATGCTGGAATACCCATCCACGACCCATTTTCAATGCCCTGGCTGAAGGAAGGAGGTTCTCACCCAAGATTTGATGGTATATGGCCCCGTTCATCGTCCCTTTGATGCAGGGAAGTTGTCCTGTCCCCTTAGCAGAAAAACAACCCCAAAGCATAATGTTTCCAGCTTCCTGTGTGACGGTGGGGATGGTGTTCTTGGGGTCATAGGCAGCATTCCTCCTCCTCCAAACACGGCAAGTTGAGTTGATGCCAAAGATCTCGATTTTGGTCTCATCTGACCACAACACTCTTACCCAGTTCTCCTCTGAATCATTCAGATGTTCATTAGCAATCTTCAGATTGGCCTGTACATGTGCTTTCTTGAGCAGGGGGACCCTGCGGGGGCTGCAGGATTTCAGTCCTTCATGGCGTAGTGTGTTACCAATTGTTTTCTTGGTGACTATGGTCCCAGCTTCCTTGAGATCATTGACAAGATTCTCCCGTCTAGTTCTGGGCTAATTCCTCACAATGATCATTGTAACTCCACGAGGTGAGATCTTCCATGGAGCCCCAGACCGAGGGAGATTGACAGTTATTTTCTGTTTCTTCCATTTGGGAATAAGCGCACCAACTGTTGTCACCCTCTCACCAAGCTGCTTGGCGATGGTCTTGTAGCCCATTCCAGCCTTGTGTAGGTCTACAATCTTGTCCCTGACATCCTTGGACAGCTCTTTGGTCTTGGCCATGGTGGAGAGATTGGAACCTGATTTATTGCTTCTGTGGACTGGCGTCTCTTATACAGGTGACAAGTTGAGATTAGGAGCACTCTCTTTAAGGGAGTGCTCCTAATCTCAGCTCATTACTTGTATAGAAGACACCTGGGAGACAGAAATCTTGCTGATTGATAGGGGATCAAATACTTATTTCACTCATTAAAATTCAAATCAATTTATAACTTTTTAAATGTGTTTTTCTGGATATTTTTGTTGTCTCACTATTAAAATAAACCGACCACTAAAATTTTAGACCGATCATTTCTTTGTCAGTGGGCAAAGCTACAAAATCAGCAGTGGATCAAATACTTTTTTCCTTCACTGTACAATGAAATTGTTCGATCCGTCCAAGCACTCAATCTTCCAATAAAATATAAAAAAATGTCCCCGGTGGAATCATTATCAATCTCTTTTGATCAATTCTGTTTGAAAAGAAGTGAAAGAACAAGCAGAGAAATTTCAGATTTTGATAAGAAGGTCTATTTGTAAATCTGGGAAGATGATTCTCTTCCCTGGATTTGGTAAGGGGTTGTCCAACCCACAGTCCACATGGAGCCCGGGCATGCCTCGAGGGGGCGCTATGCAAGCATAGAAGCCACAGCGGCTGGCAGGGACAAGCTAGGCTTGTATGGAGGGATGCTGGGGATGCCATGCAAGCATAGCTGCATTTGCTGCCGGCACTGAAAATCCACGCAGAGACACGGCTGGAGGGACGCCGGGGCTGACGTTTTTGTAACAGCACCGGCCACAGTAAAAACAGGGACTCCCAATAGTGCCAAACAAGTAAATGCTGCATGGCTGTATCTAGGGGATGCTGGGGAGGGCTGCAAGGTTGTGTGTGGGGGGGGGGGGGGGTGCAAAGTTCAATATGGCAAAAAGGTAATCAGCTGATGAGTGAGATGAAGGATGACATAAAGCCATCAAATTTGTATCTGGACCTTTAGCTTGTGGTGTGATTCATCAATGTTCAATCCATAGACATAAGCAGCGTGTATGTATAAATAGTGCAAAATTCGATTTTCAGACACCAGACACCTTCCAAAAAATCTGCTTTGATTAAGATGTCTTGTTAGTCCATAAAAAGCCACCAGTCTGGCCATACACTTTATTGTCAAAAGTATTGGGACGCCTGCCTTTACACGCACATGAACTTTAATGGCATCCCAGTCTTATTCCGTAGGGTTCAATGTTGAGTTGGCCCACCCTTTACAGCTATAACAGCTTCAACTCTTCTGGGAAGTCCGTCCACAAGGTTTAGGAGTGTGTCTATGGGGATGTTTGACTATTCTTCCAGAAGAGCATTTGTGAGGTTAGGCACTGATGTTGGACGAAAAGGCCTGGCTCGCAGTCTCCGCTCTAATTCATCCCAAAGGTGTTCTATCGGGTTGAGGTCAGGACTCTATGCAGGCCAGTCAAGTTCCTCCACCCCAAACTCGCTCATCCATGTCTTTTATGGACCTTGCTTTGTGCACTGGTCCAAATAATTTGGTTGGGGGGAGGGATTATGGTGTGGGGTTGTTTTTCAGTGGTTGGGCTTGGCTCCTTAGTTCCAGTGAAGGGAACTCTTAAGGCGTCAGCATACCAAGACATTTTGGACATTTTCATGCTCCCAACTTTGTGGGAACAGTTTGGGGACGGCCCCTTCCTGTTCCAACATGACTGATCACCAGTGTACAAAGCAAGGTCCATAAAGACATGAATGAGCGAGTTTGGGTTGGAGGAACTTGACTGGCCTGCACAGAGTCCTGACCTCAACCCGATAGAACACCTTTGGGATGAATTAGAGCGGAGACTGCGAGGCAGGCCTTCTCATCCAACATCAGTGCCTGACCTCACAAAAGTTCTTCTGGAAGAATGGTCAAACATTCCCATAGACACACTCCTAAACCTTGTGGACAGCCTTCCCAGAAGAGTTGAAGCTGTTATAGCTGCAAAGGGTGGGCCAACTCAATATTGAACCCTCCGGACTAAGACTGAAATGTCATTAAAGTTCATGTGTGTAAAGGCAGGCGTCCCAATACTTTTGGTAATATAGTGCATGTCCACCATGCTGGATGTGGTACTTGAAGAGCTGCTGGAGCTCAGTTTGCACACAGACCATCTCCTGATAATCTTCTCTGTTCTCTTCCAGTGTCCCGTCTATGATCAGGACCATAACGTGGAATTCAATGGCATCTACCAGTCTATGACAAAGAAGGCGGCTATTACCATCAGGGTAAGGGGTCCTTCGGTGCTATACATGACCTTCTACCTCAGTGACCACACCGGAAGTCCAAGAGGACAACGAAGACCTGATTGAAGCTCAGCCCCTTCTCCAGTCTGTCCAACCAAAGGGTTTTGACTAGAATTGGCTTTAAAGTATAACTAGGGATGGGCGAACCTGCCTGGGTTCAGTTTTTATGATGAACCCCATTGAAGTCCACGGGGGGTGAATCTTGTCAAACAACAGGCATGAGATGCCGGGTATTGCCATAGGGGACGTGTACCAGCCCAGTGCCAAAATTGATGAAGGAAAAAAACATATCTCCCTACCAGTGCCGGGACAAGGTCATCCAGCGCCCAGGGCAAAGATGCCAAACTGTGAACCCCCCATGATGTGCAGGCTTAGGGGATCCTACGCCCAGCAGTCATTCGCTTGTCAAAATCACCGCCTCCATCACTACTCCTGTCAGGCTTGTAACAGAAGAAAGGTGCCCCCCATCCTACAGTAAACCACTGCGCCCAGGGCAGCCGTCCACCCCTTGTCCCAGTCTGCTCCCTACACAGAATGGTCAGCTGTCCCCAACAACTCCAACCGTACTGCCAGTATGACTGCCGGGAGCCCACTCTTTTATAGATAGTGGGTGTCTTCCATCTGCCGACGGGTGCACTTTCATATGTGGGAGAATCTCTAGGTGCCACAACACCATGCGATTCGGCACAGCGTCATTTCTCAAATGGGTCAGGGACTTCTTTTGAGCGTTTTTCGCATGTAGATCAGCCCATTGAAATGAATAGGCTGACCTTCACGAGATCTGAGGAAACTCGTGAAGATGGTCCGAGCCCAGCCTTGGTGATTATGCACAATTGTGCTCAAAAACGCGGCATTTACAGGTGTTTGAGATTTTTATCCTACGTGTCTATGCCGGTGTTTTTCAGCCCTTTTAAAGTGAAGAAATCGCGCACAGTCCCGGGGGAACACCGGTCTGGCGTGCGCACTTTCTTGCGCATTCCCGCGTGTCTAATATTTTTTTTTAATGGGCAGCTCTATACACGTGAGACACACAAAAGGGTGCCGGCATGATTTTTAAAATGCAAAATGATACTGTGGTGCCATGCAATTTTGCAGGCGCAAATGTGCGTTCATTTGCTGGATGCGTGGGGGTGTCATTAGGAATTAATGGCACCCACGCACATCTGCAAAAGTCAAATCCCCCCCCCCCCCAGCACAAAATCCCCTCTTCTAGCACTAACGCCCCCCAAATCCCCCTCCTAGCACAAACCCCCCCACTCCCAAATCCCCCCTCCTAGCACAACCCCCCCATAGCACAAATCCCCCCTCCTAGCACAACCCCCCCCCCCCCCATAGCACAAATCGCCCCTCCTAGCACAAACCCCTACTCCCAAATCCCCCCTCCTAGCACCCCCCCCATAGCACAAATCCCCCCTCCTAGCACAACCCCCCCCCTCATAGCACAAATTCCCCCTCTTGCTGGGAGGAGGTGTGGGCTGTGCTCTCCCCCAGCTCCTCTCTCTCCTGTCTGTATACAGAATGGAGTCAACACAGGATTGATGTCAGATCCCAGTACCTTCCACCAACCATTTCTGCTGCCTTGACAGGATCATTGTAGGGAGGGGACGGGGGGGCTGGGTGGTAATCCACCCCTGTACATTTGGATGTGAGGGTGATTCTATGTTAACTCCTGTGCATAGAGAGGAGAGAGAGAGCACAGCCCGCTCCTCCTCCCAGCTCTCTCCTCCTCCCTGCTGCTATCTGTACTATTGCAAAACCTCCTTAGCAACTGACGTCCCTAGCAACCGATGATATCATCGGTTGGTAGGATGCAGGCAGGCGGCCCCCGCACAGCTTTTAGTTTTGCTGGCAGTAATACAGATAGCAGCAGGGAGGAGGAGAGAGCTGGGAGGAGGTGCGGGCTGTGCTCTCTCTCTCTCTCTTTCTCTTTCTCTCTCTCTCTCTCTCTCTCTCTCTCTCTCTGTGCTTGGGAGTTAACAAAGGATTGCGCTCAGACCGGACTGTTGCTGCGGCACCCCAGTTAAAAAACGCTGATCTATGCACACATAGGTGTTTATAGAAGTTTAGAAGCAGAAAAACCCCACCAAAGTCGCATTCAGGAGAATGATCTTATGTTGACACCAGTGCACAAAGAGGAGAGAGAGAGCACAGCCCGCACCTCCTCTCGGCTTCTATCTGTACTATTGCCAGCAAATGTTTTATCCCAGAAGAAAAGAAAACCGCTGTAACTGATTATAAAGTGTGAGCTGGAGTTTGGCTTCAATATGTTGATGTATCTAAATCTGCTAGTACATCCAACACTCCTCACCCCCCAGACTGACAATGCTGCTGTCCAAATGTGCCCCCTGTGCTCCTTCATCCAGAGTGGGGGTGCTCTAATACAGGAGGTGTGTTACCAGATTACCAGGTGAAAACAGAGGGGGGGGGGGCCTAAAAATAGAAAACGAATGCAGCCACCACATCTAAGGATTGGTAAGCCTTTAATATATTACATTTATGGTTTTGGTTTTGATACCACTTTAAGAATACATACTTTTGACCATATAGCATAGGTGTGCGCAGCCTATTGCATTAGGGTGTGCACCCCAAAGCTCAAACACACATGCCTTTCTGTGCAGCCTTAGTGAATGAATGGGAAGGGCTCTGTGCTGAGCGGCTTCCTGTTCATTCACAAACTGAAGCATAGCAAACACAGTTTACTATGCTTCGATCATGAATGTACACAGTGAGCGAGTGTGTTCATTTAGAAAAGGAAAGTGCCACTATATTACACAATTACTAGCCCCTTTCCCCCACTCTCCATCCTGAAACATAGTGATAAGGGTGTGCCCAGGCACACCTGGCACACTTCCTTCGCATACTTATGTCATATAGTATATATTTGCATAGGCCATTTTTATTTTTATCTGGTGCCAGTTTTTATGTTGTAGAATAAAGTCTTATGAGGACAGAAATCTTTTTTGCTCACTTTGATGTTTGGCTGACACTTGTTGTTCTTCTTCCCCGTACCAGAGGAAGGACTTCCCTAAAGGACAATTCTATGTCGTGTTTGTCATCAAACCGGAGGATTATGCCTGCGGCGGGTCAATCCCAGCAGCCACAGTCGGTAAGATGCTGCTCCCTGCTGGACAAACTGAGGAAGTGCAGTTGTGGTTCCATCATCACTATTCCTCCATACTGGAGCGGTGCGGTGGAGACTTTCATATACCAGTGATGGTGAACCTTGGCACCCCAGATGTTTTGGAACTACATTTCCCATGATGCTCAACTACACTGCAGAGTGCATGAGCATCAGGGGCGGACTGACCATTTGGGCACTCGGGCACTGCCCAAGGGCCCTATGCCACTAAGGAGCCCCATCAGGGTTGTCAGCCTCAATAAAACCAGGGAAAGTATGTAAAAATCTGTGTTTTTTAAAAAAAATCCCAAGATTATAGCTGCCCCGCCTCTCCAGTACCTTTTCAGTGTGTGTGTATGTGTATTCTGTGTGGCCCCATAATCTATTGCCTGGGGGCCCCATAATCTCCTATTGCCCGGGGGCCCTATAATCTTCTCCTATTGCCTGGGGGCCCCATGAGTTGTCAGTCCGCCCCTGATCATGGGTAATGTAGTTCCAAAACACCTGGGGCGCCAAGGTTCCCCATCACTCTTATACCATTCCATCTCTTATCCTGCAAATTAAGAGATCACTCCTCATTTCAGGGCAGTGGGTGGATACATACACGGCATTCCCTTTTTGGCCAACTGTATGTGCAGAACGGCCGGTGTATAGTACATATAGCCTGACATTACACAGCCATTTATTCCAAACTACATACAACACTTTATTTTATTCTATTTATTTCAGGTACTTATATAGCGCCGTCAGTTTACGCAGCGCTTTACATATACATTGTACATTCACATCAGTCCCTACACCCTCAAGGAGCTTACAATCAAAGGTCCCTAACACACATTCATACATACTAGGGACAATTTAGACAGGATCCAATTAACCTACCAGCATGTCTTTGGAGTGTGGGAGGAAACCGGAGTACCCGGAGGAAACCCACGCAGGCACAGGGAGAACATGCAAACTCCAGGCAGGTAGTGTCGTGGTCGGGATTCGAACCAGTGACCCTTCTTACTGCTAGGCGAGAGTGCTACCCACTACACCACTGTGCCGCCCTACTTTCAGGCTTTTTCTCCATCAGTTACTATAACCGCAGATTCAGTGGAGGCCTCTTGGTTCCTTTTACTATAACCTCTCACTATAGCTCCTCTCACTATAACCTACCTGGTTATGCTTCATTGTAGAATGAAAATAGTAGTTGTCCCAGTTATAAGGCTGCATTCACACGACAGCGTTTTGAATCGCGGGCGCAGATCTGCTCGCGATTTGACAGTTTACACATTAACATTTTGAATGAAACCTCAAATCGCGGTGCGGGTCTGCCGCGGTTGTTGCTAGAGCTGCACGTTTCTGGGAAAAATGAGAATCGCGATTCTTTTGCTTAGAATACAGATCACGATTCTCTCATGATTCTTTAAAATGGTTACATTTAAAAGAGAAAAATCAGCTGTAGACGGCGCATGCGCAATCAACACGCCACTCGCTCCCGATGCTCGGGGCTGGTTATTCACTTAATACAGCAAGGGGCGGATGCTTTTCTCAAAGGGGCGGATGCTTTTCTCAAAGGGGCGGATGTATAGTTAACCATACATCCGCCCCTTGCTGTCTTTATAACCATATATACATCTGCCACTTTGAGAAAAGTATCCGCCCCTTGCTGTATTAAATAAGCAGCCCCGAGCATTGGGAGCGAGCGGCGTGTTGATTGCGCTTGCGCAGTCTAGGCTGGGCACTATGCTCTATGCTGACTGACATCAGTTCCGGTTGCTGACGTCAGTTCCGATATCGGCGCCATTTGCGTCCCACGCTGGTTCCGTGCTTCAGACTGGGAGATCCGGAAAATCGAGCTAATCCAGCTTGCAGATTGCGCGGGGGGGGTGAATCGAAATCGCGATCTTATATACGATTAATTGTGCAGCTCTAGTTGTTGCGCGATAAAACGTGCTGCAATCGCGGGACGCATGTCCCGTTTAATTCAACCCAAAATATGCTGATTCTGACCTTTGACCCACAGCCGTGACCCTAACACTAACCCTGGCAAAGCTTGATCTTGTTATTTTTAAATTTATTCTTCAGGCCTCTTGCACAGATTTTTTTTTTTTTTTTTTAACTGAGCTAAAATACAGCCCATTAAATACTTGCCGACCACCCGCTGCAGATGTACTGCGACGAGGTGGCTCGGCTGCGCAAATCGCTGTACCGTTACGGCGATTCGTGCACTAGCATTCGTGGGCGCGCGTGCACCACTGGCGGCAAGCGCACGCTCCGATTGGCCAGCAGAGGAGCCAATCAGCGGGTCTGGCGGATTTGATGTCCGACGGCCTCCCGCGATCGTTCCCCGCAGAGACAGAACGGGGATCTGCTGAAGTAAACAAGGCAGATCTCCATTTTCTCACGCGATGACACTGAGATCTGTCTTCCTGCTAAGCAGGGAGATGGATCTGTGTGTTTCCCCAGTCACACCGTCCCCCCATACAGTTAGTAATCACAAACAGGGAACACAATTAAGGACAGTCAAGCTGGGGAGGAAAGGGCTAGATGATGCTGGATGTGCTCCAGCCAGGAAATAAGACAGGCTCTCTCTGCAGCTTCTAATGTGCGAAGCTCACAGTGTGCGCTAAAATCTCAATTTCACTATCCATTGGAGTACATCCATACACACACTTTACATTATAATCGCTGTTTTTCTCCTCTGCCGGGCAGGAAATCACACCTGGAACTTGAAGCGTGTGAAGCACATTGAAGTCACCATCACTCCGTCCATTAATGGTAAGAGATGAGGCCTCCATGTTCTGTTCTTCTGTACACAGCCGGAGAATGTGAGGCCAATGTATGGCGACTGGCACAGGGGTGGTTCTGTCCGTGAGATCAGTCAGGCCCTAGCTGCAGAGTGCTGAATTACTTAAGTGTCTGTTTACAAAACGTTTGTTGCACGAATGACAGAAACATTCGTCCAAGTTGAATGGAATGTCCTGTATTTTTTCTAAAATACTTCAATGAAAAGGTTATACCACATTTTGGCCACTAGGTGGAGCAGAAGATACAGGTAGAATCTATGTAGGCTTTTTATTTTAGGGCAGCAAACCAAGGCATACCGCCCCCTATAGACTTGGAGGATAGCTTACAGACATATTCCCTAATCACAGACTCTGTGTGTTTGGGGAATGTCTTTGTACACTATATACGACCTTGTAGGAAGGAGTATTGCTGTATATCCATGTACACCCATTAATGTCTATGGGTGGCTGTGAGCAGCACCTGGGCATCCCGAGAAAAAAGCCAAAATTGATGTTGTACTCCCCTAATGTGCTTGTGTGCCCGAGGTCCAACAGCTGCCAATCCCGGGTATTCAGTGGGAACCGTTGTATCTAATAAATGACACAACCTATAGCTATGTGATACATTGTTGCGATCTTCCTCATCATGAAGCACAGATCAGGTTCTGGTTATCAGTGTTCTGCTATAGATGGGTGTAGTAATGATGACAATTCTGGAAGTCGGTGACGTCAGGAAACGTTCTCCTTATTTCCCCCTCAGGCTCGGTCTATCTCCACGCCACACTGCTGTGCCTCCTCTTCTTCTTCACCTTCTATCTCGGAGCTTTCCTGGTCTTCTTCATCCACCACTTCAGGTACGTCATTCAGTCTTCTCTATAATGTCTCTAGTAAAATTACACTTGAAAAATTTTCATTTTAGGAACATTCGTTCCATTTTGTAATCATTAGTGGGTCAAATCAGCATTCGTTTTCGACTGCAGCGATGAGAAAATTCGAAGGAGCAGGACTGAAAACTTTTTTATCAAGTGAACAAATTTCTATCATTGTAGGAGGTTTTCATTCAGGAAAGTCCATTCACCCGCTACCCATGGTGAAAGTTCTTCATAGAGTGAATCAAGGAAACATGCAGTTAGTTAGTCACTGGATGGAGCCCCTCTATAGTATTTGCTATAATCATCAGCTCCATCTAGTGGCCATAATGTGGTATTTAACTGATTCACTCTAATTCTGTATGAATGAACATCATAGAGAGAAAAATAAGACTAGCAGCATTCAACTTTGCCCTCATTCACACAGATTGAATGTACATACAGTTTTTCAGGACATATCGCTCTTCGATTATACTCCCCATAATATGTATATGGTTTACTGACCCAGGCTGGTGTCATCCAGGGCTCTATTGAGTTCCCTGGTGGATGATTACATTATAAAAGTACTTGGTGTACTTTGTTTTTTATATACCATTATATATCTTGTATACCATTTTTATTTCTTTACTATTTTATATCATGTATACCATTTTTTATCTCTATACTATTTTATATCATGTATACCATTTTTTATCTCTATACTATTTTATATCTTGTATACCATTTTTTATTTCTATACTATTTTATATCATGTATACCACTTTTTATCTCTATACTATTTTTTATATTATGTATACCATTTTTTATCTCTATACTATTTTATATCTTGTATACCATTTTTTATCTCTATACTATTTTATATCTTGTATACCATTTTTTATCTCTATACTATTTTATATCATGTATACCATTTTTTATCTCTATACTATTTTATATCTCGTATACCATTTTTTTATCTCTATACTATTTTATATCTTGTATACCATTTTTTATCTCTATACTATTTAATATAATGTATACTATTTTTTATTCCTATACTATTTTATATCATGTATACCATTTTTTATCTCTATACTATTTTATATCATGTATACCATTTTATATTTCTATATTATTTTATATCATGTATACCATTTTTTTTATCTCTATACTATTTTATATCTTGTATACTATTTTTTATTTCTATACTATTTTATATCATGTATACCATTTTTTATCTCTATACTATTTTATATCATGTATAGTATACCATTTTATATTTCTATATTATTTTATTTCATGTATACCATTTTATATTTCTATATTATTTTATTTCATGTATACCATTTTTTTATCTCTATACTATTTTATATCTTGTATACCATTGATATACTGATGTAGCACCCTAGTTTTTAGACAGGGTTGCTGATAAATTTAGTTTGTCAGGTATTAATCATCCTGGCTGATTGTTAGAAGATCCACTGATTCGGCTCTAACTCTGGATTGCTGTACCCTTTGCTCTTCTGCCACTAGGTGGTGCTTGCTGGTGGCATTAGAATGACAAGGGTGTAGCAAGGTCAGTCTATGGATGGATGGGGTGTCTCAGCCAATTGGCAGG
Organism: Lithobates septentrionalis; assembly: GCA_037952835.1. Taxonomy (NCBI): domain Eukaryota; kingdom Metazoa; phylum Chordata; class Amphibia; order Anura; family Ranidae; genus Lithobates; species Lithobates septentrionalis. The sequence continues at coordinate 2,948,336 of JBBDGP010001512.1, forward strand.
GGTTCCTTTGGTCCCTTGGCCTGCTGGGAGAACCTATATATTTGGGTGGAGTCAGGTGATCGGTGTTCTGTGCCGCCTGGACAGCTGTCTGGGTGGACCTGTGTTGTGTCGCCCGGGTTGCTAGGCCAGAATACTGTGGCCTATCCCGGGGGCACCTGGCTGCTAGGCTGCCTGAGGCCTACCCAGGAAGGAGAGAAGTAGCGCAGGGTTGGGATTGCAGGATTGGAGTCCAACTGAGAATAAAGATTCAGTTGTTGTCGTAGGTAGAGGGGAAGCTGTCGCCATGAAGGGACCATCCACCTTATTACCGGAGACTACAGTGAGTAAGCTTGAGCCAGTACCAGAGCAGTCTTCTCACGGTGAAGTGAGAAAGCTTCAGTAAGTGCCAAGCCAGGGACCCAGCAGGACAGCGGGGGTGAGGCTTGAGGAGTACGAAGAGCTCAGGGGATCCAGTGACGATTGGATCTGGAAGTCTAGTGAGAGACCGGGAGCTCAGTGAGTGAAAATCTGCAGTGGGAGACTGAGTGTACGAGAAGAACTGCTCTGTGTTGCCGGTAGTTAAGTACAAATACCATTAGTGACTGTTAAAAGATTTGTTGCCATAGGAGACAGCGGTCCTACCTATACAGAAGTGGTGTCCAGCTGGAGGCCTTCCACTGTATAGCTGTCTACCTATAGAAGTCTCAGAGTTTGCCAATTATCTTTGCATCTACTTAAGGGTGTCCTGGCCCTAACCCTCTCTTCCACAGTTCTGTTAAGAGACAATAAATCTATTTTGCATTCAAAAAGTGACTGGCCCCCATCACTCCATCTGCATTACACCCACCATGCCTTGTAACCCACTCTACAAAGACGGATGTCAGCCTTCCCTGACTCTGGAGGTCACCATTAGGCCTTCAGGGGTCAGGGCCATCACTACATATATAATATAGTATAGAAATAAAAAATGGTAATAAGTGTAGTGATGGCCCTGACCCCTGAAGGCCTAATGGTGACCTCCAGAGCCAGGGAAAGCTGACATCCGTCTTTGAAGAATAGAAATAAAAAATGGTATACAAGATATAAAATAGTATAGAAATAAAAAACTGATATATATATAAGATATAAAATAATATAGAAAAAATGGTATACAAGAAATAAATTAGTAAAGAAATAAAAAATGGTATATATCTTGTATAACATTTTTTATTTCTATACTATTTTATATCTTATATATCATTTTTTATTTCTATACTGTTTTATATCTGTACACCATTTTTTTATTTCTATGCTATTTTATATCTCGTATACCAATTTATATTTCTATACTATTTTATATCTTATATACCATTTTTATATTTTTATACTATTTCATATCTTATATACCATTTTTATATTTTTATACTATTTCATATCTTGTATACCATTTTATATTTCTATACCATTTTATATTTCTATACCATTTTATATTTCTATACTATTTTATATCTTGAATACCATTTTTTCTATGTTATTTTATATATTTTATATACATATTTTATTTCTATACTATTTTATATCTTGTGTACCATTTTTTTATTTCTATTCTACAAAGACGGATGTCAGCTCCCTGACTCCAGAGGGCACCATTAGGCCTTCAGGGGTCAGGGCCATCACTACACTTATAAAATAGTATAGAAATAAAAAATGGAATATAAGTGTAGTGATGGCCCTGACCCCTGAAGGCCTAATGGTAGTATAGAATAAATAGTATAGAAACCAAAAAAATGTATATAAAAACATATAGAAAAGGAATGGTATACAAGATATGAAATAGTATAGAAAAAAAAATGTTATGCAAGATATAAAATAGTATAGAAATAAAAAACTGATATATATAAGATATAAAATAATATAGAAAAAAATGGTATACAAGAAATAAAATAGTAAAGAAATAAAAAATGGTATATATCTTGTATAACATTTTTTATTTCTATACTATTTTATATCTTGTATACCATTTTTTTATATATTACTTTATATCTTATATATCAATTTTTTATTTTTATACTATTTTATATCTTATATATCATTTTTTATTTCTATACTGTTTTATATCTGTACACCATTTTTTATTTCTATGCTATTTTATATCTCGTATACCAATTTATATTTCTATACTATTTTATATCTTCTATACCATTTTTATATTTTTATACTATTTCATATCTTGTATACCATTTTATATTTCTATACCATTTTATATTTCTATACTATTTTATATCTTGAATACCATTTTTTCTATGTTATTTTATATATTTTATATACATATTTTATTTCTATACTATTTTATATCTTGTGTACCATTTTTTTATTTCTATTCTACAAAGATGGATGTCAGCTCCCTGACTCCAGAGGGCACCATTAGGCCTTCAGGGGTCAGGGCCATCACTACACTTATATACCATTTTTTATTTCTATACTATTTTATAAGTGTAGTGATGGCCCTGACCCCTGAAGGCCTAATGGTAGTATAGAATAAATAGTATAGAAACCAAAAAAATGTATATAAACGATATAAAAACATATAGAAAAGGAATGGTATACAAGATATGAAATAGTATAGAAAAAAAAAATGTTATGCAAGATATAAAATAGTACAGAAATAAAAACTGGTATATATCATATATATTTATATATATATAACATTTTTTATTTCTATAATTTTTTATATCTTGTATACCATTTCTTTTCTATATTTTATATCTTGTATAGCATTTTTTTTATTTCTATACTATTTTTTATATCTTATATACCATTTTTTATTTCTATAATATTTTATATCTCTTATATACCATGTTATATTTCTATACCATTTTATATTTTCCTTTCTTACAGGGTACAGTCGAAGAGGCACAACTTGGCGGCCAGTCCGGATGAAGGTACTCCTTCTGATTTCTGTATAATATTAAACTGATTCTGTTGCTAAAGAAAAATTAAAACGGCGTTCCACCCAAAAATGGAACTTCCGCTTATCTGATTCCTCCCCCCTCCCTCAGGTGCCACATTTGGCACCCTTCGGGGTGGGGGACGGGGGGGGCGGATGCCTGTTTTTTACAGGTACCCTGTCTCCGCTTCCAGGAGACTGGGCCACGGTGAATTACATCAGCAGCTCGGCCCCCCCTCCTCCTCCCTCCCTCCCCTTCTGTCGGGCCAGTGAGAGAGCGCAGAGCACTTCGTGTATGCACAGTAGGGTTGCATGCTGCATATTCTTCTCCTGGGATAGCTTTGCAAGACAGCAATGATCCCTGGGACTGCTAAGTATTAGTACTCTTCTTTTACACACTGGCTGGCTGTTCAACAAATCTAATAGAAAAAAGTGTCACAGCATTCCCCTGATTCTACCAGCTGTACCAGAAATGTAGAATGCATCCTGTCTCCACCTGCTGGTCAGAATTGGTAATACAGGCCTGATTTTTTCTTTGCACACTTTTGCTGTATTATTTTTTTTTGCTTTGACTTTGTTTCTATTTTTGGAAGCTATAATAGATTACAGGCCTTCTTACTCCTATATTAAATTCTTGGCATGTCCCGAATCACAGTTAAGGCCATGTCGGATAGGCAGTTTTGTAGGAGCGCTTATTTGCTACTACAAATCACTCATGCCAGGGATCGACAGTGATTTATAGCCAGCATGTTCACTTCCAGTGATTTGTTGCTGCTACAAGCTAAATCAGGGGGGTCAAAATCAATTTCATTGCAGGCTGCATCAGCAGTTTGGTTGCCTTCAAAGTGCTGGTTGTACCGGGGTGCGCTAGTTATACAGTGCAGCGTTCATGATTACACGACATACAGGGTACAGAGTTCAGAAGTGAGCTATGTACAGAGTGAAGTGTACGGTAGTGAGCTAGGTACAGAGCGCAGAATTTTGGAGTGAGCTAGGTACAAAGTACAGAATTTAGGAGTGAGCTAGGTACAGAGTGCAGAGTTCAGGAGTGTGCTATGTACAGAGTGCAGACTTCAGGAGTGGGCTATGTACAGAGTGCAGAGTTCAGGAGTGGGCTATGTACAGAGTGCAGAGTTCAGGAGTGGGCTATGTACAGAGTGCAGAGTTCAGGAGTGGGCTATGTACAGAGTGCAGAGTTCAGGAGTGGGCTATGTACAGAGTGCAGAATTTAGGAGTGAGCTAGGTACAGAGTGCAGAGTTCAGGAGTGGGCTAGGTACAAAGTGCAGAATTTGGGAGTGAGCTAGGTACAGAGTGCAGACTACAGGAGTGAGCTAGGTACAAAGTGCAGAATTTAGGAGTGAGCTAGGTACAGAGTGCAGAGTTCAGGAGTTAGCTAGGTAAAAAATGCAGAGTTCAGGAGTGAGCTAGGTACATAGTGCAGAATTTAGAAGTGAGCTAGGTACAGAGTGCATAGTTCAGGAGTGAGCTAGGTACAGAGTTCAGGAGTGAGCTAGGTACAGAGTTCAGGAGTGAGCTAGGTACAGAGTTCAGGAGTGAGCTAGGTACAGAGTTCAGGAGTGAGCTAGGTACAGAGCGCAGGAGTGAGCTAGGTACAAAGTGCAGAGCTCAGGAGTGAACTAGGTACAGAGTGCAGAGCTCAGGCATGAGCTAGGTACAGAGTTCAGAGCTCAGGAGTGAGCTAGGTATAAAGTGCAGCATTTAGGAGTGAGCTAGGTACAGAGTGCAGAGTTCAGGAGTGAGTTAGGTACAGAGTGCAGGAGTGAGTTAGGTACAAAGTGAAGAATTTAGGAGTGAGCTAGGTACAAAGTGCAGAGTTCAGGAGTGAGCTATGTACAGAGGGCAGGGTTCAGTGGTGCAGTATGTACAGAGTGCTGGGTTTAGGGATGCTTTATGAACGGAGTGCAGAGTTCAGGGGTGTGCTATGTACAGAGTGCAGAGTTCAGGAGTGCGTTACGTATAGAGTGCAGAGTTCAGGAGTATGCTACTTACAGAGTGCAGGGTTTAAGGGTGCATTATGCACACTGTGCAACCCCCCTACCCCCTAAAGCTTTCTCGCACCTCTACACTCTCCTACCTGGCCTGGCTCTAGTGCCACCCTGTGTAGGCGGCTCTGCTTCGTTTTGCAGGAAGGTCGTTCTCTCTCTCTCAGATTTTAGAGATCTGTCCAGGCCGTGCCCCTCCATGAGTGCGTGTGGGGATCTGTTAGATCTGGGAGCTGCGGAGAGCAAAGCTGTCTCTTGTAAACACAGAAGGTGGGGAGCGGGAAGTGTGAGCTGGAGGTGGCGGAGTAGAGTTCCACCATGTTCTGGCTGCAAAACTGGGCAACATGACAAGGCCTGGTGGGCTGGATTCCGCCCGCAGGCCTTGTGTTTGATATATGTGAGTTAAACTAGTGCTACAGCATTGGATTGGTGCACTCTGCTACAAACTGCTCTCTTTCAGCGATTTTGTAGTCATAGAGATGAATTCAGAATAATTTCCGCTGATGAGCTGGTCGCTGACACGTAACGCTGCATCTAGAATTCTTATGAGTGAAGGTTGCCTTATAATGCAAGTGGTTATGGTCAGTAGAAGGGATCTTGTCGCCACCTGATAGTCAAAACTGGTACTACAGCCCTGTTTATATTTGTATACCTTTGCTGTATTCTTTATTTCTGATTTGTATTTGTTGCTATTTTATTGCAAGCTATTTCCTGCCTGTAGTAGATTACTGACCCTCTTATTCCCCGTACTAATCCTTGGCATGTCTCTGATCAGAGTTCTTATGAGTAGTGAAAGTTGCCTTATAATGCAGGTGATTCTCACAAGTGTGACGGCTGATTTCATGGACGTTAACAGGATACATTGTGCTTGTAGGTGAAGGAACGGTGGCGGCCTCTCACCCCATCACTACCAGCACCCCTGAGGGCAGCAGCTATGGGGCTATAGGTAGGACAAGTCTAATTGTAAAAAAGTGTTGTCACCTTCACTATATACTAATATATATATAATATACAAATACTAAATGTGATTGCTAAATACACTACATTGTCATTTACTGCACACTTAACCTCTGCTCTCCTTCCCCTTCTGTCTGTCTCGCCCTATGTTGCTTCCCACACTCTGTCTCCCTCTCCTCATTATCTCTTTCTTTCTCTCCCTCTCCCTCTGTCTCCCCATTTCTCTCTATTCCACCCCCCCCCCCCTCCTCCCATGTGCTCATTCCTTCCCCCCATTCTCTTTCTCTTTCTATCACTTCCCCCTTCCTGCATTTTCTCACCACCCACATTCTTTCTTTACTTCTCCCCCCCCTCCCCCCATTCCTCCTTTAATAATCCCCCTCTCCCCTCCCCTTTCTTTCTCTTTCTCTCTCTATCTGTCCCTCCCCCCCCCCCATTCTCTCTCTTCCCTCCCTTACCATGTGCTCATTCCCTGTGCCCCATTCTCTCTCTCTGTCTATGACTCCCCCTTTCCCACAATCTTTCTCCCCCCTCATTCTTTCTTTCCTTCTCTCTCTCTCTTTCCCTCTCCCCTATTCTCTCTCTCTTCACTTTTCCTACACTCTCCCTCTCCCCCACACCTTCTTTCAATCTCTCTCTCTCTCTCTCTCTCTCTCTCTCTCTCTCTCTCTCTCTCTCCTCTTTTCCCGCACACTCTTTTCCTCTCCCTCATTATCTCCTTCTTTCTTTCTTTCTTTCTTTCTTTCTTTCTTTCTCTTTCTTTCTTTCTTTCTTTCTCTCTCTCTCATTCCCTCTGCCACCCTCTTATTTTGCCACGGTCTTCACTTCTTTTCTCCTCTCTACCTCTTGCTTTCTCTTCCTCACCCCCATTATTTCTTTCTCTCCCTGTTCCTCCTCCACTTTCTCCCTCATTCTTTCTCCCTCATTCTTTCTCCTTCTTATTCCATCACTGTCTCACCGTCTCCCCCCCCCCCCCATTCCTTTCTCTTTCTTCCCACCTTCCCTTTTATCCCCTCTACTCTTCCCTCCAACGCCGTAGATGAGTCCCGCCAGAGAAGGGGAAAATCTGTCGAGCCCATCCCCCACCCCCGAGCATATTCCGACAGCTCTGCGGATGAAGAGAGCGATTTTGATGGCATCCCAGAAATGGAGAGCGATAAAAACGTAATCCATACCAAGGTATGTGTGATAAACACAGCAAGTGTCTTGTATTGGACGCATTAAGCCACCAGTTGCTGATTTGACGGCACACACCTGCCATTGTTGTGATGATTATCAGTCTAAATAGTCATCATCCTTGTTCCAGACCTTCCTGTACGTGTCTGACCTTGCCGCTAAAGACCGCCGAATCATCAGTAAGAAATACAAGATTTACTTCTGGTAAGTATCAAACGACTTCCAGATTATCGACCACAAATATCTCCAACAGATGTCAGCAATCGAAGAACGCAGAGTCCTGGCATGCAGCCAGAAGGATATGCTAGGAGTTGTAGTTACTTAAAAGAGAAAGCTGCATATTACCCAACCCCCGATCTATGGGATCCTAAGGCACCACCAGCAAAGACCAGAGAACCGGTGGTGCAGCTACAAGCCAACCTAGTAGTGCTAAGTGCTTATTACTTACTTGTTGTTGGACGGTGCAGCCACAAGGTGGCCTAGGCGGCACTTAGTGCCTACCTGGTGTTGAGCAGTGCAACCACAAGATGGCCTAGTTGGTACTTAGTACTTACTTGTTGTTGGATGGTGCAGCCACAAGGGGGCCTAGGCGGCACTTAGTGTTTACCTGGTGATGGGGGGGTAGCCAAAAGGCGGCCTAGTTAGTACTTACTTGTTGTTGGATGGTACAACCACAAGGTGGCCTAGTTGGCGCTTAGTGCTTACCTGGTGTTGGGAGATGCAACCACAAGGTGGTCTAGTCAGCACTTAGTGCTTACCTGGTGTTGGGCGGTGCATCCACAAGGCTGCCTAGTTGGCACTTAGTGCCTACCTGGTGTTGGACGGCGCAGCCAAAAGGTGGTCTAGTTGGTGCTTAGTACTTGTTGTTGGACGGTGCAGCCACAAGATGGCCTAGGTGGCACTAATGCTTACATGGTGTTGGGTGGTGCAGCCACAAGGTGGCCTAGTTGGCGCTCAGTGCCTACCTGGTGTTTGGTTCCGGGCCACCCTTAAGATAACATGTCACACTGCATTTGCCCCTATAGGGATCATATACTTGTCTCACTTTCTGATGAATCTCTTCTGCAGGAACATAATCACCATCGCTGTGTTCTACGCACTGCCTGTCATCCAGCTGGTCATCACCTACCAAACGGTACGTGTCTGTTGAAAGAATACTTAAGCAAACTGATACAATTGAAACTTATATTATAGTTCTGCATAGAGTTTAGAAGGGTTAGGACCTCAGGCAGGCTTTTATTGATGTCTTTGCCCCCGTTGGTTAGTGATTTGCTCTCACTTCCTGTTCTGGGGACACCCAGGGCAATTCCCATTTCTGCACAGTATTCTCCATCAGTATATTTATGGAACTGATTAGGGGCTTGTGATGGGATGTTTTCCAGGTGGAAAGTGAAGAGAAATCTCTCTAGTGTGCTCACCGATAAAAACCTTCCATAGTTTCGGGATTTGTACTCCCCCACCCCGCTCCTGGCCATTATTCTTGCACAGCGGGTAAATGGAACCATTATAACGGGTACATTGTGTGTTTTTCTCCCAGGTGGTAAATGTGACCGGAAACCAAGATATCTGCTACTACAACTTCCTGTGCGCCCACCCACTTGGATTGCTCAGGTCAGTCACCTTGTGGTGGTGGCGGGGAGTCCCTTACCTTCTTTTTATTCATATTTATCTCCTCAAACTTTATATTTTTATTTTATTTCAGCTCTTTTAATAACATTCTGAGTAACATGGGCCATGTTATGCTGGGATTCCTCTTCCTCCTGATCGTCCTGCGCAGAGATCTCCTTCACCTCAGCTTGCTGGAGGCCAAAGACGTCTATGCCCTGGTATGTTCCACAGAACCGTCCTGTCATGGGATGGCAAAGGACCGTTATGCTCAAAAGTGGCATTTCTGTTATAGGTGGAGCCTGATGAGCTGAGTCTGGCTTCTACAGTATGTCCTGGATGCTCCAACAGTGAGATCTCCCGGCCATAATTCCCAACTCCTGTCCACCTGGGAGTTTTGGGTGTCCTCTCACACCTCTTTGTGTCCTTGCCATTTCATTTCTAAGACTGCAAAACCCGGAGCCAGGCCAAAGCAGAGAGAGAGAAGAGGCACCCGCTTTAAATGCGTACAGTGCAAATGTACCCTAGTGCCTGCTGCCGCTGCCCAGGGCCAACATGTAAAGTAAACAATGTGTAATCTGTGGCACCTCTCACACTATCGATAGGCCCTGCTGTCTAGCACCCTTGGTTGCTAGAATGCAGGCAGCCCCTGCCACTTGGTGTCCTTAGTCACTAGGGTGTAGGCAGCCCTGCTGACTAGAATCCTTGGTTAAGAAAGTGTTTCCACCGCTCAGGCTGACACTGACCCAGGTGTAAGTAGAAGTTTCAGAGCAGAAGAGCTCCAGGTGCTGGCTGAATGCTAGGCAAAGCAGGCTTGAATGGAGGAGAAGATTTGGATGCCGCACACCGGATGTAGTCAAAAAACTTCACTTTATTGAAAAAATGGGATCATCAAAATAACAAGACTGTCATGCAGAAAGTACAGGTAAGCTGACGCGTTTCGCACTCAGGACTGAGTGCTTACTCATAGCTCTATGAGTAAGCACTCAGTCCTGAGTGCGAAACGCGTCAGCTTACCTGTACTTTCTGCATGACAGTCTTGTTATTTTGATGATCCCATTTTTTCAATAAAGTGAAGTTTTTTGACTACATCCGGTGTGCGGCATCCAAATCTTCTCCTCCATTCAAGCCTAGAATCCTTGGTTGCTAGGACACAGGCAACTCCTGTGGCGTCTCTTAGTATCTTTGGTTGCTAGGATGCAGATGCCCCTTGCCTCTTAGTGTCCTTGGTAGCTAGGACACAGACTGCCCCCCGCTGACTAGAATCCTTGGTTGCTAGGACACAGGCAACTCCTGTCGATTAGAGTTCATGGTTGCTGGGATGCAAACAGCCCTTGCCTTTTAGTATCCTTGGTTTCTAGGACTAAGGCAGCTTCTGCTACCTAGCTTCCTTCATTGCTAGGACACAGGCAACTCCTGTCACTTAGTGTCTTTGGGTGCTAGGATGCAGTTGGTCCTTGCCTCTTAGTGCCCTTGGTAGCTAGGATGCAAGCAGCCCCTGCCACCTAGAGTCCTTGGTTGCTAGGACACAGACAATTCCTGCCACCTTGGTTGCTAAGCACAGGCAACCTTTGTCACCTAATGTCCATGGTTCCAAGAATGGGGGGGGGGGGGGGGGGGCAAGATAAAAAAAATCAAAAGTGTGTAGTCAGCTGTGCAGGTGCTGCTGATTATACATTGTTGACATTCACATGCCGGCCCCGAGCGGCAGCCAATAGAATGCATTTGCACCTTACACTGGGCGCATGTAAATCTTAGCAGAAACATTAATATGCAAAGCGTGTAAAATACTCTCCATACGCCTGTCTTCTGATGCAGATTTTTCCATTTTTGTTTTGCACAGCTTTACACTGCGGCACAATGCAAACCTGTGTACATGAGCCCATAGGATATAGTACCCTGCGCCCAGATCTGAACAAATATTTTATCCACTTATTAACCCTTAGTGAACCCTAATTAGTTTTCATTAACTCCCTTCTTCCCTTTTTTTAAGCAGTTTTATTTTTTAACCACTTACCAACCAGGCCAATTCTGACATTTCTCTCCTACATGTAAAAATCATAATTTTTTTTGCTAGGAAATTACATAGAACCCCCAAACATCATATATGTTTTTTAAGCAGAGACCCTAGAGAATACAATGGCGGTCATTTCGACTTTTTATCTTGCACTGTATTTGCACAGCAATTTTTCAAACGCGTTTTTTTTGGGAAAAAAAAACAGTTTTGTGCTTTAAAAAAAACAAAACAGTAAACTTAGCCCAATGTTTTTGCATAATGGGAAAGATGAAGTTACGCCAAGTAAATAGATACCTAACATGTCACGCTTCAAAATTGCACACGCTCGTGGAATGGCGCCAAAGTTCGTTACTTAAAAATCCCCATATGCGAAACTTTAAAATTTTTTACTGGTTACATATTTTGAGTTACGGAGGAGGTCTAGGGCTAGAATTGTTTCTCTCGCTCTAACGTTCGCGGGGACAACTCACATGTGTGGTTTGAACACCGTTTTTATATGTGGGCGGGACTTACATATGCGTTCGCTTCTGCGTGCGAGCTCACGGGGACAGGGGCGCTTAAAAAAAAAAAAATGTATTGTTAATTTTACTTTACATTTTTTAGTTTGACACTTTAAAAAAATAAAGATAAAATTTTATTACTTTATTCCTATTACAAGGAATGTAAACATCCCTTGTAATAGGAATATGGCATGACAGGTCCTCTTTACAGTGAGATATGGGGGTCAATAAGACCCCACATCTCACCTCTAGGCTAGGAAGCCTGAAATATAAAAAAAAAATGATCTCGGCTTCCCTGCCGAGGCGGCACCGTTTGTTTGAATGCAGAGGCCGGGCATGACGTCATAACATCACGCCCGGCCTCCGACGATCATAGAAACTCCGGCGACAATCTGGTCCGCCGGAAATCTCTATGGTAAACATCCGGGGCCGGCGGATCCGCTCTCCGCCTCACCGATCACAGCGGTGAGCTGGTAGAAGCACCGAAGGGTGGCGGGAGGGGGGGGACGTCCTGACCAGCCGCTATGAACATTCTTATGGTGTAGGGAATTGCCAGCTGAAAAAGCCAATATCTGAATGATACCTGTAGCTGCATCCATCATTGAGATATACTACCACAAAGTCAAGGATGTCATATGATGGCCAGCCGTCGGCAGGTGGTTAAATTGCAAGCAAACTTTGTTCATGCTTGCAGCCCCAAATTTTGTGAGGTCAGGCACTGATGTTGGACAAGAAGCCCTGGCTCGCAGTCTCCACTCTAATTCATCCCAAAGGTGTTCTATCGGGTGAGGTCGGGACTCTGTACAGGACAGTCAAGTTCCTCCTCCCCAAACTCGCTCCTCCATGTCTTCATGGACCTTGCTTAGTGCACTGGTGCTCAGTCATGGTGGAACAGGAAGGGGCCGTCCCCAAACTGTTCCCACAAAGTTGGGTGCAACAATTATCCAAAATGTCTTGGTATGCTGACGCCTTAAGAGTTCCCTTCACTGGAACTAAGAGGACAAGCCCAACCCCTGAAAAACAACCCCACACCATAATCCCCCCTCTACTAAATGATTTGGAGCAGTGTACAAAGCAAGGTCCATAAAGACATGGATGAGCGAGTTTGGGGTGGAGGAACTTGACTGTCCTGTACAGAGTCCTGACCTCACCCGATAGAACACCTTTGGGATGAATTAGAGTGGAGACTGCGAGCCAGGGCTTCTTGTCCAACATCAGTGCCTGACCTCACAAATGCGCTTCTGGGTGAATGGTCTAACACTCCCATAGACACACTCCTAAACCTTGTCGTCGGCCTTCACAGAAGAGTTGAAGCTGTTATAGCTGCAAAGGGTTGACCAACTCAATACTGAACCCTACGGACTAAGACTGGGATGTCATTAAAGTCCATGTGTGTGTAAAGGCAGGCGTCCCAATACTTTTGACAATATAGTGTAGATGAAATGGATGATTCAGGTAGACCCAACCTACAAAGTCTTTGTCTGTAAATGTAAAGATGACTATAGACCTCACAATCTTTGTGCTATGCAATATTAGGATCTATCCAATCAGGCAGGCCCCAGCGCTACATAGTTGTAGGTAGATCTAAAGGAGATTGTATAATGAGAATGTAAGGTGTGTAATGAGCTGTATACCTACCAATGACTATGTAACCCAAAGATGATTGGATACAAATTGAGTTGATTGTTTAGGCCCCACATTACAAAGCTTTGCTAGATCTGAAGGAGATTGTAGAGCAATTGGAATGTCAATGTCCAATTATGTCCAGCTCTGCACCTCTCAAGTGGTCGTTAAGATTCTCTGCATGATATCAGATGCATTTGCTGATAATTCTCCCTTTCCAGGAATATGGCATCCCCAAGCATTTTGGCCTGTTCTACACTATGGGCATCGCTCTGACCATGGAGGGGGTACTCAGCGCTTGTTACCACGTCTGCCCCAACTATTCCAACTTCCAGTTCGGTAAGAGCTGCCATCACTGACTCGCTCATTTTGTATGTTCAGGACCTTTTTGGCAAATGGATGGAGTGTGGAAAGGGTTACAATCCTGGTCAAGTTTTTTTTTTTTTTTTGCTGTCTGTGGGCAGATTCACCTTCTCCATTGTCTGGGGAAGAACTCACAATAAACGATACATCTGTATTATCTGTGTGGAAGCAGTGGCCTCTCTAAAGAGGTCCAACACATCCCCTGCAGAGTCCAAGCTAGAGTTCTTTGTTCCTGCAAAGCTCATGCTCATTGCTAAGTAGTCTAGCTTTAGCTCTAATTCAGAGGAGGGTGTATTGGACCTCTACAGAGAGCCCACTACTTCCACACAGAGAACAAGGAGCCCACTTAGCATGCTGGCAGGGGACAGGCTTTTCTACTAGGGCAGTTACTGCTTTTTAAAGAGAACCAACCAGTGGCGTCAATAGGGTTGGGGTCACCTGGTGCAGTAAAAAAATGGTGTCGCCCCCCTCTCCCCGGAGCAAATAACAAACAAAACAACATATGGAGTGCAGCAGTCAGGATGAGTTCCACGTTTACATCAAAGCCTTCAATTTCACCAAAGTCCCCTCCATACATCAGAGTTCCCCCTTACATCAGTGTCCCCACAGTGCCACCACCTTACATCAGAGTCTGCAGAGTCCCCCTTACATCAGAGGCCGGAGAACTCCACTTTACATCAAAAGGCCGGAAAACGCCCCTTTACATCAGAGGCCAGAAAACGCTCCCTTTACATCAGAGGCCGGAAAACTCCCCTTTACATCAAAAGGCCGGAAAACTCCCCTTTACATCAAAAGGCCGGAAAACGCCCCTTTACATCAGAGGCCGGAGAACGCCCCTTTACATCAGAGGGCGGAAAACGCCCCTTTACATCAGAGGCCGGAAAACACCCCCTTACATCAGAGGCCGGAAAACACCCCCTTACATCAGAGGCCGGAAAACGCTCCCTTTACATCAGAGGCCGGAAAACTCCCCTTTACATCAGAGGCCGGAAAACGCCCCTTTACATCAGAGGCCGGAGAACGCCCCTTTACATCAGAGGCCGGAGAACGCCCCTTTACATCAGAGGCCGGAGAACGCCCCTTTACATCAGAGGCCGGAGAAAGCCCCTTTACATCAGAGGCCGGAGAACGCCCCTTTAGATCAGAGGCCGGAAAACGCCCCTTTACATCAGAGGCCGGGAAACGCCCCTTTACATCAGAGGCCGGAAACCCCCCCCTTTACATCAGAGGCCAGAAAATGCCCCTTTACATCAAAGGCCGGAAAACGCCCCTTTACATCAGAGGCCAGAAAACGCCCCTTTACATCAGAGGCCAGAAAACGCCCCTCTACATCAGAGGCCAGAAAACGCCCCCTTACATCAGAGTTCCACCTTACAGCACAGTGCCCCGTTACATCAGAGCCTGGCAGAGTGCCCCCTTTTATCAGAATCCAGCAGAGTTCCCCTTTACATTAGAATCCAGTGGAGTGCCCCTGTCTGCAAAGATAGGGGGTGCTACCAATATTGTTGGGGTTGCTATAGCACCCCCAAGCATCCACCTTGTGTCGCCCCTGGTTTGTACGTATGTACAACCGATAACTCTGCAGAGCAGCCGGAGGGAGAAAGCCAGCAGCGTTACAGGGGGATCCACAGCCTTATCTGTCACCCCTGGAGTCACCACTCTGGTGGGTGTCACCCAGGTGCACCCCATAGCGATGCCACTGGAACCAACTCTAATGCCCCGTACACACGGTCGGACATTGATCGGACATTCCAACAACAAAATCCTAGGATTTTTTCCGACGGATGTTGGCTCAAACTTGTCTTGCATACACACGGTCACACAAAGTTGTCGGAAAATCTGATCATTCTGAACGCGGTGACGTAAAACACGTACGTCGGGACTATAAACGGGGCAGTAGCCAAAAGCTTTCATCTCTTTATCTATTCTGAGCATGCGTGGCACTTTGTGCGTCGGATTTGTGTACACACGATCGGAAATTCCGACAATTTTATAGCCTGCTCTCAAACTTTGTGTGTTGGAAAATCCGATGGAAAATGTGTGATGGAGCCCACACATGGTCGGAATTTCAGACAACAAGGTCCTATCACACATTTTCCATCGGAAAATCCGACCGTGTGTACGGGGCATTAGACTTTGCACACCTTTTGTTTTGATGCTCCTAGAATGTATTTAACCTGAAAGATCAATTGAGCTGTAATTGGATAGAGACTAAATAAGATATTGTTGAACAGTTGTAGTAACAGGCTTCTGGTGTTTCTCTGTTCTCCCCAGACACGTCCTTCATGTATATGATTGCTGGGCTTTGCATGCTGAAACTGTACCAGACCCGGCACCCCGACATCAACGCCAGCGCCTATGCAGCCTATGCGTCCTTCGCACTCGTCATCTTCCTGGCAGTCCTTGGAGTGGTATGTATGATTACTATGTACATATCAGACAGATAAAACATGTCCTGTGTATGATTACTTCCTAATATTGAGGATTTTCTTGGTATATTTTAGCCATTGGGTCACTTTTTATGGTCACGGGTCATCTCTCCTCTCTCTCTGCTCCTCAGGTCTTCGGGAAGGACCATTGGTGGTTCTGGCTGTTCTTCTCCATCATCCATGTAGTGGGAACACTGGCGCTCAGCACACACATCTACTACATGGGGCGATTCAAGATTGGTGAGACATAAATCTGTCCTCCTGACAGTTTCCTAGGTGTTCCTCTTACTTGCTGTGTCATTATACTTTACAGAACTTATCAGAATTTTAAAGAGTTAGTCAACCCAAAAATGATGTTTGGGGATGCTGGAGAGATATGTGCCCTGACAGTCTCTTCTATCTCTTGAGGACTCTATTAGTGAGACCCCTGTGCTGAAGTTTCAACTCTGCACACCTGATGTGTCCACTATGAGGAGTTCCCACCTTTCCTGTGCTGAGTTCCCAGGTCTGTACACCTGCTGTGTCCATCATGAGGGCCTCCAATCATCCATGTGCTGAGATCCCAGGTCTGTATACCTGCTGTGTCCATTATGAGGGACTCCCACCTTCCCTGTGCTAAGTTTCTGGGTCTGTATGCTTGCTGTGACCATTCTGGGGGCTCCCACCATCCTTCCACTGAGTCCCTGGGTTTGTACACCTGCTGTCCCAATTTTGAGGCTTTCCCCCTATCCCTGTTTTGAGTTCTCAGGTCTGTACACCTGCTGTGCCCATTATGAGGGGCTCCCACCATTCCTGCTTTGAGTTCCCAGGTCTCCACACTTGCTGTGCCCCTTATAAGAGGTTTCCACCATCCCTGTTCCGAGCTCCTGGGTCTGTATACCTGCTGTACCCAACTTGAGGTGTTTCCACCATCCCGGGTTGAAGCTGCTTGGACACACAGAAGGGGTGGTAACACCCAAACCTCCCAGGAGCCAGGAATTTTGTCAGGTAGATCTCAGTCTTGGAGAATTCAGGTCACCTAAGAATCCAGAGGCTGGCTGAGCCCACCAGGCATCACCAAAAACTAAAATATCATTTTTGGGTGGGCTGGCCCTTTATTGATTTTTGGTTGGCTTTGGAAATTTTGTAATATTGTGCTCTCCTGTGTGTGCTATATACAGTGATCGGAGTCTTGTGTATTGAGGGGTGGGGGTTGTATCCTGATGTCTGTATGGGCCGGGTTGGTCTCTCACTGTTTTCTTTCTCTTTCCTTTGCTGTCTTTATCAGATGTATCAAATGCAGGTAATGTCGCTCTTCTTTGTATGTGTATTGAATCCTTTATCATAATACTTTTTAAATGCCTTAGATCATGGGTAGGCAACCCCCGGCATGCAAAGCCTCTTTTGCCGGCACCTGACTCCCCATCAGCAGAGCAGCGCAGGGAAGTGTCAGTGAGACACTAATGCATTTCAATCTCACAATTCCCCACACTGCACCTGCACTGGGGGGAAGGCACTGCGCCCCCCACACATTGTAAACAATGGGAAACATTGTTTGGTTCTCTGACTTGGCTTTAGCTGCGATCGTCAGCTTTTGTGATGGGGAAGAGATTGGGTGCAGTTCTGCTAGGGGGGCGGTCCCTGTTTCCAGGAGGAGGAGGACTGTGATTGGCCACTGCCAAAGCCAATCACAGTCCTGCTAGCCCCGGCCACCATCTGGAGGAAGATGACTCGTTTGGTTGCCACTACCAATCTCAGAAAGAAGGGATTTCACTGTGATTGAGAAAACCCCAATCATGTGACAGTTTGTGGAATTACTGTTGAGCCTCTGGGAACTTTGCTGAAAAAAAAAATATATATATATAATATTTGTGTGTATGTGTCACTTACTACTGACCCCTCAGCTCTACATCACCTACTCCCAACCTCTGAACCTTTGTGTCACTTACTACTGAACCCTGGCACTCTGTGCCCCTTTAAGCCAGAGCCAGTATTCAGCGCAATGAAAATCACACCCAACTTTTGCTGCGGCGCAGAGCATCACACTTTTTCTCAGCCACGGGGGCCCAACTTATGATCCTACACACAGGCCCACTGCTTTCAGAAAATGTCCCTGATCTGAGCTCATCATTGCGCATCCATTCCAGATGCTTGTATGTGACATCCCATACATCCTATACATCCTATACATCACATACATCCTATACATCCTATAAATCACATACATCCCATACATCCCATACATCCTATACATCACATACATCCTATACATCACATAAATCACATACATCCTATACATCCCATACATCACATACATCCTATACATCACATACAATCACATGGGCTGGATGCAAGAGGTGGATCAGCAGGATGAGTGTGCCAGGACAGGTAGATGGGTCTCATCTCTGCTTCCTTTCACCACTCTGCATATCACACATATCCTAGATGAGAAGAGGGTACAGCAGTGGAGAAGATGAGTAGAAGAGTACAGCGGTGGGGCAGATGAGCAGGGGTGGTTTAGCGGTTGGACAGAAGAGCAGGAGGGTACGATGGTGGGGCAGATGTGCAGGGAGGCACAGTGGTGGAAGAGATGAGAAGGGGGTTCAGCGGTGGGACAGAAGAGCAGGGGAAACAGTGGTGGGGCAGATGAGCAGATGGGTTCAGTGTTTGGACAGGTGAGAAGGTGGTTCAGCAGTGAGACAAAAGAGCATAGGGGGAACAGCGTTGGAGCAGATGTGCAGGGAGGTACAGTGGTGGGGCAGCTGAGAAAGGTGGTACATTGTTGGGGCAGATGATCAGGGGGGTTACAGAGGTGGGGCAGATGTGCAGAAGGTACAGTGATCTGAGGTGTAAAGGTGCAGGAATTTGGGATGATCTGAGGTCTGGAGGTGCAGGAATTGGGGCTGATCTAAGACATGATAGTGCAGGATGTTAATTAGTCACTATTACTCAAGTAGTTTACAGCATTTACTTTATAAAAAAATAATTTTCCTGATTGAGAGTGTGAAGATGACTTTTTTTGTTATAAAATCGGCACACTCAATTTCTTTGAAAACATTTTTCGGCACACTGTGCTCAAAGGGTTGCCTACCCCTGCCTTAGATAGACAGATACATAGTGGATTGTCTATTTTACAGATAATACAGATCTCTGGAGTGAATGTATCAATCTCATTACACAGGGCGGTGATTGTATACAACAGACTGGCTATGATTTATAAATCCCCCTTCTACTTCTCAAGCACCAGTATATACAGCTACAGTTATTGAATAAAATACCCCAAAAATAAATAGTAATATATAGTGAATCCTCCTTCAAAACTTAGGATCTGAACCTTTTTATTATGGGTTAGAATCACCAAAATCAAAATGTGTTTAAAACAACATAATTAGGTAATCTGCCTATAAAAACAATCCTAACATGTGGCCCCTTTAATTAAATCTGAACTTCGTCCTTCCCTTCAGTCTTGCACAGTTGTACCGGCTCCTCTCCTGTACTATAATGGCTCACTCTGCTTTCACTGCACACTGCAGGCTTCTCACAATGTGCATTAGAAGCTGCAGCATGTCCGATATAGCCTGCTTTATTTCATGGCTGGAGGATGTCCGGCATCATCTAGCCTATTCCTCTGCAGCCTGACGGTCCCTGGCCTGTAGCTTTAATTTATGGGAATGGCTAGAATGTAGAGATTTTTCACAGGGCTACAGACAAGAGATTGGTCAGATCATGCAGAAGTCTTGGCACATGGCAGTGGAGGATTGACTGGGGTCAGGGGTTGAGGCAGGTGGTAGGCAAGAGAGTAGTCAGGTCTAGGCTGGGGTAGAGGTAGATGGCAGGCAAGAGCAAATTCATGTCCAGGCAGGGAATGAGGCAGGCAAAAATGTAGTCAGGTCCAGGCTGGGGTAGCTGTAAGTGGCAGGCAAGATAGTATTCACATCCAGGTAGGGGATGAGGCAGGCAAGAGAGTAGCCAGGTCCAGGCAGCGGCCAAGGCAGGTGAGAGATTAATTAGGTCCAGGCAGGGGATAAGACAGGTGGCAGGCAAGAGAGTACTGAGGTCTAGGTTGGGGTAGAGGTAGGTAGCAGGCAAAAGAGTACTCATGTCCAGGCAGAGGATGAGGCAGGCAAGAACCTAGTCGGGTCCAGGCTGGGTTAGCTGTAAGTGGCAGGCAAGAGCGAATTCATGTCCAGGCAGGGGATGAGGCAGGCAAGAGAGTAGCCAGGTCCAGGCAGCGGCCAACACAGGTGGCAGGTGAGAGATTAATTAGGTCCAGGCAGGGGATAAGACAGGTGGCAGGCAAGAGAGTAGTCAGGTCCAGGCTGGGGTAGAGGTAGGTGGCAGGCAAAAGAGTATTCAAGTCCAGGCAGGGGATGAAGCAGGCAAGACAGTAGTCAGGTCCAGGCAGGTTCCAAGGCAGGCGGCAGGTGAGAGATTAGGTCCAGGCAGGGGCCAAGGCAGGTGGCAGCCAAGAGAGTAGTCAAGTCTAGTCCGGGATAGAGGCAGATGGCAGGCAAGAGAGTATTCAAGAGAGTAGTTAGGTCCAAGCAGGGACCAAGGCAGGCCAGACAATAATCAGGTAATAGCAGGGGTTGAGGCAGGTGGTAGGCAAGAGAGTAATCAGTTCCAGGCAGGCAGTAGGCAAGAAAGTAGTCAAGTCAATCTGGACTGGCAGCAGACAGACAAAAATACCCTTCTGCTCAGAGGACATGCCCTGCATCCTTTCAGGGAACTCCAGAAGTCCTGGAGGTAGGGGGTACCCTGGAAGGCCCTACAGGGATCCTGAGAGTACTGTAACTGTAGACTAACAGAATGAACCATGCCCCTGGTTGTACATACACAGATCCCAGAGGAATAGTCACACCATTCTGTGCACACTTGCAAGAGCTGGTGTGCTCATCCCTGGGGCGAGAAACAACAGGTTCAGGTAAGTAAAACGGGGGGTCTGGGGGGCTGCTGCATAACAGAAGGTTTTTCACCTTAACGCATAGGATGCATGAAGGTGAAAAAACACAAGGATTAATGCAACACAATTTAATGCGCAACATAAAGTGTGTTAGAGCACAGTGCAAACGTAAATGGGTCTGACTCCTAAATGAAATTAGTTATAATGTCTGGTGAAACTTTGTAACTTGTTGGATCCCAGAAGAGGTACTTTGTATCTTTTTTGGAGTGGAACTGTTGGGGAGAAGGAGCGTTTACATCCTCCCTTGTAACTATTTCACTTAGTGTGAAATTTCCCCTTTGGGGACACAGCAACAAAGTTCCAACAGAGCTTCTAACAAATTATATCCAAAACAAAGATAAATTGGAAGGGGTCACCTTTCACTGCCCAACGCTGCCTCTCCATCTTATCTCCATTAAACATAGTGTAATTATTGCCATTCCACAAGAGGGCAGACACGGGTTGTCTGGGTAGTGATAATACTACATCATACAAAGACATAATAGACAATTGTGCTCTTCCAACCTTGTGGTAACAGTTTGGTGACGACCCTTTTCTGTTCCAACATGACTGTGCCCCTGTGTACAAAGCCAGCTCCATAAAGACATGGTTTGTCCAGTTTAGTGTGGAGGAACTTGAGTGTCCTCCATAGAGCCCTGACCTCAACCCTACTGGACAGCTTTGGGATGAACTGGAACACCAATCATAAACCAGGTCTTCTTATCCAACAACAAACAGATGGCCCCTGCCCCAACCTATAACTGGCCTTCACAGCTAGGAGCACATGGAAGGGCAAACACAAGAAAGACAAAACCAAAGAAAATTCCCGGCTCAACTCACCAACCAGTCTGCTTACCATTCGAATTAACCTGTCCAATAGTATGCGTTTAAAAACAGGGGTTTAGTTAGCACACATTTGCAAACCCATGCGTAAGCTGCAAGGCCCCTTCAAGGCACCGTATATTACTTGCAGTCCTAACCCTTCTAAATTTATGAGTCTCCACAGTGGGAGCACACGCATTCTAATGGATAGATAAGGAGCAGGTGGGCCTGGAGGTAGCCCAATCCTCCTTAAAGGCACGGGGGCACATGGGACACCCAAGACATAGCACAATGGCAATAAAGGTGCCCATTGTGTCCCCTCACCAAATGTACACCAGTAACAAACAGATGGCCTCTGCCCCCACCTATAACTGGCCTTGACAGCAGGGAGCACATGGAAGGTCACACGCATGAAAGACAAAACCAGAGAAAATTCCCAGCTCAACTCACCAACCAGGCTGCTTACCAACTGAATTAACCTGTCCAACAGTATGCATTAAAACAGGCCCTCCTGCCCCTTATCTATCCATTAGAATGCATATGCTCCCACTGTGAAGCTTGTCATAAATTTAGAAGGGTTAGGACTGCAAATAATACAGGGTGCCATGAAGGGGCCTTGCAGCTTACGCATACGTTTGCAAATGTGTTCTAACTAAATCCCTGGTTTAAAGCATACTGTTGGACAGGTTAATTCAGTTGGTAAGCAGATTGGTTGGTGAGTTGAGCTGGAAATTTTTTCTGGTTTTGTCCTTATCCAACACCAGTACTTGACCTCACAAATGAGACAATCCCCCACAGACACACAAAATGGCGTTCCAGTTAATCCCCAAGGTGTTCAGTAGGGTCAGGGCTCCATGGAGGACAGTGGAAAGCCTTCCCAGAAAATTGGCAGCTCTTGTAGTCACAAGGGGGGCAACTCCATAACAGTGTCTATGGTATTTAAATGGGATGTCCCACAGACTAATATAGATGTAATGAACGGAAGATCGCCGGCAACAGTCAACGCGTCAACTGTTTGTGGTGTATACACCAATGTCTTCATAAAGCTGATGTCTTGCTGCACTTGACTGTGATGCCGGCAATCTTATTTTCAGGCTTGTCAGCTGTGGATGTTTAATTAAGGAGCTAGAAGCGCTGCGTTTCCATAGAGGTGTGATGGTCAGTTGTCCACAAGCATTGGACCATATAGTGTAATAGATTTTCTCCTACATTGAGAATGACATTTACTGTGTATATTAAGTCTGGGTCTTCAGCTTCTTCCAATGGAGTTTTTATTATCCATCATCTACATTCTTTATCCATAGACTTTGGGATTTTCCGACGCATCTTTCAGATCCTCTATACAGACTGTATACAGCAGTGCAGCCGCCCTATGTACATGGTAGGTAACATATCTTCTTTCACTTTATATGAAAGTTGTTTCAAGACACAGTGGGGCCAAGATTGCTCCTGTGTGTCTCCAGTTTCATTATGAAGAAGTTTTATTTCAAGTATAGATGGTGTCTTGTGAACTCAACCCACTAGAGTCACATACCACTTGGGGGTGCCGGTGAATAGATCTCCCTGATATAGTGTATCTAACCCCCCCAAAAAAGGAATTTATTGAAGCTTACTAGTCCTTAGATGTTGCATCCTTGCTGAAAGACACGGATCTCAGTACATCCACAGTGTCTGCATCTGCTTTGCTTTTGCTGCTTTGCTCTCCAGAAGCCTTTGTTGAGGCATCATCCAAGGTCACCATCTACTTCCTGGTCTGAGATGCTGACTCATTATAAATTATGTAGGCCTGTGCAGTTCTTGGCTGCTGCAGCTTCCTACCTTGTGACTCGCTACAAAGTTACAATGTTAGTCTTATCGGGGGGGGGGGGGGGGGAGAGACTGAGGAAATTCTTCCGTCTTGCTGCAGCAGATTGATAGCACTGACTGGAGCTCAAAGACGGCTTTTTAAATGATAAAAGGTAGAAAGAATTTCTGGTACTGTATATTGTGACATTAGGAATTTATTTTTGTAGACTTGTGAAGTTACTGAGAGGTCTACTTTAAGATGTAGACCATAGACCTTATTTCTTCTAATGCCCCGTACACGCAGTCGGATTTTCCGATGGAAAATGTCCGATCGGAGCGTGTTGTCGGAAATTCCGACCGTGTGTGGGCTCCATCGAACATTTTCCATCGGATTTTCCGACACACAAAGTTGGAGAGCAGGATATAAAATTTTCCGACAACAAAATCCGTTGTCGGAAATTCCGATCGTGTGTGCACAAATCCGACGGACAAAGTGCCACGCATGCTCAGAATAAATAAAGAGATGAAAGCTATGGCCACTGCCCCATTTATAGTCCCGACGTACGTGTTTTACGTCACCACGTTCAGAATGATCGGATTTTCCGACAACTTTGTGTGACCGTGTGTATGAAAGACAAGTTTGAGCCAACATCCGGCGGAAAAAATCCATGGATTTTGTTGTCGGAATGTCCGAACAAAGTCTGACCGTGTGTACAGGGCATTATTCCGATGTCATTTATATCAGCCATCTGATCTATGTAAAGTACATGAGAGCAGGATTACTGATCACCAGATTTCCGACTCACCATCTCATTGTTTCTTCTCTGTCTATTTTCAGGATCGTATGATTCTCCTTGTCGTCGCGAACATTGTCAACTGGTTCTTGTAAGTACCAAGACAGCATCAAACTACCAAAGAAGTTGGGACTTTTTCGGAACTATAATAATACAATTGATGTGAATAAAATACATTGTTGGTACCTGATTCACCTGCGGGTGGAGCTGTGTTTCCCAGAGTGGGAAGTTACAGTTCTGTTATCCATCAGCGGATATCCCCCAGCATCTAGCAGCTTCTAGTAATCAGTCTCCACCTGATGCTGGTTGCTGGGAGGGTATTTAGTCTCTCCTTTGCTAGTGCACTTTGCAACACTATTTTGCTTTGCTCACTGCCAGATACTGTGTGCCCTTTATCCTGCTCCTGATCTTGCTCTTGCCCTACATCCTGTACCCTGCTGCCTTATATCTGCTCCCCTTGTTCCTGATCCTAGTCCTGGTTCCCCGCTTCCTTGCATCTCTGGTTTTCCCCATGAGCTGTGTTCCTCATCTTGTATTTATTGTATTATATATATTTTGGTTTTATGGTTGTAGTTCACTTGTATCTTCATGTTTGCTTGTGTGTGTCTTTTGTTTTACTACTATTAATTAACATTAATATAGAGTATGTATGCTTTGGTCTCAGTTTATAAGTGTAGCCATGAAGGTCTGACCATCTCTGCTGCTGATTCCTGACATACATATAGCTATATTATTTGTGCAAAGTCACAAAAACAGAATAAAATCACAGGCTGACTAAACAGTAGATCACATCACTAATAACATTCGCTCCATTCTCACACATGACAGGATATTAAATTATTTACAAAACTACGAATGTTGTAATGCCATGTTTTGGATTTTTCCGACCCTTTTTAACTCTTCTTCGGGGGGGTAAGAGCACATCTTTATGTACAAGAGAAAGTATATAAAAAAATGACATCCCAATACATCAATTGTTAACAAGTTCATACCTAAATAAGCCCATACACCGATCAGCCATAACATTATGACCATTGACGGGTGAATATCTCATTACAATGGCATCTTAAAATCGTATGGGATATAGAAGGCAGCAAGTTGACATATTATCGCTAAGGTTGATATGTTGAAAGCATAAACCAGGGGCAAGTGTAAGGATTTCAGTGACTTTGACAATAACCAAATTGTAATGACTATATGGGTTAGAGCAATTCCAAAACTGCAGATCTTGCTGGATGTTCCCGGTCTGCAGTGGTCAGGACCGACCACAAGTGGTCAAAGGAAGGAAAACCTGAGAACGGGTCATGGGCATCCAAGGCTGGCCCTTGTAATCTGATCCAGTAGAAGAGGTACTGTAGCTGCAGAGCTGAAGGTCTGGGTGTCCATGCTGACCCATGTTCACAGAAAAAACTACCTACAATGGACACATGAGCATCAGAGCAAGGACCATCATCATGGCCACAGCATCATGGACCAAGAAGGAATGGAAGAAGGTGGCCTGGTCTAATCAATCAGGTTCTTTTTACATCATGTGGATGGCCGCAGGGCCGTCTTTAACGCAGGGCAAATGGGGCATCTGCCCAAGGCCCATTAATTGTTGGAGGGCCCCGAACGCTGATAAGTCAAGTGCATTTGTTTTCTCCTCCTTTCTATCCAGCTTGGCATGGGTTAAGTGAAGTCACGTCCCCGCAGTGTCTCTTCTACTGGCCCACCCCTTCCCCTTATCTCAGTCTGAGTGGACTAAGTCTCTTCGCCAGGGACATACTGCATTCCGCCCCTCTCATCCCTCCTCTGCGGGCTGCCGGACTACATCACTCTGCACAGTGAGTAGATTGTCTCCCCCAGAGACACTGTCCTGAGCCGGGTCCCCCCTCCCATCACCTCTGATAACTTTTCAGGGAGTCTCAGTTGCTGCAGAACTTCTTGGAGGGGGGGGGGGGGGCTGCTGGGTGTTTTAGTGCAGGGCAGTGATTGACAACTGTGGGCTCAACAATAACCCCCCTCCCTGCTTCTCCACCCTAATAATGACCCCCCTCTCCGCTTCTCCACCCTTAATAATAACCCCCCTCTCCGCTTTTCCACCCTTAATAATAACCCCCCTCCCCGCTTCTCCATCCTTAATAATAACCCCCTCTCCGCTTCTCCACCCTTAATAATAACCCGCTTCTCCGCCCTTAATAATACCCCCCTCCCCGCTTCTCCACCCTTAATAATAACCCCCCCTCCCTGCTTCTCCACCCTTAATAATGACCCCCCTCCCCGCTTCTCCATCCTTAATAATAACCCCCTCTCCGCTTCTCCACCCTTAATAATGACCCCCCTCTCCGCTTCTCCACCCTTAATAATGACCCCCCTCTCTGCTTCTACACCCTTAATAATGACCCCCCTCCCCGCTTCTCCATCCTTAATAATAACCCCCTCTCCGCTTCTCCACCCTTAATAATAACCCCACTCCCCGCTTCTCCACCCTAAATAATAATAATCCCCCTCCCCGCTTCTCCACCCTTAATAATACCCCCCTCTTTGCTTCTCCACCCTTAATAATAACCTCTCTAACCACTTCTCCACCCTTAATAATAACCCCCCCTCCGCTTCTCCACCCTTAATAATATCCCCCTAACCACTTCTCCACCCTTAATTATTACCCCCTCTCCGCTTCTCCACCCTTAAAAATAACTCCCTCCCTGCTTCTCCCCCCTTAATAATAACCCCCCTCCCTGCTTCTCCACCCTTAATAATAACCCCCTCTCTGCTTCTCCACCCTTAATAATAACCCCCTCTCTGCTTCTCCACCCTTAATAATAACCCCCCTCCCTGCTTCTCCACCCTTAATAATAACCCCCCTCTCTGCTTCTCCACCCTTAATAATAACCCCCCTCTCCGCTTCTCCACCCTTAATAATAACCCCCTCCCCGCTTCTCCACCTTTAATAATAACCCCACTCCCCGCTTCTCCACCCTTAATAATAACCCCCCTCCCCGCTTCTCCACCCTTAATAATAACCCCCCTCCCCGCTTCTCCACCCTTAATAATAACCCCCCTCCCCGCTTCTCCACCCTTAATAATAACTCCCCTCCCCGCTTCTCCACCCTCAGCAATAACCCTCCTTTCTGCAGAAACAGCAGCGCGCTGATGGTTAATAAGTGGCAATGTAGTATGGAGCCCCCCTCCATACTACACTGTGTAATCATGGGGAGTATTATGGGGGAGTCATCCTGTGTAATAATGGGGGGTAGTATGGGGGAGGGGGCCTGTGTAGTGATGGACATAGTATGGGGGAGGGGATCCTGTGCAATGATGTGGGAGGAGGGTCCTGTAATTATGGGGGTAGTATGGGAAATGGGGGTCCTATGTAGTGATTTGGGTAGTATGGGGGAGGGAGTCCTGTGTAATGAGGGGGGGGGGGGGCAAAATTGCATGGGGGGCCCCAAGAAAATGTTTGCCCAGGGTCCAATCAATATTAAAGATGGCCCTGGATGGCCGGGTGCGTGTTCATCAATTACCTGAAGAGATGGCACCAGGATGCATTATGGGAAGAAGGCAAGTGATCTGCTACTGACTGGTGCCACATACCACAGCATGCCTCCAGAGGTCTAGTGGAGTCCATGCCTCAATGGGTCAGAGCTCTCTGGGCTGCAAAAAGGGGACCCACTCAATATTAGGTGGGTGGCCATTTTATGGAAGGTGTTCGTAATGTTATGGTTCATCAGTGCATATCACTCACATGATGGTAAGATAGCATGCCAGCCAGTATAAGCATCCTCACCTCGGAACCAAGGACTGCCAATCCAACCCCAAAGCAGGCACAATCCACAAGGACCTAGGGGTGCGTTATGCCAGAGCTCCATATCTCCCAAATTGGAAAAAAAAATATAAGGTCCATACTGTGAACCCACCTGAATGAAACCAACAGAATGTCAAAAGAGACTAGATGCCCAGTTATAAAGCATGGCTATATCACAGAAACCCCACATTAGTATCTACATTTGTATGCCATATCCAAAGAATAATACCTGTGTATCTAAGAGGATCCCTTGTGTGTTCAGAGCCTGGATGAACGAGAACCCTCACAGATGCACTATATTACCAAAAGTATTTGGACACCTCCCTTTACACGCACATGAAATTTAAGGGCATCCCAGTCTTAGTCCGTAGGGTTCAATATTGAGTTGGCCCACCCTTTGCTGCTATAACAGCTTCAACTCTTCTGGGAAGGCTGTCCGCAAAGTTAAGGAGTGTGTCTATGTGAAAGTTTGACCGTTCTTCCAGAAGAGCATTTGTGAGGTCAGGCACTGATGTTGGATGAGAAGGCCTGGCTCGCAGTCTCCTCTCTAATACATCCCAAAGGTGTTCTATCGGGTTGAGGTCAGGACTCTGTGCAGGCCAATCAACTTCCTCCACCCCAAACTCGCTCATCCAGGTCTTTATGGACTTTGCTTTGTGCACTGGTCCAAATCATTTGTGCATGTCAGAACTCTATAAATGTTACTCAAACCAATAAATACAATTTTACTTTCTCCCAGAAGTTGTCACAGTAAGCTATGAATGGGGTTTTCTCATTCTCGTCTTGCAGTCTTTGTTCAGTTTTTTTTTCCCTGATCACGACCCTTAACCTTTTCCTTCTTCCCTCTCAGCGCCATCTTCGGACTGGTCTTTCGTCCTCGGGATTTCGCCTCCTATCTGCTGGGCATTTTCATCTGTAACTTGCTTCTCTATCTGGCCTTCTACATCATCATGAAGGTAACTCTCATCTCAGCATTCTCCTACTTGTCCAGGGCCTTCTTGGTTCCCCTAGAAAAAAAGTTATATATTTGAGTGGAGTTGGGTTTGGAAGTAAAAGCCGGTGTTTAATAGCAACATAGAATTGACTGCACACCCCTGAAGAACAGCAGACCGGGAGAGGGAGGGGCAGCAGTGTCAACCAGAGAATATTGCATATTATTTTAAGAACAACCATAGAGTACACTAACTAGCTCTTTCATGTATGAGGGCCTCTAGTGGCAAAGAGGAGTCACAGTAGACTATCAGAAGTGTAATGCTGTCCATACCATGTAATATGTAGCACCCACATCTTCTTCTTTCACAGCTACGCAGTGCAGAGAGGATTCGCCCGCTACCGCTCTTCTGCATCATTGCCACCGCTGGAGTCTGGGCTGCAGCTTTGTACTTCTTCTTCCAGAACCTGAGCAGTTGGGAGGTAACGTTCACTAAATAATTAAATACAAAATGTTCTCTTGGCATCTCACCCAGAGCACCGCACTGTTCATTTCTTTGGGTCGAGGGGTAGGTAAAAAAGGTGGCTGCCTTGGGTGCTTCAGCAGTAGTTGGTGCTTGAAGGCGTCCATTTTGGGGGCCGCACTTTGACCTTTTTTGCCTTAGGTGCTGAAGAACCTTGTCCCAGCCATAGATGACGTCATCTGGCCAAGACTTTTATCTATTCTGGCCTCTGAAGGAAGGTTCTACAGCTCACTCTATGTCACATCCTGTGTACATTGCAGCGCACCCTGCAGGCGATTACTATATCAACATGGTGAAAGTAAAACACCATTGCGCATGTGCACTTTCTATTCCCTGATGAAGCAGCAATTTTTGTAGCAAAACATGTAGGGAAAGGGATAACTTTGTTTCAATGTTTGAATTTTTAGTTGGGGATATCTTACAAACAGAAAATTACTTTCTGAAGATTATAGGTTGGACTTGATGGACTTGTGTCTTTTTTCAACCTCGCCTACTATGTAACTATGTAACTTCTTGAAGACCACCTCCTCCCTACATTCTGTTTGCTTTGTGATCAGTCTCCTGATTATTATTATTTTATTATTATACAGGATTTATATAGCGCCAACAGTTTACGCAGCACTTTACAATATAAAAGGAGACAATACAGTTACAATACAATAAAATAGAAGAGGATTAAGAGGGCCCTGCTCAGAAGAGCTTACAATCCAATAGGGTGGGGCAGGTGGTACAAAAGGTTGTAACTGTGGGGAATGAGCTGATGGAAGTGCTAGGAGATTAGTTGGAGACATGATAGGCTTCCCCGAAGAGATTTTCAGGGATCGCCTGAAGGTAGCAAGAGTAGGGGATAGCCGGACCAGTGGAGGTAGCGAGTTCCAGAGGATGGGAGAGGCTCTGGAGAAATCCTGGAGACGAGCATGGGAGGAGGAGACGAGAGAGCTTGAGAGTAGGAGGTCTTGAGAAGAGTGAAGGGGACGATTTGGGTGATATTTGGAGACAAGATTGGTGATGTAGCTCGGGGCAGAGTTGTGAATGTCTTTGTATGTTGTGGTTAGTATTTTGAATTTAATTCGCTGGGTGATTGGGAGCCAGTGTAGGGATTGGAGGAGAGGGTTGGCGGTCAGTGTAGGGATTAGAGGAGAGGGTTGGCAGACACTGAGCGGTTGGTAAGGTGGATAAGTCTGGCAGCAGCATTCATAATAGACTGAAGAGGGGGAGGAGCCTATGGAGAGGTGGCCAATGAGAAGGGAGTTGCAATAGTCAAGGCGAGAAATAACAAGGGAGTGAAAGAGGAGTTTGGTGGTTTCATTTGTTAAAAAGGGGTGAATTTTAGAGATCACCCCTCCTTTAGTTTCATTTCAGGCAGAGCGGATGTTATTACTTTTGGTGTTTTGGTATTCATTAGCTGCATTGTGTATTGTTGCAGGAGACCCCGGCGCAGTCCCGGGAGAAGAATCGGGAGTGTATTATCATGAATTTCTTCGATGACCATGATATCTGGCACTTCCTGTCAGCCACTGCCATGTTCTTCTCATTCCTGGTGAGTAAGCACCACCAACAGCAGATACATGTGCACAGGGCAGTGCACCAATAATGGCCAGAACTCTTACCCACGCTGCACGTTTGGGCATACCGGTCCACAAAAGAACTACCTGCTGCCAGACCACTGGATGACCTCACACCACACACTCAGGAGCTGGGAGATGGTGTGTAAAATCAGGCAGTTGTTTGGTCAACCCTCTGGTGACCTCTGACCATGTGTCTGGACAGCAGCTCCATAAGGCACAGCAGGGAAGGAGAGGAGCCTGGAGGGTTTGAGGAAATTTGGCACTCAGTACACGTAACAAACTGGCTACCATTAGATATAATTATATAGCAGCAGAACAGGAAGTTGGTTCTTGCAGTGGATATGAATTATTATCCTCAGGAGATAAATGCATGGCCTAAAGGGTTGGTCCATATTAGAAAATGCCCAGAGTCTACAGCTATTATCTTCTACAGGAGTACACAGAACAGTAGAGGACAGCTAAGAATACTCATAAATTCACACTTGCCCATGCGATCCGAGACAAGTGGGCCCCATAAGATTTTTTTGTAGTTGAAGTAGATATTCAGTTTGATAGACATTGTACAAATAGCTTCAATTTTCCTAATTTTACCTCCACTTTCCTGTAGCAGTTGTGCAGCGTGATTAAATAGGACTGTGCAGTGCAATGAGGTGCCAGAGTCTGACCAATACCGCCATGTGCAATCTGTAATCCAACAGACCTGGTCAAACACGTTAGAGATGAACTCTGTCTTCCTTAGATGTTCAAATCGGTGTTAAGACATCTGTAATGAGAGGGTGTGGGCACTAATCAGCTCTGCCACTCTAGAGCACTGGAACGAGAGGGGAGGGAGCACATTTCCAGACTTCAGTTGGGCTTAAAAAAAAAAAAAGGTTTCAGCCTGCAGATTCCATTGTAGTGTCAAGGTGGCAGTGTTCAATAATGTAATCATCAGCTACAATTACAGCATTTAAAAAAAAAAAAATGTTTTTTTTAATTTGGGCATTTGTTAGCATATTATAAACAGATTTTTTTTTTTTGTTATAAACAATGTATCAAATACCAGCTCTATATGTCTTTTTAAAAATATAACAATTATTTAGTTAGGCAAATTATTTATAGAGCAGGGAACTTTGTGTTAAAATCTGACCTCCAGCCTTCCCTTTATGCTGTGTACACACGGTCGGACTTGCCAACGGGATAACCTCCAACGGCATTTCCGACGGAAAAATTTAGAACGTGTTCTCTATCTAAGTCCGTCGGAAATGCCGACAGAAAAAGTCCGATGGGGCATACACACGGTCGGAATATCCGACCAAAAGCTCCCATTGGACTTTTTCTGTCGGAAATTCCGACTGTGTGTACGGGGCATTAGTCTTGTACCGGCTCCTCTTCTATACTGAAATGACTTACTCTGATTTCACTGCACACCGTGAGCTTCTCACAATGTGCTTTAGAAGCTGCAGCAAGTCAGATAGAGCCCGCCTCCTTTTCTGGCTGGAGGATGTCCATCATCATCATCATCATCAAGCCCTTGCCGTGTTGCCCGACAGTATACTGGGGACCGGCCAATGGTTGAGTCTGAGCCGTCTGGAAGGGTGCTCCTGGTAGGGATGGGTGCTGCATTTTGGTCTGGCCGGAGGATCGGGTCCCTGGCCTTCTGGTCTGGATTGTGGTGGCTCTAGCTACGGACGGTCATTCGGGAAAGAACGCTTACTCCCCTCTTGAGGGGGGGGGGAGTGGCTAGTACTTCCATGAATGTAATTAGGAGGGAGTGAAGGGAGCGACGGTGAAGGGCTCTCACCAAGCTTCTGGATCTCCATTCCTTCCTGTAGTATTTGTTAGAGGGCAGGGACAGTTAACCCTTAGCACCGCATCCCTATTAAATAAATACAAAGAAGGAAGGGGGGTTGGGGTATAGATACCCCTGGGATTTTTATGGTGCTTTTCAAAATTTTAATAGGTCAGTAGGAAAAATAGATCAACCTCAAAAAGAGAAAAAGACACTGTATGCAAATTGCCAAACTGACTAATAATAATCTTCTTATTCAAAATCTTTAATAGTTAAGAATAATAACAAAAAAATCATCTAAAAACAAGCACAATCTTGAACAAACATAGTCAATTAGTGAAGTATTTTAAAATTAGAAACCACTTTGCGATACCAATCTCAACATGTTTCGCTCAACAACTGAGCTTCATCAGGAGTTTTTTGGTACAGATGTGGCATACTATAAATAAAAAGAAGAGAAAGAAAGAACAAAACAAAATATAAATAAAATGCTTACAAAACACTTAAAGATATAGTTTATCAAAAACGTAGAATACATTAAGTAGTGCTGAAAAAACAACAACTGGTGTATATACATTTGCATACAGACAATATATATGGGTGAAACTCCCATATTTCTACAGGTCTATAATAATAACAATCTGAAACAATATGGACAAAAGGTTATAATTTTTATACGATGTGTATTTTAGTTTCCAGGTCCACAAAAGGAAAAAACACCAATGTGGACATAGGAAAAGCATAAACGACATGAAAAAAGTGGATGAAAAAAGTAGGGATTTGCTTACCAAGCCAAAACAGATTCAAAGATGAATGGTAGACAACATAGATTGTGAACGTATATAAGGTTCCGTGGCTCAAATGCCAATCAGAAGGATGCGTCTCACCCGTCTAGGACCTCCCAAAACCGTTTTTTGGTCCACAGAGGGGCCCAAGTGTAGAGTAACTGAAATTAAATATTGCAAAGAAGTAATGAATTGCTTCTGAGTAATTAGACTAATAACGGGGAAACAGGGCAGTTAGTGAAGTAGAGTAGTGAAAAGTTTAAAAATTACCTTCTAGGTTGAATCAAGGGTAAATGTTCAGGGCTTAAATAGCCATATGAACAAAAGCATAAAGGAGAGCAACGCTCCAGTTTCACCACAAGGTGGCAATCCAAATTGACAACCCTTAAGAGTCAGATCACGAGATCCAAGTATATACTGCCCCAGTAAACTACAAGAAACAATACAATAAAGCAACCAATTACTCTGGAGAACCTTGTCTTGTTAACAATGTCATTAATTCGATCATCAAAAAGAGTATAACCCTTCTTGGATGAACCGCTTCGCTTACCTGAGAGGTGGGGTGGATGTGTACGGAAGGGGAGAGCGGCATATACCTCCCCTTGCAGCCTCAGAGCCACTGTCAGGAGATAGCGGCTAATAAGCCGAACTATATAGGCCCCTCCATCCCGGTGGCGTCTGATGTCACCATCGGGATGCGGACGTGTCGTGAGGCACCTCCCCCAGGTTACATGTGGCCAATGGGTAGCAAGAGGGCGAGGCCGGATGCCATCCGGGCTCTGTCCTATCCTAAACGGACGTCCGTGCTTCCGGCAATTGTTTCGACGGTGTAGGTAGGCGCATGCGCAAGCCGGGAGCGAACGTCATTCGAGCCCTATTGCCGCGCAGGCGCACTACAAACCGGAAGAGAAGCTGAGCGGTCACAGCCCTGGAAGTTAAACGATATCTGTCAGGGGCAGAGCAAGAAAGGCGGGTCAATCATTGGGTAACGGTCAGCCATGTTGACTGAGGGAAAAAAGATGGGAAAGAAAATATATGTGTATGAAAATAAACATTTAACAGTAATAAATGTTTAACAAATAACCAGCAGGTTACCCAAACCTGTCTGATATTTTATGCCAATGAATTGCCACATATAGATATATATGCCCCAATTCACAGGATCAAAAAAATGAAATAAATAAAAATAGGAGTAAAGAATGAGAATTTAGAATAGGCAGGGAGTATCTCGCTAATTTGGCCACCGGGCACATGTATCCTAAGAGGGAGTTTAATACCTCTAGGGCCCCCAGGGGGGGGGTGATTGATTACTCACTCCACACCCTAAGTGCCCGTGGCGTCCGTGCGGACCAAAACAAGAAACGGAACCGAGAGAGGACCTCCATTGGCGGGGAGACGATGAATATTTAACATCGTTTTGTCCAAAAATATAATTGTTTTGAAGAGAATAAAACATCTACATCTGTGTTGGCTTGGAGGGGAGACCCCACTATATATGAAAACAACCCGGAAATAACCACATAGAATAGACAAAAAACATATAGAGTATACAGAAAATGTGTAATGAAATTGTGTATCATACAATCTTAACAAGTTTAATAAACAAAACCAAACTAAATAAATTGAAATAGACAAGGGCAGTTAAATCTGATGGACTAAAGAAATGGTTTGAAACTCAACGCATCATTGAGGCCTGGAGGTTTTAAAGCGGACAAGGTGTGTATCCACCGGGTCTCGCGTTGCAAGAGTATTTTATCATAGTCCCCCCCACGCTCCCCTGGGGGGACATATTCCAACGCAAAAAAATGCATTTTGTTACTGTCAAAATCATGGTGCAGGCCCATATGTCTGCTAATAGGCGTCTCCATTTTCTTTTTTAGAACCAGGGATACATGGTCCCTGATCCTGCAGAAAAAGGGACGTTTAGTTTTGCCTATATAGAATCCATGGCATTCACACATCATAGTGTATACAATCCCAATGGATTGACACGTAACGGAAAAATTAGGTTTAAAGTGGCGGCCATTGGGGAGCATAATGCCTCTCGCAGAATGAATAAATCTGCAAAAGGGGCATTTATGGCAAGGTCTACACCCCTTGCGGGATTCTGTTCTTGATTGTACAGTGCTGTCATAATGGCTATGTACCAAAGTATCCTTCAGAGATCTAGATCTTCTAAAAGTGATCTCCGGGTAAGATTTTAAATGCTTGGATACTTTCTCGTCTCCCATTAGGAGGTACCAATGTTTTTGGATGATCTCACGAACTTGCTTTTGTTGGCCTGAAAATCTGGTGATTAGTCTGACACTGGAATCTGTCTTGTTAGGTCTAGCTTGATGTATAAGTAGGGATCTCTTTTGGCTCTTGGCTTTTAAATAGGCCCTTTTCAGACACTTTTTGCTATAGCCTCGTTGGCTCAAACGAGACTGCAATAGTTTCGCTTGGTATTCAAAATCTGATTCAGTGCTGCAATTGCGTCTTATCCTGAGATATTGCCCATAAGGTAAATTATTAATCAGGGGGGCGGGATGTGAGCTTGTGGCATGTAGTACCGAATTACCCGCCGAGGGTTTTCGGTATAGGGTGGTTCCAATGTTGCCTTCATCGTCTACTAGTATTTGAACATCTAAAAAGGTCAACTGATGTTGGTTCATTTCAAAAGTAAATTTCAAATTGTATCTGTTGACCTTCAGACTCTCAAGGAAGGCAAGAAGGTTGGATTTGCTACCCTGCCAAATAAAAAAAACGTCATCGATGAATCGCTTCCATGTCAGGACATGCTCAAAAAATGCCTGCATGTCCTCCCTGAAAAACAGCTCACGCTCCCACCCCCCCAGATACAGGTTAGCATAAGCTGGGGCACATTTCGTCCCCATAGCCACTCCCTGTATCTGGAGGTAGTGGGAGCCCCCGAACAAGAAAACATTATTGGACAAAATAAAAAACAGAAGATCCAAGATGAATCGGTTGTAGCTCACCGAGGCATCCGGATCCTCAGATAGGAAGCCCCCCACAACTTCCACCCCCAGTTCATGAGGGATAGAATTGTAGAGGGCTTCCACATCTAGAGCCACTAGCCAAGAGCCAGGAGGTATGGCGACCCCATCCAACACGCGGAGGAGGTCCCCCGTGTCCTGAAGGTAAGACGTCAGACCCTCCACATGGGGCCTCAGAAAGTCATCCACTAATTTGCTTGCCATCTCCGTAAGGGACCCATTTCCCGACACAATGGGTCTACCTGGAGGCATCTTAGGGTTTTTATGTATTTTTGGAAGGGCGTACAGAGTTGGGGTACGTGGTGCATTTACATTAAGGAATTCGTAAGTGTTTTTTGTTATTAAACCTTTATGGTAGGCCGAACCTATCAGATGCTTATATCGGGTGGTTACAAGGGCTAGATGGCTAGGGGAGACCTTCCGGTACCACTGGCTGTTCCTGACTATGGCCGCAACCATGGTCTCATAGTGGACTTTGTCCATAATGACCAGATTCCCTCCCTTATCAGAAGGTTTGATCACTATGTCCTTGTTGTTCTGTAGGAGTTTAAGGGCTTCTAGTTGGGAAGCAGATAGGTTAGATCTGGATATATTCTTCCATTTAGTTTGAGAGATTTCATTAGTAACCTGTCTGGTGAATGCCCACACATTGGGGTTGCCCTGAAGGGTCGGGAAAATGCGAGATTTAGGCTTGTATTCCCTAGGTCTAGATGGAAGACGTGGCAAAAGGGAGGGTGAGGAGGATGGAGGTGGGGGAGGGGGGGGGGTCTGTGCCAGTCAGGAGAGAGTCCGCCTCCAATAAATCACTCTCCTCCAGACCACCCTCCTCCCACAGCTCCATCAACTCCTCTAGGGCTTTAATATCTGCAATGGTCATATCGCGCCAAGCAGGGTCCCCAAGGGACTGGTCATTTGAAGATGGACTTGGTTTGTCAAAAATTATCTTAAACATCAGCCTTCGTGAAAAGAGATTGATATCTTTAATCAATTCAAATTGGTCGACCCTCTGCGTAGGGCAGAAGGTCAAACCTAATTTGAGGACTGATATTTGTTCAGCTGAAAGAGTATGGGAAGATAAATTAATCACTTCGAAATTATCCGCGTCCCTTTCGTCGATATCTCCAAAGGCCCTGCTTTTTTGGCGTCCGTCACTGGTTGAGCAAATATCGGTGCTGGACGAAAATCCGCATGTGTAGGTGCAGAATTAATGTTACTTACTTGCAGCTTGGGAGACAAGGGAAGAGAGGGAGTGTTCGCAGAGGGGGTGCTCATATATGTTTCCGGGTGACTCGGTGCGCAAGTGGACGAACCTTTTGCCGAGTTGGCTCGTGTAACCATTGGGGCTTTTGTGTGCGGAGTGCGCTTTACTGTGCCCGTGTTGGTATGGTCCTTCACGCCCTTTGTTGTCTCCTGACTGTTGGAGCTTCTGGTACTCTGTGCCTGGGAGGAGGAAGCAGAGGAGATGGATGAATCTGATTCATTTGGTTCCCCCCCTTGTTGTCTAAAGCTGCGTGTTTGGTAAGTACGTCTCTTTGCTTTGCTATTTCTTTGCCCCCAATGGTAGGCTTGATTGTTGTCATAAGCAAGTTTGTCCCTTACAAATTTTTTTTCCTTAGTTTTTAAAATTTCAGTGACATACCCCTCTAGGTCTGTTTTTAGGGTACCCTCTCGCGTGGAGAAGAGGTCACTGGTGGTGATAGCTTGATTCTCACCATATAACTTTTCAATCTCTCTATCTACCAAACTAAGTTCCTTGGAGTATTCTCCACAGAGAAGCTCCATCATTTTAAATGAACAAGCCTGTAGGTTTTCTTCCCATTCTTTCCGGAAGTCTATATCTACATTGCCACTGGAGGGAAAGATCTGAATTCTAAGCCCCCACGGGACAACACGGTCCTCAATGTATTTGAGAAAGTACCATTTATTCCAGAAAACTCTGGATTTCTTCTCGAGCATCCTCTGGAGTCTCGAGAAGAAACGGTCCATGGTCAAACCCCCCATAGAGGCGTTTTGAGACCTATGAATATGATTCATAAGACCATCAAACGCACTCCCACAATAATTAGTCATTGTTCCCTCAGGCTGATAGATAGTACCCACCAAAGATACAGGCCTGTATAGATGTAATGGGGGTATCCAGAGAAATAAATTAGCCCCAAATCACAGATACACAATACACACAAATATCTGTATTTACAAGAACAAAAAATATTAATGGTTTTCCAAGTTGCAAATCATGATATAAAGGTAAGATTAATAAAGTGCCCTAATGGCAAAAGAAATAGTTCCATAGAAATAAAGTAATGGTTGGGGACTGTCCGTGACCTCAAGCGATGGTGGGTGGGTAACACCCCAAAAGGTACAAGAAGTATTTGTTAGAGGGCAGGGACAGTTAACCCTTAGCACCGCATCCCTATTAAATAAATACAAAGAAGGAAGGGGGGTTGGGGTATAGATACCCCTGGGATTTTTATGGTGCTTTTCAAAATTTTAATAGGTCAGTAGGAAAAATAGATCAACCT
Organism: Lithobates septentrionalis; assembly: GCA_037952835.1. Lineage (NCBI taxonomy): Eukaryota > Metazoa > Chordata > Amphibia > Anura > Ranidae > Lithobates > Lithobates septentrionalis. The sequence goes on from JBBDGP010001512.1 coordinate 2,987,117, forward strand.
CAAAAAGAGAAAAAGACACTGTATGCAAATTGCCAAACTGACTAATAATAATCTTCTTATTCAAAATCTTTAATAGTTAAGAATAATAACAAAAAAATCATCTAAAAACAAGCACAATCTTGAACAAACATAGTCAATTAGTGAAGTATTTTAAAATTAGAAACCACTTTGCGATACCAATCTCAACATGTTTCGCTCAACAACTGAGCTTCATCAGGAGTTTTTTGGTACAGATGTGGCATACTATAAATAAAAAGAAGAGAAAGAAAGAACAAAACAAAATATAAATAAAATGCTTACAAAACACTTAAAGATATAGTTTATCAAAAACGTAGAATACATTAAGTAGTGCTGAAAAAACAACAACTGGTGTATATACATTTGCATACAGACAATATATATGGGTGAAACTCCCATATTTCTACAGGTCTATAATAATAACAATCTGAAACAATATGGACAAAAGGTTATAATTTTTATACGATGTGTATTTTAGTTTCCAGGTCCACAAAAGGAAAAAACACCAATGTGGACATAGGAAAAGCATAAACGACATGAAAAAAGTGGATGAAAAAAGTAGGGATTTGCTTACCAAGCCAAAACAGATTCAAAGATGAATGGTAGACAACCATTCATCTTTGAATCTGTTTTGGCTTGGTAAGCAAATCCCTACTTTTTTCATCCACTTTTTTCATGTCGTTTATGCTTTTCCTATGTCCACATTGGTGTTTTTTCCTTTTGTGGACCTGGAAACTAAAATACACATCGTATAAAAATTATAACCTTTTGTCCATATTGTTTCAGATTGTTATTATTATAGACCTGTAGAAATATGGGAGTTTCACCCATATATATTGTCTGTATGCAAATGTATATACACCAGTTGTTGTTTTTTCAGCACTACTTAATGTATTCTACGTTTTTGATAAACTATATCTTTAAGTGTTTTGTAAGCATTTTATTTATATTTTGTTTTGTTCTTTCTTTCTCTTCTTTTTATTTATAGTATGCCACATCTGTACCAAAAAACTCCTGATGAAGCTCAGTTGTTGAGCGAAACATGTTGAGATTGGTATCGCAAAGTGGTTTCTAATTTTAAAATACTTCACTAATTGACTATGTTTGTTCAAGATTGTGCTTGTTTTTAGATGATTTTTTTGTTATTATTCTTAACTATTAAAGATTTTGAATAAGAAGATTATTATTAGTCAGTTTGGCAATTTGCATACAGTGTCTTTTTCTCTTTTTGAGGTTGATCTATTTTTCCTACTGACCTATTAAAATTTTGAAAAGCACCATAAAAATCCCAGGGGTATCTATACCCCAACCCCCCTTCCTTCTCCATTCCTTCCTGCCTGTGGTGGGGGCTGCTGTGGTCTGGGCTGTGGGCCAGGGTTGGTCTTGAAAGCCTATGGAGTAGTGCCCCTGGGTGGCAGCCAGGGGTGCCATAAGATCACTGTGAGTGGCAGTCACTTTGATTTTGGGCACCACGGTCACTGCACCATAACACGCTTTTTTTGCACCTGCCTCTTGGGCCGGGCCTTTTGGCTAGGACCAGAGGAATTTTTTATTCCTGGCCGGAGGGCCTGGTCATTGTTTTACACAATGGCCACTTCTTCACTCTCCTCTCCACTATCCCTTCCCCCACTTTTTTATTTATTTGAACCTATGTAGTCTGTCACGTCTTGTTTTTGCACGTTTTGCACGATTAGTAAGGATGCGGGTCCTCGGGCCAGCCCTGAACGTCTTGGGAAGGGGTGGACATGGCCTTTTGGCTTAGTTCGCCCTCTCTCATGGGGTCTCCCTTCGGGGGAGCCCCACCTAGTACTTGGGTGGGTCCTGTTTCGGCAGGCCCTCCAGAGAACGGGGTCTGTCTGGTTTCGGCCAGATGGACCATTGTAAGTACCTTTGTCCCCGTCTGGAGCCTAACGCCCCGGGGGATCAGGGAATTGGCACGTCTTGTATACCCGTGGCACTTTTTTGTGAGCACTCTTTATGTGTGTGCACATTTTTTATGCACCGGGTGAAGTTTTTTGGGTGTGTTTTGCACGCCATAGGCTTTCAAAAAAAAAAAAAAAAATCAAGCCCTTTCCTTTCCAGTCTGATTGTCCCTGGCCTCACTCTTTCATTCATTGGATTTCAGGTCCTTCAATTATGGAGGCTCAGCTTCACACGTGAGCATTACCTAGGATGGCTTGCATTCAAATACAGCCTGCCTAGGAATGTCCACTCCTTTAAAAAGACATCCGCCCATCAAGGCATTTTGATTTTGCATAACTTCTCCCAAAAGCCAGCCCACTGCTTGCATCAGGGCAGAGTACTCTCTAGTAGAGTACCGAGGCACCCTGCTGGCCCCTCCCTCAGGCGAGTATAAGGGGGGATTTGGGGGGCTGCACACAGAAGGTTTTTTACCTTAATGCAGAGAATGAAAACCTTCTGCCATTAGAACCACTTAAACTAGAAGGAATGTAGTCATAGAGTGATCGTCAAGTTAACCAACCCATGCTAATGCTGCTAACTTTGGCCTGGGTATCTAAGCTTCCATGTCCTCTGGTCATGACTGTGTTATGTGGGTCTATCTCCAGGTTCTGCTCACATTGGATGATGATCTGGATGAGGTTCGGAGAGACAAAATTCCAGTCTTTTAGGGAGAAATGGCATTGTCTCCTTTCTTCCTTCGGTTGCCATCGGCATGCAGTGAAGCCTGCGTTCAAGACCGCAGAAAATTATCACCCCTCCAGAGCAAGAGGAAAGTGGAAGAGCGGAAACAGGAGAGGTGGATTTGTCCTCTCAGCCCACCAGTTCAGAAGAACAAACCACTCAAATGCTGCCTGATAATGCCACACTGTTCCCGTGTTGGTATAGTGCCATCTTTAAGTCAGACTGGGCCACCACAGTCTTCGTGCACAAATCATGTACTGAACACCACTGCCTCCCACCAAAGTCAAAAACTCTAAACGTGAGCCCAGTGGAGCATTCACCATCCAACCGGAAATGGGCGAACTTCCGAAGAGCTGATCACATTTGGCAATTTTTTTTTTAAATTGCAGTGATCACATGGCTCCTTGCTTACGTTGAATTCTCAACACCCTACAGCTGCTGAAGATGGCCAGTCAATTGGAGTCTCAAGAAGCTGCCAGGACTGCAGCTCATGAAAGTAGTTTATTTATTTTCCCACTGGCAAAACAAGCCAGAAAAAAGGTTGGATATTTCAATACCAGGAACTCTGGAAAAGACTGTTGGCCCTTTGTGCCAAGAATAGTTTTTTTTTTTATCTATTTTATTGTAATGTGTATTTGTCTTACAAGATCTGTGATCTCCAATGCACGTCGGCCAGTCTTGCATTAACTCTCCAGTGCCATGCTGCTGCTGCCGCCAACTATGGCTGAATTTGTTGTTGTCTAAGTAATTTATTCAAATGTGATTTGTATATTTTTTAACAAGGCCTCAAAATGCGTTGTGTCTTGCCAAGGAACTAAGGAACTGGAATCTAAAAACCTGATGTTTTTTACTTCTTCGGTTGCAGAATTGTGCCAATATAGTGATAACTAAGCCAGTTCAAGTTAATGGCATTGTAAGAAATGTAGAAAGGAGCACCACGGCATTGTAAGAAATGTAGTAAGGAGCACCACAGAACTAATATATATTTTTTTTTTTGTAAATGAAAAAAAAAAAAAAGCCAACAAGTTTTGTGGACTCAACACTCCTTCAGCAGGGCTTAAAAAGCCAGCAGTGAAAAGAGAAGAAACCGCTTCTTTCTCTTTTTAAATCCAAACACATCAGGTGCTGTCTACTAGGGGTCCCGGGAACCCAAAAGCCAAGATCTCTACTATGCTACTTGCAAAGAAAGTCCAGTTTTATCCTCGGTCACTGCCAGCATTTCAGGTGCTGATGAAGGGGGAGTTTTAGGGCCGCAAAACACATTGGCTTTTTCAAGTCTACTTGACTCCTACCAATTCTGTGGCTCTCTTATCTTTTCTACATTTCTCAGACTGGTCTGAGGATAACCCAGTTACCTTCAAAGATTGAATCTCAAGATTCTAGGCCAGTGCTCTACCAACACATTTACTGATGAACTTTTTGAGCTGATGGTATTTGTGGAACAAGAAGAAGCACAGTATATGGACCCAGGGTGTTCTAGTGCAGGCTGTGGAGCTGTGTTTTTATGGAGCAGTGTGCTCCAGAATGCTAACATTTCAGGTAGTTCCACAGCTGCCAGAGAGCCGCAGGTTGCCTAAGCTTGTTGTACCCGATAGTGTCAATATAACAGCACTTTTATCAATTCTGAATGCGTTATAATTATTACCAATGATGTTACATAAAGACTGAAAAATATCAGCTTTGTATCTTTGTCATTACTGACTTGTTTAGCAAAATAACACATCCACTCCAAATATCAGTGCCTTGCTCTGGAATACCAAGTATTATTGTGTCACCGTTGAGGGATACAAACTGACAAGGGTCAACGTTGGGGAATCCAAATATCATGACGTCACTGATTGGGAATGAAAACTAACAGTTTGTTATAATTTGTAAGGCCAAAAGTATGTGGACCTTCTCCATTGCACGGGTTCAATACTACAACATACAAAGACGTCTTAGACAGTTGCACACTTCCAACCTTGTGGTACCAGTTTGGAGGAAGACCATTTTTTTAAAATTGTTAATTCTTAAGACTACTGGGTTAGGACCACCTCCAAGTGATAGGACACTGGCAAATAGCAAAGCTTGATACCACCCAACATAACCCCTCCCATTTCTGAACTTTGCCTCAGTTTTTTGCTAGTGTCCACTATGAGTTATCTAATGGGGTGTTTTACAGGTCCAGGGTCTGCTATGACAAGGCCCAGTTCCTAAAGATCCTGAAGAGTATGCTTACTCTAAAGCCTCGTACATACACGGTACGATTGTTGGCAGGGGATTGTCTGTTGACAGACTGTTGTCCTAAAATCTTACCGTTAGTATGCTCCTTTTGACAATTGTTGTCCAATTTTCGGCCAAAACCATGTAGTGCAAGGGCCTGCCTGATTGCATATAAATTGAAACTCTTAAGGTTTGACCTCATATGGCAGGCTAGTAAATTTTCGGCGGGCAACGGCTTTATTTTCGTATGGTCCGCACACAAATCCGTCACACAAAAGTCGAAAGTACAAACAATCAATGCTCACCAAACACGAAATTAGCAGAAGGGGCCCAAAGGGTGGCGCTCAAGAGCTGAAATTCCTCGTAGTACGTCACTACGTTCGTGTTTGTGGCACGACAATTGTGTACCATTAGTATGCAAGACAAGATCCTGGCACACGCCCTTTTGACAAAAATCAGACTCCTGGTTGGCCAACAATCGTACTGTGTGTACGAGGCTTAAGACCCCATACACACTATACAACTTTTGTTGTCTGATTTCCTTTAGATTTACCAAAACCATGTAGTGCAAGGGCCTGCCTGATTGCATACAAATTGAAACTCTTAAGGTTTGACCTCATATTATATGGTTTTGGTAAATCTGAAGGAAAAAAAATCTACAGAAAATTGTAGTCTGTATCCAGGTTAAGGTTAACATTGAGTCAGTTTTCATCTCTGCTGCATGTCTGTAAGTGTTCTTATTTTGTGTGGGGGTCCCAGCCACCCCTGAAGGAGATGTGGGTCAGGCTGGTTCAGCACCACTAGATTGGGCAGTTGGCTACTTGATGGGGCACCCTGTCAGATGCACTAAGGACACTGATTCTTTAGGGCTTGACCATTGCTTATGTACCCCTTCTTTGCTTAGGATACCAGCTGAATAGGACATGTATTGCAGAGCTCCTACAGCACAGGCCAAGGTGCGACAAGGGGCCCCAAAGCCCACAGGTAATGGGGCACTGGGAGACTACCCCTCCCTCCTTATTGATGATCTTACTCAGTAATTTAAGCATTCTGCTCCCTTGTGGACTTTGCAGGCTTGGCAGATCAGGAGCAGGTGGACTACACTCTCTTATATCAGAAGAAAGTCTTCCATCCACAATTTTCTTGAAGGGCAGCCTACCAGCTCTGGGGCTCGGGCAACATCCGGTTTCTCACCAACTCCTTCAGGGGCTCTGACCTTGGGGAGCTTAGTGTCAAGGAAGGAATTCTCAGGTGATTTTTCCAGTGTTGGAACAGCTAGCAGATATCCGTAAGAACCTGCAGAGAGATCACCAGAAGATGTTTAGGTCTTGGTCTCTACCTGAGCTAAATTGGCCCAGGAGAGCATTATCCTTGGACATAGTTACTCCTAGTAGACTGTGGGCTTAACCAGACTTTTTTCTCTCAAGGTCCTGTTTTTCACCCTGCTTCACAGTCGCTGACTTTGACAGCTTTGCTGTTAAAGCCCAAGTCCTGAGGAACAGGAGTCTTGCAGATTCTTCTGATTGCGTTTTCCAAGTGCAGTGGTAATCCCCAAATGGTGCAACAAGGGAAAGCTTTATCCAAAGAAATACTTTGTGCCGTGGGTGTTTTCCTTTCTTCAGTTAGGACTAGACAAGCCCCCAACCCTGAGTGCTATAAATAGAAGTTTCTGCTTTGGCAGTGCTCTTTTAGAGACTGTTGGCTTTGGATTCTTTAAGCAGAGCATTTGTGCAAGGGGGGGGCTCACATTGTTCCACGAGTACGCTCCCTGCTATCTCTTTGGGACCTCAGTCTGGTTTTGTCGGTTGTCATAGGCCACCATTTGAATAATGTACGATTAGGTAAATGGGATTGGGTTTACTCTAATACTGCTTGCTCACAAAACTGAGGCAGTGCTGGGAGTGGGAGGATTTATGGTGCTTTGCTATTTGCACCTGGAGGGGGAGCATACCCCTGTAGTCTGAGAATGAACTCCCCTGTTTCCTGTAATGTACTCCAAGAAAGGGATTTTACAGGTAAGTAAAAAAATGCCATTTTCTGTTCCAGCATGACTGTGCCTCGGTGCACAAAGCCATCTCCATAAAGGCCTGTGATTATTTCCTGAAGCTCCCTCAGCTCACCGAGTGCAAAGGCCAAGCAGGGGCTTGTCCTCTCCTCAAATGTCAGCAAATCTTGAAAAAAAAAAAAAAAAAAAAACAGCTGGCAACACACCTACAGGTGCATCTCAAAAAATTAGAATATCATCAAAAAGTAAATGTATTTCAGTAATTCAATTCAAAAAGTGAAACTCAAATTTTATTTAAACACTTAAGGACCAGGCCTATTTCTGACATTTGTTTTTTACAAGTTAAAATCAGTATTTTTTGCTAGAAAATTACTTAGAACCCCAAAACACACACATATATATATATATATATATATATATATATATATATATATATATATATATATATAAATATATAATATTTTTTTTTTTTTAGCAGCGACCCTAGAGAATAAAATGGAGATCATTACAATACTTTATGTCACACCGTATTTGCACAGCGGTCTTACAAAACGCAATTTTTTGGAAGCAGTACTCTTCTTATTTTTTTATTAAAAAAAAAAAAAAAAAAAAAAAACAGCAAAGTTAGCCCAATTTTTTTCTATAATGTGAAAGATGATGTTACACCAAGTAAATTGATACCAAACATGTCATGCTTTAAAATTGCACACGTGCTTGAAATGATGACAAACTATGCTACTTAAAATCTCAATGAGCGACTTTACATTTTTTTTACAGGTTACCCGTTTTGAGTTACAGAACAGGTCCAGTGCCAGAATTATTGCTCTCCCTCTAACGTTCACGGTGATACCTCACATGTGTGGTTTGAACGCTGTTTACATATGAGGGCACGACTTCCGTATGCGTTTGCTTCTGTGCGTGAATGCAGAGCTTTACATTTTTTTTTTCTTATTTATTTTACTTTTTATTTTTACACTGTCCCTTTAACCTTTTTTCTTTCTCTGTTATTCCTATTGCAAGTAATGTAAACATCCCTTATATAAATAACAGGACAGGACCTCTTTAATGTGAGATTTGGGGTCAAAAAGACCTCAGATCCCACATTTACACTTAAAAGCAAAAAGGCCGGCAGGCAGAAATGACGTTTGATGTTGCTCAGGTCCTCCAAGGGCATAGAGTCGAGTGGGGGCCATCTTGCCCTCACTCGGCCTCCTGCTCATCAGTCCAAAAGGTCGGATCGGGAGGGTTACCCCTCCCGCCACCCATAAAAGAGATCCCGTGGCGAACCCACCGCCGGGACCACTTTTATCTGAAGGAAGATGGACCACTATGTAAAAATATACTGAGGTTATAGCAGCAATCTGCTGCTATAACCCCGGTATATAACATCAAAGTAATGATGTGTATATATACAGTCGGTGGTCCAGAAGTGACGTATTTCAAGCACTTCTTTCTTTTAATTATGACGATTATGGCTTACAGCGAGTGAAAACCCAAGACTCAGTATCTCAGAAAATTGGAATATTACATAAGACCAATAAAAAAGTGATTTTTAATACAGAAATGTTGGTTTACTGAAAAGTATGTACATTTACAGTTTGGTGTGCACTTCATAACTTGGTTGGGGCTCCTTTTGCATGAATTACTGTAGCGTGGCATGGAGGAGATCAGCCTGTGGCACTGCTGAGGTGTTATGGAAGCCCAGGTTCCTTTAATAGCGGCCTTCAGCCCGTCTGTATTGTTGGGTCTGGGGTCTCTCATCTTCCTCTTGACAATACCCCACAGATTCTCTATGGGGTTTTGGTCAGGAGAGTTTGCTGGCCAATCGTGCATACTGATACCATGATCAATAAACCAGGTATTGGCAGTTTTGTGGGCAGGTGAAAAGTCCTGCTGGAAAATGAAATCCGCATCTCCATAAAGCTGGTCAGCAGAGGGAAGCATGAAGTGCTCTAGAATTTCCTGGTAGAGGGCTGCGCTGACTTTGGACTTGATAAAACACAGTGGACCAACACCAGCAGATGACACGACTCCCCAAATCATCGCTCACTGTGGAAACTTCCCACTGGACCTCATGTAACTTGAATTCTGTGCCTCTCCACTCTTCCTCTGGACTCTGGGACCTTGATTTCCATATAAAATGCAAAATTTGCTTTCATCTGAAAAAAGGACTTTGGACCACTGAGCAACAATCCAGTCCTTTTTCTCCTTAGCCCAGGTAAGACGCTTCTGACTTTGTCTCCAGTTCAGGAGTGGCATGACACAAGGAATGCGACAGTTGTAGCCCGTGTCCTGGCAACGTCTGTATATGGTGGCTCTTGAAGCACTGATACCAGCTGTAGTCTGCTACTTGTGAATCTCCCCCAAATTCTTGAATGACATTTGCTTCACAATCCTCTCAAGGCTATGGTTATCCCTGTTGCTTGTGCACCTTTTTCCTTCCACTCAACTTTTTATTAATATGCTTGGATACAGCACTCTGTGAACAGCCAGTTTCTTTAGCAATGACCTTTTGTGACTTGCCCTCCTTGTGGAGGGTGTCAACGACTATCTTCTGGACAACTGTCAAGTCAGCAAACTTCCCCATGATTGTGTAACCTACTGATCCAGACTGCGAGACCATTTAAAGGCTCAGGAAACCTTTACAGGTTTTTTGAGTTAATCAACTGATTAGAGAGTGTGACACCGTGGGGGTTATTAACTAAAGGCAAATCCACTTTGCACTACACGTGCAGTCGCTGTAGATCTGAGGGGAAGATCTGAAATGAGGGGAAGCTCTGCTGATTTTATCATCCAATCATGTGCAAGCTAAAATTCTGTTTTTTATTTTCCTTGCATGTCCCCCTCAGATCTACAGCGACTGCACGTGTAGTGCAAAGTGGATTTGCCTTTACGTAAATAACCCCCCATGAGTTTACAATATTCAACTTTTTCACAATATTCTAATTTTCTGAAATACTGAATTTTGGGTTGTCACTAGCTGTAAGCCATAATCATCAGAATTAAAAGAAAGAAATGCTTGACATATATGACTCTGTGTGTAATGAATCTACTGTATATCATATATACAGTATATGGAGTTTCAGTTTTTGAATTGAATTATTGAAGTTAACTTTTTGATGATATTCAAATTTTTTGATATGCACCTGTATATAGGCCAACGCTTGTCAAACTTGATTATTCCAGGACAACTTCAAGAGACCCCCACCTGGAGCCTCCTCTGCTGATGCATTTCACTTGCAATGGGCTTAATCATAGCTGTAGGGACATAAAGAGAGGAAAGGCACTCTGCAGTGTAGTTGAGCATCATGGGAGATGTAGTTCCAAAACATCTGGGGTGCCAAGCATCACTGCTCTATGGTCAGGCAATCAGTCCTCCAGCCTCTAAGAGTACTGTACACATTGTGTGTGTAATCCTGTGGAAGAGGTGCACATTTCCAGGCTGAGAACTACGTTATTATAAGCCAACCCATCCCCTCAATTACTATGAAACCCTTCCATTGTGGCAGCCATGTAGAAGTCCAACATCCAAAGGTGCTATAAAAAAAAAAAAGTAAAAAAAAAAAAGTTACACTCAAGCAATAATTCTAGGCCCATTATTCATGGTTCGCTCTAAACTGATGACCTGTAGAGGCTTTTTAAAGCATCACCTGGAAAATCTTGGGTACAGAAATTTGTTGTGGTTTCATGGGCTTGACATGTTGGTTATCTATTTACTTGGTGCAAATATATCTTTTGTTTTTTATTTTACCAAAAACTATTTGGGTAAATTACGAGGTGTGACAATTTAATTCCCGATATGGACTGGTAAAAACTCTATCAAACCCCTCTGCATTCTTCAAAAGATCGGATGAAGACGATGTTCTTTTTGATCTGCTGTCAATATTCGAGGCACCATCTTTGTGGAAATCTTTCTCATACCCAAATCCTCTGTTAGAACCTTCCACACTGTTTCCCTGTTCATGTTCAATTCTTCTGCCGTCAATCACACACTCAGTCTTCGATCCGAACATTCGAGGGTTCGCACTCTGTCTACATTTGCATCCGTCCTTTGCGTTTTTGCTGCCGACTTCTTGCGTCATCATGGACATCTTCCCACCGCTCCCTAATAGAGCTGCGCGATTCTGGCTAAAAGGAGAATCAGGACTTTTTTGCTTAGAATAAAGATCACGATTCTCGCGGTGTAACATCTTTCACATTATAAAAAATCTTTTTTTAATGCATTAAAGTGTATTTTTTTTTTTTAATTGCGTTTGAAAGACCGCTGCGCAAATACGGTGTGACAAAGTATTGTAACAACCACCATTTTATTCTCTAGGGTCTCTGCTAATAACTTAGGTGGTCCAAGTAATCTTCTAGCAGAAAATAATGATTTTTACTTGTAAGCAACAAATGTCAGAAAAGGTTTGGTCTTTAAATGGTTAAACTTTCCTCATTTACACACCGGACTTCTTTCCTTTGATGAAAGAACGAAAAGATACTTTGTTTCGACTTATTGTGTGTTGTGATAAAACTTGGCAGGCTGCCTGGATCTTTTTTTTTTTTTTTTCCAGCTGTGAGAACTCTCTGCACTTGTTAGAAAGAATCGTGACATGCTGTTTTGAAGATTAGGAAGGGAAAAAGATCGCCATTTTTAAATCTTAACGATTAATCATACAGCTCTACTCCCTAAACAGTCTATGGCTATGCCATTAAAAAACACATTTTTTTCATGGAATGTTTTACCATTAGCCTGTTTAACAAAACTGAAGTTTCACTCACACTATTGCAAATTTTCACGCAAAATTTGATGGCAATCCGCTGCTCAGGTATCTGTGCCAATACTATGCATTTTTCACAAGTATCAGTATTCGTAAAAAAAAGCTTAGATACCTGGAACCGATCATTTCAGGCTCGGTCCTTTCAGATGTCAGCAGGAATCCCCCACTGACAGCTGAAACGTAAAAAAGCCGGCAATTAGTTGCTAAGGAGCTGGGCCACCGTGTCCTTAACAATCAATGACTTATTCAGCTGTCAGTGGAATACCCCTGTCGACAGCTGAAGTGTAAACTGAAGTACCGCAATTGGAGCGGTAAAAAAAGAAAAAAAGGAGCCAGGCACTTTTTATCAACAACCATGTTCAGCCGCTAAAACAGAAAGATAAAAAGAAACATTGTTTCTTTTTGTATCTTTCTGTTTATACATCTACGGATCAAAGGGATGAACTTCGATTTGCGGATGAAGTACCGTAAGTCAGTTTAAAGCAACCTGTCAAGTAAAACAGGTTTTTTATTAAATATTCCTCTGTTTAACCCCTTAATAACCCTTACTTTACGCCAGGGGCGTTGCTAGGTCTACAAAAGATCTGGGGCTAGAGCCCATAGCGAAGTAAAGAAAGTCATATGATTGGGCGAGCATACGCATGTATATAATATACGTACGTACGTGTGCGTATATGTATGTATAAACGTTACATATCTGAGTGCGGATCCCATGGTTTGTTATTGATTGATTGGGTCCCCAGAGAGCCTCCCTACGTACATCAGGGTCCCCAGAGAGCCCCTCCTTACATCAGGTGCCCTTTCATCCTAGTCCTCAGGTGTCCTTGCTGGGTGCTGTGCTCTGCCCACACCCTAATCCCCTGGTCTCCCTGCTGTGTGCTGTGCTCTGCCCACATCCTAATCCTCTGGTCTCCTTGCTGGACAGAGCAGTGCACAGCACCCATCAAGGAGACCAGAGGATTAAAATATGGGCAGTGCACAGCACCCAGCAAGGAGACCGGAGGATTAGAATGTGGGCAGAGCACAGCACCCAGCAAGGAGACCGGAGGATTAGGATGTGGGCAGGGAACAGCACCCAGCAAGGAGACCGGAGGATTAGAATGTGGGCAGAGCACAGCACCCAGCAAGTAGACTGGAGGATTAGAATGTGGGCAGAGCACAGCACCCAGCAAGGAGACCGGAGGATTAGAATGTGATCAGAACACAGCACCCACCAAGGAGACCAGAGGATTAGAATGTGGGCAGAGCACAGCACCCAGCAAGGAGACCGGAGGATTAGAATGTGGGCAGAACATAGCACCCAGCAAGCAGACCGGAGGATTAGAATGTGGGCAGAACACAGCACCCACCCAAGGAGACCAGAGTATTGGGATGTTGGCAGAACACAGCACCCAGGAAAGAGACCAGAGGATTAGGATGTGGGCAGAGCACAGCACCCAGCAAAGAGACCAGAGGATTAGGATGTGGGCAGAGCACAGCACCCAGCAAAGAGACCAGAGGATTAGGATGTGGGCAGAGCACAGCACCCAGCAAAGAGACCAGAGGATTAGGATGTGGGCAGAGCACGGCACCCAGCAAAGAGACCAGAGGATTAGGATGTGGGCAGAGCACAGCACCCAGCAAAGAGACCAGAGGATTAGGATGTGGGCAGAACACAGCACCCACCAAGGAGACCAGAGTATTAGGATGTGGGCAGAGCACAGCACCCACCAAGGAGACCAGAGTATTAGGATGTGGGCAGAGCACAGCACCCACCAAAGAGACCAGAGGATTAGGATGTGGGCAGAGCACAGCACCCAGTTAGTCCCCAGTCTATTGCCAATCATGGTGGAGGGTGATTTCATTTTGCAGACACCTCACACATTAGTGAATTCTGCATTCAGCTATTTAAGCTCTCTTTGTCCCTTGTGATGGTGCATTGTACATACACCAAGAGATTTTCTGATTTCTGCTGACTTTAGAAACACCATATCTACCCCTGCTATAAACACATATAAAACAGAGTGCACCTTTTCTGCCTGCCATCTGACACCTCCGTTACTTCACAGTGTTTACACAAGCCTTGTAAAAGATTATTGCAGTGGGGGGCTGAATGCTCACTTTGCATGAAAAGAGACCGCTTTTAGAAGTCAGGCACGGAGGGGTCAGGAGGCAGCTCAGCGCTTCCAGAGGGAACAGTAATGAGAGAAGAGTCATACAGCAGACAGTTAATCAAGTAGGAAGATCAGAATAGAAGAATCCAAAAGGTGGTGAGAATCGAAGTACAGGGAGCATCAGACACGTAAGGGGCTTCTACAGACAATGGTTTGGGAAGAATTACGATAACTCACGGAGTGTCAGGGCTGGCTCTTTTCTGAGCTGGCTGCTCAGCTGTCGGCTAATTGCCAGCTCTCATCTTTCTCCACAGTTAACCAGCTGTTGTGGCTTTGCTCGTCAGTCCCGCCTACTTAATGATCTCCAGCTAACTTCATTCCTGCCTTCGCCTTGGTCACATCACAAGAAACCATCTCCTGCGTTCCTGTTTAAAGACTGGCTTTGCTAACATCCCTTCTGGCTCCTTATCCTGCTTGCTGTTCCTCTACTTAGATCCCTGACTTCTGGCCTGGCTGATTACCCGATCTGGTTACTGAACTCTGGCTTGGCTGACTACCCGATCCGGTTACTCTACTCTGGCTATGCTTTGACTACGCTTACTCTATTTACCTTTTTATTTTTATTAATAAACAAGTGTGATTTTACTGTACTTCTGTCTCGGTCTGGTTCATGGTTTCTGACAGTAGGCGAAGGCCATGAATTCAGAAGATACAGTCAATCCACTTGTTGGTAATATTTTTTCCAGATTGGATGAGCAAGATCACCGCATGGATCAGTTTGCCATGGTGTTACCTGGAATCCCCCACTGTGGCTGCTCCGGTACAACCTGAGTTGCAGGCCATCCCTGCTGCTGCACCAGTCTCTGTGCAGGCACCCACCTTGATTATTGTCTCTATAAGAGGTATGTCTGGTTCCGCCCCGCTTCTCTAGCGATTTGGGGGCGATCCAGTTCAATGCAGAGGGTTTCTCAACCAAGTTGAGATATACTTTGAGATGCTGCCCCAGGCATTTCCCATGGACAGAAGCAGGACAGAAGGGTTTGTGATGTCTTTGCTTTCTGAGAGAGCCTTGGCCTGGGCTAACGCTCTATGGGAAACACAAAAACCTGTTGTCTTAAGTTACCCTGAGTTTGTGGCCTCCTTTAAAAGGGTATTTGACGTTCCCGAACGCTCCGCTTCTGCTGCCAAGTGCCTCATGTCCATCAGAGTACGAGAGCTATTGCCGACTATGCCATTGAGTTCCGTACTCTGGCAGCAGAGATTGCTTGGAACAATGAGGCCCTCGTGGCTGCTTTTTCTCATGGGCTCTCGGATTCCATCAAGGATGAGATAGCAGCCTGAGATATACCCACTGAGCTGGAGAGCTTGATCTCGTTTGCCATCCTCATTGACTCCAGACTCAGAGAAAGACTTTCTTTTAAGGAGCGCTTGCGGAAGCCTCCTGTACGTTTGCCCCTGAGCTTTGCAGTCCCACCCGTGCCTCCCTCACCTCCTGGTACTTAGTCGGTCAGTGAAGATGAACCCATGCACTTGGGCTTCACGCGTCTCTCTGCGGATGAGAGAGCCTTTAGGAGGAGGGAGAGATTGTGCCTTTATTGTGGCCAGGCAGGTCACTTTTTGAAGTCTTGTCCTACCCGTCCTGGGAACACCCGAACCTTGAGGTCCTGTCATGGACAGACCTTAGGTGGTGTATCGTCCCCAGTTATCCAGAAGGATAAGCCCCTGGTTTCAGTCACCCTTTCTTGGGCTAAGTCGTCTATCGTGATACAGGCTCTAATCGACTCTGGGGCTGCAGGCCTGTTCATTGATGCTGCCTTTGTATCAAAGCACTCGATTACACTGCAGCTGCGTGACACTCCACTTGCCATTGAGGCTCTTGACGGGAGACCTCTACAGCCTGCCCATGTGACTCATGAGACGGTTCCATTGTCCATGGCCGTATGGGCTCTTCACCATGAGATAATCCAATTCCAAGTGATTTCCTCTCCTAAGTTCCCGCTGGTTATTGGTTATCCTTGGTTACAGAGGCTCAACCCCTATTTTGATTGGCTCCGTGCTGAGGTGCTCTCCTGGTCACCACAATGCAGTGAAACATGCTTCCAAAAGATAGTCAAGGTCCTGTGTACCTCTTCACTCTCCTCCCTACCAGAGGAGTACCGTGATTTTAGCGATGTCTTTGACAAAAGGTCAAGCCGGTAGTTTGCCTCCACACCGGCCGTATGATTGCGCAATTGACATTCAACCTGGTGCATGGGCGTCCGCAGGTAGGGGCAAGGGGGGGCTAGTGCCCCCCCCTGGAGCAAGGTGTCCGCACATGGACACTCAGGGGCCCGGGCCAGGCTGATCCTGGGTGGGTGCAGAGCCGGCGCCAGCATGAGGGAGGAAATGTGGAAAAGAGGAAAGCCTTAAGGTACCAGGAGAGGGAGGGCACTAAAGCTACGGGTCCCTCAAGAAAAGCTGATGCTGACGCTGGCCCCACTCACACCTTTACCCAGCGAATGGGGTCATATGCTGCGGAAGGCCTGGGCGGTGCATGTGTTAGTGGGAAGGCTGTTCCTGGAGTCCCGTTCCGCCTCCTTATTTGTGCCGCCGCCATCGTCTCCTCCTCTCCATCTGACCGCGCCGGATCCGGATCTGGAACTGGGACGTCATCTGGCAATCGGCAATGTGGCAGACTGATCCATAAAAAAGCAGGTGAGTCGTCTCAGAGAAGGGACGGAGCAGCCGCCAGCCAGCGAGCAGTTAGGGAGAGTCACGCTGCCTACATCCATGCATTCATTTCAGCCAGCGAGCAAACTTTCAGCATACCTGACAGTGTAGTGGGGTGGGCAGTGTAGTGTTAGTGGGGTGGGCAGGGTAGTGTTGGTGGGCAGTGTAGTGTTAGTGGGGTGGGCAGTGTAGTGTTAGTGGGGTGGGCATTGTAGTGGGGTGGGTAGTGTAGTGTTAGTGGGGTGGGTAGTGTAGTGTTAGTGGGGTGGGCAGTGTAGTGTTAGTGGGGTGGGCAGTGTAGTGTTAGTGGGGTGGGCAGTGTAGTGGGGTGGGCAGTGTAGTGTAGTGGGGTGGGCAGTGTAGTGTTAGTGGGGTGGGCAGTGTAGTGTTAGTGGGGTGGGCAGTGTAGTGTTAATGGGGTGGGCATTGTTGTAGTGTTAGTGGGGTGGGCATTGTTGTAGTGTTAGTGGGGTGGGCATTGTTGTAGTGTTAGTGGGGTGGGCAGTGTAGTGTTAGTGGGGTGGGCAGTGTAGTGTTAGTGGGGTGGGCAGTGTAGTGGGGTGGGCATTGTAGTGGGGTGGGTAGTGTAGTGGTAGTGGGGTGGGTAGTGTAGTGTTAGTGGGGTGGGTAGTGTTAGTGGGGTGGGTAGTGTAGTGTTAGTGGGGTGGGCAGTGTAGTGTTAGTGGGGTGGGCAGTGTAGTGTTAGTGGGGTGGGTAGTGTAGTGTTAGTGGGGTGGGCATTGTAGTGGGGTGGGTAGTGTAGTGTTAGTGGGGTGGGTAGTGTAGTGTTAGTGGGGTGGGCAGTGTAGTGTTAGTGGGGTGGGCAGTGTAGTGTTAGTGGGGTGGGCAGTGTAGTGGGGTGGGCAGTGTAGTGTTAGTGGGGTGGGCAGTGTAGTGTTAGTGGGGTGGGCATTGTTGTGTGCAATAATTTTAATTCTAAATTGATGACCAACTGGGGCGAGATAGAGAGATGTACATCCAGCTGGTGTGGCACTGCCCACTCAAGCCCCTCCCCTCTATGGTGTTGACAAAAAGGGCGGAGCATGGGTGACCTTAAAATGATGCCCCCCCCCCTGAAAAAATTTCTGCGGACGCCCATGACCTGGTGCCACTCCCCCTCGTGGCCGGGTTTACCCTTTGACGCTCTTGGAGGATAAAGCCATGGAGGAGTATGTTGCAGACGCACTTTCTTGGGGTTTCATCTGCAAATTCTCGTCACCTGCTGGTGCTGGTTTCTTCTTTGTGAAGAAGAGGAGCGGTGAACTGAGACCTTGTATTGATTATAGGGGTCTCAATCGTTTCACGATTAAGAATGCCTACCCGATCCCGTTGATTACAGAGTTATTTGACTGCCTCAAGGGAGCAACGGTTTTCACTAAGCTTGATCTAAGAGGGGCTTACAATCTCGTGAGGATTAAAGAGGGCGACGAGTGGAAAACTGCGTTTAATACCAGAACAGGCCATTATGAGTATCTCATAATGCCTTTTGGCCTTTGTAACGCCCCGGCAGTTTTCCAGGAATTTATTAAATGATGTCCTCCGAGATTTGTTGCAGTTATGTGTGGTGGTTTATCTCGATGATATCCTTATATTTTCCAAGTCCCTGGAGAGCCACAACACAGATGTCTGTCGTGTGCTTCAGAAATTAAGAGAGAACAATCTCTATTGTAAACTGGAGAAGTGTGAGTTCCATCGGGAACAGGTTAAATTCCTGGGCTATGTCATTTCCACTGTTAGTTTTTCAATGGACCCAGAGAAACTTTCGGCAGTCCTACAGTGGCCTCGACCCGTGTGGTTACGTCCTCTGCAGCGTTTCCTGGGTTTTGCCAACTATTATCAGAAGTTTATTCGTAACTTCTCGTCTTTGGTCAAGCCCCTGACCGAAATGACCAGAATGAACGGTAACCCACAGAGTTGGTCTCCGGAGTCCATTAAGGCCTTTGAAAGTCTCAAGGGTGCCTTTGTTTCTGCTCCTGTGTTGGCACATCCTGATCCTGCGTTACCTTTTACCCTTGAGGTTGATGCTTCTGAGACTGGTGTTGGCGCCCTTCTGTCTCAACGTCCTACCTCCCGGTACTAAGAATGTAAGGGCTGACGCCTTGTCACGACAATTTTTCTCCACTTCCATGTTGGAGTCGGTTCCGGTTCCTATGATTCCTCCTGATCGTATTCTGGCTACAGTTCGCACCAGTCTTACTTCTCCTTTGGGTGACAAAATTCTTGCTGCTCAGGTCGATACTCTTCCTGAGAAACCTTGTGACCGCTGCTTTGTCCCAGAGTGTCTCTGTACTGCTGTGCTCCAGACTTACCATTCTCCCAAGGCAGCTGGCCACCCTTCGTAGGTGCCTGTTCCGTGTGTGCTCAGATTGACCACTGGTCAGAAAAACTGGTCAGACCTATTACCATGGGCAGCGTTTGCTCACAACAGTGCTTTGAATTCTGCTTCCCGATTGTCTGTTTATGGCAAAGTATGGTTTCCAACCTTTCATGTTGCCTGACTCGTTTGTTCCGCAGAGTATTCCTGCGCTAGAGGAGCATCTCCGCGGTCTTCGTTCCACTTGGGCACAAGTCCAGGCGGCTTTGCATCATGCTAATGATAGGTACAGACTCCATGCTGACCGCAAACGCCTGCCTGCGCCTTCCTACCAGGTTGGGTACAGGGTCTGGCTGTCATCTCACAACCTCAGACTTCGTGTTCCCTCACTGAAGTTCGCACCTCGGTTTATTGGGCCTTTCCATATCCTTTGTAGGATTAACCCAGTGGCTTACGCATTGGACCTTCCTCCTAGTATGCGCATCTCAAATGTGTTTCACGTCTCCTTATTGAAACCGTTGGTCTGCAACCGCTTTACCACCTCGGTGCCACGTCCTCACCCTATACAGGTTGAGAACCATGAGGAGTATGGAGGTACAATCCATTGTTGACTCCCGTAGGTTCCGTGGGCGCATACGGTACCTGGTGCATTAAAAGGTGTACGGTCCGGAGGAACGCTCCTGGCTCTCATCCTCGGACGTACATGCTCCTGCCCTCCGTGATTTCCATAGACGTTTTCCCCTCAAGCCCGGTGGTCCTCCGAGGGGGAGGGGTCGTTAAGGAGAGGGGGGTACTGTCAGGGCTGGCTCAGCCCTTCCTTCTCTGAGCTGGCCGCTCAGCTGTCGGCTAATTGCCAGCTCTCATCTCTCTCCACAGTTAGAAGTCAGGCACGGAGGGGTCAGGAGGCAGCTCAGCACTTCCAGAGGGAACAGTAATGAGAGGAGAGGGTAAGAGTCATACAGCAGACAGTTAATCAAGTAGGAAGATCAGAATAGAAGAATCCAAAGGTGGTGAGAATCGAAGTACAGGGAGCATCAGACACGTAAGGGGCTTCTACAGACAATGGTTTGGGAAGAATTACGATAACTCACGGAGTGTCAGGTCTGGCTCTTTTCTGAGCTGGCCGCTCAGCTGTCGGCTAATTGTCAGCTCTCATCTTTCTCCACAGTTACCCAGCTGTTGTGGGTCTGCTCGTCAGTCCCGCCTACTTAAAGATTTCCAGCTCACTTCATTCCTGCCTTCGCCTTGGTCACATCACAAGAAACCATCTCCTGCGTTCCTGTTTAAAGACTGGCTTTGCTGACATCCCTTCTGGCTACTTATCCTGCTTGCTGTTCCTCTACTTGGATCCCTGACTTCTGGCCTGGCTGATTACCCGATCTGGTTACTGAATTCTGGCTTGGCTGACTACTGTATCCGGTTACCGGACTCTGGCTATGCTTTGACTACGATTACTCTATTTACCTTTTTATTACTAAACAAGTGTGATTTTACTGTACTTCTGTCTCGGTCTGGTTCATGGTTTCTGACACAGAGCCTCAATAATCAGAGATTGATCGACTGCACATCACTCCCCTGCTGTCCCACGCTGACACACCGAGCTGTGGCGGCTCTCTGCCACCCCCAGCAGGCTCAAGGGAGAACACACGCGCTTCTCTCCAGCTATCTTACCACACTCAAGCGGATAGGTGGTAACCCAGAACTCAGGGCTATGGGCCCCAGATTCGGGGCTCTAGCCTCAATAGCCACCCCCTAGTGACGCCACTGATTTACGCTAATCTGCCTTTGTTAACGCCTTATTCTGCATTTAATTATAATTTTCCTGCTGATTTTTTATTTAATTTTTTTGTTTACTTCTATTTTATAAACCATTAAAACTGTTTTTGTTTGCTTTGTTCATTAATATTTTTATGCACCTTTAACATATATTTACCGGTACATGTTTCACATTGAAAAAAAGCACAAAAAAAAAAAAATCATTTGTAAATAACTCTTCAATGCTTTGTAGGTTTTGAGGGGTTTAGCTTCAGATCCCAAATTATTATTTTTTTTAAACATGTGCAAAGAAAAAAAATAAATAAATAAATAAAAACACAGCTCTTTTACCTTTGTCTTTATGGGGTTAGCATCATTCTAACATCTCAATCATTATAACACCAGAAAGGAAGAAAATAAAAAGCAGACATAAAAAGGAGGTGAAAACTTATTTTACTAATAAAAATATGTTCAGCTCTTTACAAAGAATTATTACAACCAGAGTTACATTAAATAAAAAAATCATCTGAAATCAAATCTTAGCATGAGATTCTCAAGACCCAAAGAAGCAATTATAAAAATCAGACGAGAATCAGAATCCCTCCCATCAGGTGGCGGCCTGTATCACCCCCCCCCCCAATCAGGTGGCGGCCTGTATCACCCCCCCCCCCCCCAATCAGGTGGCGGCCTGTATCATCCCCCCCATCAGGTGGCAGCCTATATTACCCCCTCCTTCAGGTGGCAGCCTGTATCACCCCCCCCATCAGGTGGCGGCCTGTATCACACACCCCCATCAGTCAGGTGGCGGCCCACTTAAACTCCAAGAGGGGGGTGTTCTTAAAAAAAAAAAAGTATAAAGAACTATACAAGGTATGTACATAGGAGACTGTATGAAAGACTCCCCCGTCATCTGCACATATGTACATTATCTACAAGCTCCATGAACATGAAAAAAATAGTACAGATCATTCCGCTACGCTCTGGGGTAGCACATCTAGACCGTCAACACAGGATTGCGGAGTGCAAATTGCTAAACAGAGAAGAAAGGTAAATAATTCTGGAATTAGTCAGATCACATACTGGCATCGCCATGCTTTAAGGATGTGCAATTATAGCGCACTAGGCATTTTATCTATGCAAGTCTTGAATATTCAAATCAATAATAGTGGGAGAAGAAATCTATATGAATCTTGGCATCCGCATGTAACCCTGTCACAGATCATTTACATGCAATATGCAGAGCACCATCTAGTGGCCGATAGGAAGAAGCACAGTTCAATCTCTGTGGGTGGGATGCAGAGGATACCAGCATCATCTAGTGACCAATAGAGAGGAGCAGAGTCCAATTTCTGTGCTAGTATCCCCCTGCATCCCACCCACAATCTAATGACCAATGGGGAGGAGAATAAACCAATCTTTGTGGGTGGGAATGCACGGCATACCAGCACCATCTAGTAACCAAAAGGGAGGAGCATAGCCTAATCTGTGGGTGGGATGCAGGGAATACCAGCACCATCTAGTGGCCAATAGGGGGGGAGCATAGTCCAATCTCTGTGGGTGGGATGCAGGGCATACTAGCACCATCAAGTGACCAACAGAAAGGAACAAAGTCCAATCTCTGTGGGTGGGATGCAGGGGATACCAGCACCAACTACTGACCAATAGGGAGAAGCATAGTCCAATTTTCTGTGGGTGGGATGCATGAGATACCAGCACTATCTAGTAACCAATAGGGAGGAGCATCATCCACCTTGTTTTGTGCACTGGTCCAAATCATTTGGTGGAGGGGGGATTATGGTGGGGGGTTGTTTTTCAGGAGTTGGGCTTGGCTCCTTAGTTCCAGTGAAGGGAAGTCTTAAGGTGTCAGCATACCAAGATATTTTGGACAATTTCATGCTCCCAATTTTGTGGGAACAGTTTGGGGATGGCCCCTTCCTGTTCTAACATGACTGCACACCAGAGCACAAATCAAGGTCCATAAAGACATGGATGAGCAAGTTTGGGGTGGAGGAACTTGACTGTCCTGCACAGAGTCCTCACCTCAACCTGATAGAACACCTTTGGGATGACTTTGAGCAGACTGCGAGCCAGGCCTTCTCGTCCAACATCAGTGCCTGACCTCACAAATGCGCTTCTGGAAGAATGGTCAAACATTCCCATAGACACACTCCTAAACCTTGTGGACGGCCTTCCCAGAAGAGTTGAAGCTGTTATAGCTGCAAAGGGTGGGCCAACTCAATATTGAACCCTACAGACTAATACTGGGATGCCATTAAAGTTTATGTGCGTGTAAAGGCAGGCGTCCCAATACTTTGGGTAATTTAGTGTATGTTGTTCTGGATTTGCAACGCCTTATACAGCAATTACTCAGCATGGTACCATTAGCCCAAGGGGGGCATAGATGCCCAACAAAAAAAGTGTTGAAACCAACAAAGGACCATATAAATTACTGTATGATTAAAACTTCCTGCATGATTAAACCTCGATTCCAACACAGCCAGACACCACTGTGGATCAAAAACCAAAATGTATACACCACCTGTGCTTTTTCTACATACATAATTGCTACACAAACCATTTTGTGATATATTCTAAAAAAAACGTATGCAATCTGTGAATAAATTCCATGATTTTCTGTAAATGCCCAAAAAAGAAAAAGACAAAAAAGTATTGTCCAAGCAAGCCAACATTACCAGCTTATTGGGCTTTTAGCAGAGGAAATTAAAAAGTAGGGTGGCCTTATTTATAGGCAAACTTTCTACCTGCAACATAAAATCCTGGGCCTCCTTCCTCTATATACAGCCGTGGCCAAAAGTTTTGAGAATGACACAATTATTACATTTTCACAAAGTCTGCTGCCTCAGTTTTTATGATGGCAACTTGCATATAACTCCAGAAGGTTATGAAGCGTGATCAGATGAATTGCAAAGTCCCTCTTTGCCATGAAAATTGGCCACTTCCCAGCCGATGTACGTCGGCAGAATGGCACAGCTGGGCAAATGGGCGTGCCTTTAAGTCCCATTTGAAATCCCCGCCGTGCCATTGCGTGCGCGCCGGCCGGGAGCCCCCGTGAGTCGGGTCGCGGGTCCCGCGGACTCGATCGCAGCGGGGATACCTGCGATCGCCTCACGGAGAGCATCTCCCCGTTCTGCCTAGTGACAGTGTCACTGATCTCTGCTCCCTGTCACTGATCTCTGCTGTCATCGGGAGCAGAGATCAGTGACGTGTCACAGCTAGCCCATCCCCCCTACAGTTAGAAAACACTCCCTAGTACTGACCTAACCCCTCCCCCTAGTGGTTAACCCCTTCACAGCCAGTGTCATTTACACAGGAATCAGTGTATTTTTATAGCACTGATTGCTGTATAAAATGACAATGGTCACAAAAATGTGTAAAAAATGTCCGATGTGTCTGCCGTAATGTCGCAGTCACAATAAAAAAAAAAAAAAAAAAACCACGCTGAACGCCGCCATTAATAGTAAAAAAAAAATATATTAATAAAAATGCCATAAATCTATCCCCTATTTTGTAAACTCTATAACTTTTGCGCAAACCAAACACTTAGTGTGATTTTTTTTACCAAAAATATGTAGAAGAATACGTATCGGCCTAAATTGAGGAAAAAAAATGTTTATTTATTTTTTTGGGGGGATATTTATTATACCAAAAAGTAAAAAATAATGTGTTTCTTTTTTCAAAATTGTCACTATTTTTTTTTTTATAGCGCAAAAAATAAAAAACCGCAGAGGTGATCAAATACCACCAAAAAGAAAGCTCTATTTGTGGGAAAAAAAGGACGTCAATGTTGTTTGGGAACCACGTCGCACGACCGCGCAATTGTCAGTTAAAGCGACGCAGTGCCGAATCGCAAAAAGTGCTCTGGTCAGGAAGGGGGTAAATTCTTCCGGGGCTGAAGCGGTTAACTTAATCCCATAAAAACATTTCCACTGCATTTGTGAAGAAGGCTTCAGGGGCGCCCAAGAAAGTCCAGCAAGTGCCAGGACCGTCTTCTACAGTTGATCCAGCTGTGGGATCGCTGGCACCACCAGTGCAGAACTTGCTCAGGAATGGCAGCAGACAGGTGTGAGGACATCGGTACACACAGTGAGGAGAAGACTTTTGGAGGATGGCCTGGTGTCAACAAGGGCAGCAAAGAAGCCACTTGTTTACATGAAAAACCATCAGGGACAGACTGATAATCTGCAAAAGGTACAGGGACTGGACAGCGGAGGACTGGGGTAAACTCCTTTTCTCTGATGAATCCCCTTTCCGATTGTTTGGGGCATACAGAAAAAACCTTGTCCGGAGAAGAAAAAGGTGAGCGCTACCATCAGTCCTGCGTCATGCCAACCATAAAGCCTCCTG
This sequence comes from Lithobates septentrionalis, assembly GCA_037952835.1. NCBI lineage: Eukaryota > Metazoa > Chordata > Amphibia > Anura > Ranidae > Lithobates > Lithobates septentrionalis. The sequence goes on from JBBDGP010001512.1 coordinate 3,011,981, forward strand.
AGACCATTCATGTGTGGGGTTTCTTCTGAGCCAAGGGAGTGGGCTCACTCACAATTTTGCCTAAGAACAGCCATGAATAAAGAATGGTAAAAAAACATCCTCCGAGAGCAACTTCTCCCAACCATCCAAGAACAGTTTGGTGAGGAACAATGTATATTCCAGCAGGATGGAGCACCTTGCCATAAGGCAAAAGTCATAAGTGGCTTTTGAGTCCATGGCCAGGAGACTCCGCAGACCTTAATCCCATTGAGAAATTGTGGTCAATCCTTAAAGAGGCGGGTGAACAAAAAAAAAAAAAAACACAAATTCTGACAAACTCCAAGCATGAAGCATGGATTATGCAAGAATGGGCGGCCATCAGTCAGGATGTAGCCCAGAAGTTGATTGTCAGCATACCAGGACGAATGACAGAGGTCTTAAAAACAAAGGATAAACACTGCAAATCCTGCCTCTTTGCATAAACTTGTCAATAAACGCCTTTGACACTTATGAAATGCTCGTAATTATACTTCAATATTCCATAGAAACATCTGACAAAAAGGATCTAAAAACACTGAAGCAGCAGACTTTGTAAAAATTAAGATTTGTGTCATTCTCAAAACTTTTGGTCACGGCTGTAGAGGATATCCTATTAGTCTGCAGAGATAAACAACTGTACACCCAGAACTCAAATCACAAAGACCGGCCGCACACTGATGATGTCAGCACTGGTATAACCCAATATTAGAGCCATTTATTCTAATAAAGGTTATTAAGAATTATTAATGTTAATTAAGAATCATTAACAAAAATAATGAGAAAAAAAAAATGTATTTATTTATTGTTTATATAGCTGTATACAGTATTGGATGTACAGAAAGCCATGCGTAAAAGGAATGATTTGCATGTCTTTTTTTAGGATATGTGGTGGAATAAGATGTATGAATACTTTATGTTCTAAGAAGCCTTTAAAAGCGCTATGCTTTCTTTCTGAGTGGAGGGCTTTTTGCTTAACTTCTGGGGTTATACAGACATTTTTGTTTTGTTCTGTTTTTACAAGAACTGTTTTAATGTTCTTATATAGTATTTTGCCATCCCTCTTCCCTACTGTCAAAATGAAACTCATGGTGCAGCCAATATAAGGCTATCAAAGGAAGTCTGTGATCCAATCTCAAGGCAATTTTTCTATAATATTAAACATTTTAAATGGTTTGTGTAGTAATATGGAAAACTTGTTCACCCCAAAATGTTTCTCTTTTTTTAATTTTTTTTTTATTTAGTTCTACCAGAACCAACCAAGGTTTTAGTTGTCCATTGCCACGGGAGTACAATTTCCCCACCACCCTCTGCTGAGCCATGGAAACCAAGGCCCTGCTGTGAGCTAAACCTTTTGGGCCTTCAAACATATTCCAATATGAATTTCACTGGTTTGATCCGCTCTAAGCAGGGCTGTCGTGAAAGGACCAGAAGTGGTGAAGGGAGGTTTTCTCATTGGGTTCACAGGCTCCAATAGTAGGCTCTGGCAGAGGAGGGGGGGGGGAATATGGGGAACTGCCTCCATTCACCAACAAGAAAAATATCTTGGCTTGAGCTCCACTGAAGAAAAACCAAATGAGAACCACAGTTACAATATTCAAAAAAGCAAACATCTGAGAATGTTTTTCGAGATGTTCTGTTCAGCCCAACTTAAAGAACTGAGGTCAAGACATAACTCAACTGTAAGCTTACATAGTGAACTGTGCACACTTCAGATTGCAGGGAAGATAACACTTTTTTTTTCTTTATTGAGCTTGTGCACCACATAGTAATTTGGTTTGAGACATGCTTAGAGTGTCACACGGGAACCTTTAGATTACGTGTCAAACCGAAGGCCCACCAGGCCATTTCATGTGGCCCTCGCAACTCTCCTGTAACTGTGGCACCCACCTCCTCTCTAGCTCACCTTGTCTCAGCAGTCAGCAGCAGAGGACAGAATTTCTCCACCAGATCCTACACTTCTCCATGCAGCCACAGAGAGGCTTAGCCCAACAGCTGGCAGCAGAGAGGACAGAACTCCTCCTACAGGTCCTGGACCACTCTGTAAAGCTGCAGCACCCCATTGTCTCTGCCTCACCTGGTCTTAACATTCAGCTGACTCCAGCCCTCTTCTGGTCCTCCTCCAGATCCTACACTTTGCGTCCCATCTCCACTCCCAGCTGCTTCCCAGCTCCGCACCCACTGTGATATAAGGGAGGGTGGAGGACTTTTCAGTTCTGATGGTGAGGAGATCTTGACATCTGATTTTGGGGGGGGGGGGTCCTCTGCACATCTAGTCTTACAGATAAAAGCGACCCTGTGAGGGCAACCATAATGCCAATGTAGCTGGCAAAGAAATGGAGTTTGACACCCCTGATTTAGATTTACTTAAAAATGTATTTACTGCTCGTTAATGATACGTAAATATTTGACTGTCCATAGCCTGGCCACAGTTTTACTTTAAACCTCAAGTGAGAAACATTTAGAAAACAGTTGACAAAAAACCCAAAGACATCAGCTTCAAAAAGACAACACAAGTACAAAAAAAAATTGATCCATTCTGCACTAGATCTGCAAACTTGATCTGCTCAACATTAAACAGCTGAACTTGAGTCATGACCCAGTATATGGCTTATGTTGTGTGCAGGCCGATTTGATGTCTGCTTAGAGGAGTCCGAAGCTGAGGGGTGCGATATGGACAGTAAAGGAGACATGGCAGATCCATCAGGGGGAAGAGCAGTGGCGATCTCTGGGAAAAGGGATGTCAAATTGAAGTTGGACAGGTGTGAGGGGTTGGCCATGTGCATTGGAGGCATGTCTGGGAGGAGGGGGAACGTGGTTTGGGAAAAGCCAACAGGTCGAGGTGGAGACAATATGGAACCAAACCGGTTGTTCAGGCCTGTACTGTTGGTCTTCTCTGTGTTGGGATTGGCGAACATCTGGTTAGAGAAATATGGCAATGTGAGGTCATTAGACAGGCTTGGGTGAGCTGGTGAATATGGTGGATAGAATGATGGCAATGTGTTCTGTGGGTCAACAGGAATGAGAGCAGAAGTCCGGGTGGCAGTGGCCTGGGTGACTGGAGGAATAAAAGAGGCATTTGCATTTATCGGTGGGTTCATTGTACCTTCTGGTATGAAGGGAAAAGGAAAGTTTTGGGTTAAAGTGTGTTGATCATGGCCTGAATTGTCAGTGGGCACTTGAGGGGTGTCTGGCATGAAGCGAACAATACCAGGCCTTTTTTCTGTAACAGGTTGCTGGCGCCCAAGAATCATGCTGCTGGGACCACCCAGAGGAAGGTGAGGCAAGGTCGGGTCAAACATATTGCCATGTCTTTGGCTCCCAGACCTGCTCCTTTCAGACTGCCGGGCTTTCGAATCTGGTTCCTCCTGTAAAGGATGCCTTGAGCGCTGAGGAACTGGAGGGTTGACTTGCCTCACTGTTTGCCGTTGATCCACATTTCCATGGGAAATAGATTGGTGGGGAATGGGTGGGTGAACCACTCCATGCATGTTAATAGACACTTGGATATTAAGCTGGTTCTTGGCACCTTGACTGTCGACTTGCCTAATCGAATTGGACCTCTGGTTTGTAGTGTGAGGGCTGGTGTTCCTTCCCTGTATATCTCCAGAAGAGCTGGAGAAAGGAATATTTAAAGAATTATTTCTCGAAGTGACCTGTCCCATGACCAAGTCACAGCTTTCCCTGTTCTGGACTTCACTATCTCTCCTTAAGTGGAGAGCATCACGAGCCGGTGGGCATCCAAATTCAAGGTTAGAGGAAGAGTTGTACTGCGGACGTTGAGGACCCGATATTGCCCGCTGACCTGAACCAACTTGCTCTCCAATATGTGGGGCTAAAAGGCTCTGCATAAAGCTTTGATGGCAAGCATTTTCATTATCTCGAATCTGAAGCGTATTGGAGATAGGGACCTCTTGTACAGTCTGGTATGGCATATGCTTTTGCCGATCCATCGCTGAATTGAGATTCTGATTAAGTCTGTAGGCCTGGGATTGCAGACTTCTCATATTGGCTGTGGTGCCACCATCATTGTTTCTTGACGTCTGGACATCAAAGGAAGCTGGCTGTTGCTGCTGCTGGTTCAAACCACTTGGCTTAAAGGTTTGACAGTCAGCAAGTCTCTGGGAATCTGTATTCACAGAATGCTCTATGGTCATCCGGCTTTGAATATTGTGAGTTGACATAACTTTATTCCTAGAAGCATCTAAATACTTTCTCATTTCCATTTGCTCTGATACCCTAGAAGCTTGGACCGAAATTCCTGTTCTCTGCTCAGAGTTTGAAGTACTCTTACCAATAAGTGCCTCTGCTGAGTAGCTTGAAACTCGATTTCGTTCTTGCCGATGGGATGTACTCATGTTCATGTTTGTAGTCTGGGACACAACACTGGGCTGGGACACCAACTGTTGCTCTAAACTTCTGGAGGTTACAAGTCTCTGGACTTGGCCAAGACTTGGCAGATGTTCTGAAGATACCACAGACGCCTGTGCCCTATTGTTGATATCCTGTTGATGCTGATGACGAATGTCCTGACTCATATGGCTTTGTTGATGAGAACTGTGAAGACCTCGGGCTGATGTATTATTTTCACAGGATTTTTCTGCCTGTGTGGACCCAAAATGAGCTGGCATCTGCTGCTGGATCTGTTGGTGGTGTGGGTGTGCTTGAGCTGTGTTTTGTCTGTTTTGCTCAGGCATCTGTTTCTGGTGTAGAGACAATCTTCCCACCTGGGCACCTTGAATTGGGGCTCGTTTCTTTTGCATCTGAACATCCTGCTGTATCATTCTTTGCTGCTGTACATTGTGGGACTGAGAACGAACAGAGCTGTCTGCAATTGAAACGTGGTGCTGTTGCTGCTGCTGTTGGTACAAGTGATGCTGTTCCCGCATGTGTCCAGTTTGTTGCTGCTTTATGTAAGGATTGCTGTTATGAAGAAGTGTCGCCTGCTGGTGTTGTTGCAAAGGCTGAAGGTGCGGATTCCCCATCTGACTCTGCTCAGAGACTGGCGGCTGAGAATTGCAACGCATGTCACTTTGCCTTAGATGTGGGGTAACAAAGTTGTTATTTCCTGGGAATAGACTAGAAATTCCCTCTCCGTGATTCTGAATACGTCCAGACAAAGAGGATGAGTCAGAAGGTAATGGACCACCCAACATTTCATGCCGCTCTCCTACACTGTCAGATGGTTGAATCCTTTCAATTCTCATGGGGCCTTGAAAGTGCTTTTGCCTCTTGGCAGCTGACAATAACTCATCCCCATGCGCAGTGCGCTTTGTAGATTCTTTCCGAACGTCTAAGTTTTGCTTTAAAAGGGAATCTGTGGTTGAGGGGACCTGCATGACTCTAGTCTTCATAGAATTCAGTTCTTCTTGGTGGTACTCAGATAAGATCATTGTCCCTGCAGAATGCCCTTGGTAACTGCTTGAGGGCACTAACGAATTAATAGACGTAGTCAGATGCAAATGCTCCGATGCCTGAGAAACATTTGCAGAGTTTGCAACAGAGTGCGTTATCCCACGTTGATGTATCAAATTATTGATGCTCAAACTGGTCGCGCTTTGAGACTGAGACGTTGAAATTTGCAGAGAGAGATTAGCGCTATTCATCCCTAGGGTGCAATGAGTTTTATCCACCAACCGATTTGAGGTTGATGGAGTATTGGTGTCTGAAGTACTGAAGGAGTGCGATATGGATGGGAGCCCAGAGGTTCCTTCTTTGGCTAAATGCGGCTTAAACGGGAGGTGACAATCCCCTGGCAATACTACTTCTATGTTTTTAGAAAGGGCTTCTCCAACTTGTGCTTGTGTTCTGTTCTTTTCCTTGGTAATATTTTCTGGATCAAATATAGTTCTTGCCGCAGTTGCAACGATTTCATTTTGCTCAGAAAAACCACATCCATTAAAAGGTGGAACAGAGGAAATGGAGTTAGCGGTGTCCTGTCTACTGGTATCTGGCAACATTGAGGCAACAGTAAAATTTCGACTGCTTACAGAACTATTAGACATAGGAGAATCAGTCTGTCGATTATTAGCACACGAACTAACAACTTCATGTTCAGATGTAGTAGACTGGTTCTGGGCAATGTGGACAACCGAAGTGGCCAAGATTATGGAGTCAGTTGTCAAGGCATCATTTGACTTGGTTTCACTGTACAATGATTTAGAGCTGTCGGAGACATCTGTGGTGGCTTTTTCAGGAGATCTGACATTCGGATCATCTGATAAAATCTGCACATCCAACAAGTCAGCAGCAGTTAAGTCTGCAGTATCCCCTTGAATTAGACAATCTTTGGAAGCCGAATTTGAATGTTCAGCAATAGTCCCTACAGACTGGTCAACCGGCAGAGAATCCTGAACAGATTGCTCTTTTAAGGGGAACATGGCTGCCACAACCTCAGCCTTAGTTGAGGCTTGTGCAACAGAGAGCAGTCTCTTCTCATTCTGATTAGAACAAACCTCTTCAGCAACAAAATCTCTAGAGGCTGAAAATTCTGCTGGAACGTGCTCATGTGATTTAGATTCACTGAGAACGTCCCCTTCCATTCCCACATTCAGTACCAAAGAAGCACAGGCTTCGGCACCTTCTGTCTCTTGAGTTCGGTCAATATTTTGGGAAATGCCATCTGTGGCACTTGCTTTCTCTTGAGTTGTATTAAGAGCAGACAATTTTTCCACCTGGTTCTGTTCGTCACTGTGGGCCTGAGTTTTTGAAGCTTCTGATGAATCATCAAGTATGACTGTTGGGGTGGATTCTTTCCGCAAGGGACCTCCCTTCTTAACAGCCGGCTTCTTGAGGGTCTTCTTTGGCTTTGAAGTGGGTGGAGTGCCACTAACTGGTTTGACAGATAAAGGCTTTGTCAGTACAGAAGCAACTGGTACAACAGACGTTTCAGCAGGTACTGTTGTCACACTGGACACAGGCACAGAAGCACAGTTTACTGGTAGGTTACTGGCTGCTAAAGAAGATGCAACGGAGGGGTTCAGAGTAAACTGTACACAGTTCTGTCCACCCATCTGAGATATGCTTTGGCTAAGGGTGGCCAATGCACCAAAGGTGTTAAGGGCTACATTTGTGTTGGGATCTTCGCTGGTTGTGGGCTGAATAATTTGCATTGGAGCTTGGCTTGAGGAGCCGGCTGAAGGAGTCACTGGCTGCAATGCAAACAACTGACCATTCAAGGAAATTGTGGGGGGCTGTTGGTTTGAGACGGTAGTAGACGCTGACACATGCTGGGTGGAACCTGAAGGCTGTACAGGTGCAGGTCTGGGCAATATGTGCACAAGATGCTTAGCCCCAAATGTCTGTGGAGCAACTATACTTTGCACCGGGTTTGCTGGACAAACTACGGGATTGGGCGCATTTATAGGCATCACCACTGAGGGTGAGGGCTGTGCAGACACCAGGGGTATGGGATTCTGGTTAGGCGCTGCCTGGATTATAACAATTTGTTGGCCCACCGTTGGTTTAGGAAGAGGTGGACAAGGAGCCGGTGCTGGAGGCTGAAGCAAAATAATGTTCTGATTAGCTGGAACTGGATTTAGAGCTGCACCAAATGGCTGGGCCACCTGAATTACTTGCATCGGCTGATTAAGTGGAAGAATATTGGCTGTGCTTTGTGGCTGTGGTGGTGACTTAAAGGGCTGGACTGTGACAGGTTGACAAGAAGGCATTTGCACCATTACTGGCTCACCAGTCCTATTTTCTGAGGCTACTATGTTACTTATGTTTACACAAGCTGACATTTGCGGATTAACCTGGTCTTTAGATGCCACCACCTGCTCAACCAATAGAGTTGACGCTGCGCAGGAGGAAGATTGAATTAATGGCTGCACGGTGTTCCCTGCAAGCTGCAATGTGGTCCAGGTAGTTTGTGTATTTCCATCTGAGGGGATTCTTGTTAAGCTGCCGATGCTTTTCAGCTCTGGCAAGGTGTTAGAAAGGGACCAGCTGCTCTCCAGACAAGAGGGGCCAGCAGAAGCTGTGTGAACTTCAACCAAGGGGTTTAAATCTCTCGAAGTGACCACCACCTCTGGGCTTGATTCAATATGCACACTGGGAAAAATCTCCTTAACCAAGTCTTTAACAGTTTCAGCAGCTCCTGATATTTTTCCGTGGATCGAGTTTGGAGACTCCTGAAGACTCATGACAGCTTGAGAAACCAAGAGAGATGGCTGGGATGGAAGATTACTGAAGGTGGTCACAGTCAGGGTTGCTGCGGAGTCCATGGGTTTCCCCCTTAAGCCTTCTAGCTGTGCCGGCTGGCTGGAAGAATAAAGCTGTGAGCCTGCCGAGCAGGATGGCAGAGGAAAATTAGCTAAAGAGTTTGTGTGAAATAAGACAGTTTGAGTGCCTTTTGATGAGGCAAGGTCCGTTGCGGTAGGAGCCGACGTGGTGACAGGAAGACACAAAGAAACTTGCTGGCTCGTCGTCGTTGCAGAGGTTGCATTTTGCTGCCAAGCTTTGTCCAGTGGAAACACACCAGAAATGGACACAGGCGTTACCAAATTGCAAGTTCTTTGCACCGGCACAACATTGGCTGTCTGTTTCTGAAGGCTCTGCCCCACGTTGAAAGTAATTCCCTGCACGGCGCTACCTTGGTTAGAAGAAGCCAGCTGGTTACTGTTCAGGCAGAGCGGGAGTTTCTGGTCGGCCGGAGCGATCAGAGAGGTCTTTGCGCGCCTGGAGTTCCCTTTCCAGTGTAGCGTTGGGTCATCATACAGACAGATGTCATTGCTCTTCAAAAGTTCTATGTAGCGCGCGTTCTCCTTCTGAATGTCCGCCAGGTCTCTTCTGAGCTTTCGTATTTCACGGGCTGTGGAACGGGAGGAAGAAACTGTTAAAAAAGGCAACACACAGAAAAAAAAGAAAACACTGACAGACAAAACAGAAGATAAAGTAATTATTATTATTATTATTATATAGAATGCATATACAGTGCCTTGAAAGTATTCATACTCCCTGAAATGTTCCACATTTTGTCATGCTACAACCAAAAAACGTAAATGTATTTTATTGGGATTTTATGTGATAGACCAACACAAAGTGGCACATAATTGTGAAGTGGAAGGAAAATGATAAATGGTTTTCAAATTTTTTTTACAAATAAATATATATGAAAAGTGTGTTGTGCATCTGTATTCAGCCCCCTTTGCTCTGACACCCCTAACTAGAATCTAGTGGAACCAATTGCCTTCAGAAGTCACCCAATTAGTAAATAGAGTCCACCTGTGTGTAATTTAATCATAGTATAAAATACAGCTGTTCTGTGAAGCCCTCAGAGGTTTGCTAGAGAACCTTAGTGAACAAACAACATCATAAAGGCCAAGGAACACACCAGACAGGTCAGGGATAACGTGGTGGAGAAGTTTAAAGCAGGGTTAGGTTATAAAATATCCCAAGCTTTGAACATCTCACAGAGCTCTGTTCAATCCATCATCGGAAAATGGAAAGACTATGGCACAACTGCAAACCTACCAAGACATGGCCGTCCACCTAAACTGACAGGCCGGGCAAGGAGATTGTTAAATCAGAAGCAGCCAAGAGGCCCATGGTAACTCTGGAGGAGCTGCAGAGATCCACAGCTCAGGTGGGAGAATCTGTCCACAGGACCACTATTAGTCGTGTTCTCCACAAATCTGACATTTATAGAAGAGTGGCAAGAAAGACATTGTTGAAAGAAAGCCATAAGAAGTCCCGTTTGCAGTTTGCGAGAAGCCATGTGGAGGACACAGCAAACATGTGGAAGAAGGTGCTCTGGTCAGATGAGACCAAAATTTTACTTTTTGGCCTAAAAGTAAAATGCTATGTGTGGTGAAAAACTAACACTGCACATCACCCTGAACACACCATCCCCACCGTGAAACATGGTGGTGACAGCATCATGTGGTGGGGATGCTTTTCTTCAGCAGGGACAGGGAAGCTTATCAGAGTTGATGGGAAGATGGATGGAGCCAAATACAGGACAATCTTAAAAGAAAACCTGTTAGTGTCTGTAAAAGACTTGAGACTGGGGGGAGGTTCACCTTCCAGCAGGACAACGACCCTAAACATACAGCCAGAGCTACAATGGAATGGTTTCGATCAAAGCATATTCATGTGTTAGAATGGCTCAGTCAAAGTTCAGACCTAAATCCAATTGAGAATCTGTGGCAAGACTTGAAAATTGCTTTTCACAGACGCTCTCCATCCAATCTGACAGAACTTGAGCTATTTTGCAAAGAAGAATGGGCAAAAATGTCCCTCTCTAGATGTGCAAAGCTGGTAGAGACATCCCCAAAAAAAGACTTGCAGCTGTAATTGCAGAGAAAGGGGGTTCTACAAAGTACTGACTCAGGGGGGCGCCATACAAATGTACCCCCCACACTTTTCATGTATTTGTAAAAAAAAATGAAAACCATTTATCATTTTCCTTCCACTTCACAATTATGTGCCACTTTGTGTTGGTCTATCACGTAAAATCGCAACAAAATACATTTACGTTTTTGGTTGTAACATGACAAAATGTGGAAAATTTCAAGGGGTATGAATACTTTTTCAAGGCACTGTAGCAGTTTGTGCAGCGCTTTACAACATGAGGGCAGACAAAACATTCACAATACAATACAGCACATATACACACATATATTTTGTAACCATAAAATAACAAGCAGTTGTAAGTGTTCAGATGGAGCTGCATATTGAAGCTGAATAAAATAAACTTTGTAATTCTGTCCAGCCACTTTTGTCATTCATACGGCCTTGCTAGCTAGGAGGGTGACACCACTTCTTTCTACTGGAGTTAATGAATAGAGCGGTGTCACCTACCAGTAGGGATGCAACGGATCGTTGCCGATCCGTACGGATCACCCTCCACGGATCGGCACACCCGCGATCCGCGGAGCACTTTTCGGCCTCAGCCATAGGAAAGGCCGCGGCTTCGGCCTAGCTCCGGAGCCGGCGGCCATCTTAGTACACCCGGAAGCGGCCGCTGTCTCGACAGGAAGTGACATTTCCTCGCCGCCATCTTGCTACACTCCACACTCCTGCACAGTACAATAATGATAGAGTGAGAAGGGGGCAAGCGGACATCTTGTTACACCCTCCGGAGTTTTAGATTTAAAAGCCATTCTCAACACAAAACTGAGCTTATATGCACAAATACTGTATTTATGCATATAAGCTCGGTTTTGTGTTGAAAATGGCTTTTAAATCTAAAACTCCAGTGGGTGTAACAAGATTTGTGTGTTTTGTTTTTTTTTTGCTGATCCGAAAATGATCCGATCCGTGACTCTGATCCGAGGATCGATCTGATCCGTGAGATTTTTGATCCGTTGCACCCCTACCTACCAGCCTATTGCCTTGGACAAAGGAGCAGTGGTAATACTGAAATCATAAATTGTCACATGACTGTGAGAGAGAAAAAAAAAAAAAAAAAAAGAGAAGGAATCAGAGCAATTTTTTTTAAATATTATAACCAAGAATTATAAGACAATAAAATGATTGTGAGTGTTTTTCTTTATAGAACGTCACACATATTTTAAAGCACCATCTGCTGGTCCCAGAAGGCTCCAACATAACATGTCTTACTGATAAGGGAGGGATGGGCTTGCTAATTGCATGAACTGATTGTAAAGTCAATTTTTTTTTAAAACAACAAACATGTCATACTTACCTGCTATGTGCAATGGTTTTGGACAGCGCAGACCCGATCTTCCTCTTCCTGTGTCGCCCCCGCCAGCGCTCTCAGCTCCTCTCTCATCAATGGTGCCCTATAGGAAACAGCTTCCCACGTGGTACCATCTGCAAGCTCACTCCTGAGCTGTGCTGCCTGCGTCCATAGACACAGACAGTGTGGCTCTCCAACTTTGCAAAATAAAATAGAAAAATAGACTTGGCTCCTGCCTGCAAGGCCTCACCTTGTTCCTGGTCGCCTGCATTGAGCAAGAGTTCGTCATTCTGGCGCTTGAGCTCGGTGATGTACTTGTGGGCCTGATCCAGGATCATGTTTTTACTCTGAAGATAAAACAGAGAAAAACAGAAAATGAGAAGATGGATGTAAAAACAACATTTTCCTAAATGATGAACCAAATAAAGTGCTGGCTTATGTGCAAAAAAGTGAGGTGTAGCTCATTCCCTAAATACTACTTCACACAAGAAAAAGAGACTGCCTCATTGGACTTACAAAAAAAAAGAAAAAAAACCTTCAATATAAAAAATATTCTATATAAATTTTAATCAACATATATAAATATTAAAATATTGATGCAAAATACAGACAATCATTAAATACATCGAATGGTGCATAAATCAGCAATTAAACTGACTACTGTCCCATGGGCAGTTCCTTTCCTTGTATGAATTCCTCCACGATGAACTTTTTCCCCAATAATAAAATAGTTTATTTTAATAGACTAAAAAAGGAAACAATAATTTCTCACAATGCAATAGCTAAAGCATAAGAATAAAAAGGCAAATATTACAGATTAACACTCAGCACTTCTGAATTAAAGCAAATCTCTTGCACATAACAACCTCTCCTTCACTTGCCTGCTGTTCCGGGAGTAAGGAAGCCCTGTTAAGCTCTGGAGGTGCTCCAGTTAAGAGCTTTCACAAGGCTGAGGGATGTTTCCCATGGGACAGCCAGGGCCGGCGCTCGAACTAGGCAGTCGGGGACGCAGCCACGGCCCGCAGACTTCCCCGTTAGCCTGTCCAGGGAACACGAGGCAGAGGAGTGGAGGCGCGCATGAGGTCGGCAGGGGAGGCGCCAGGCATGAGGTCGGCAGGGGAGGCGCCAGGCATGAGGTCGGCAGGGGAGGCGCCAGGCATGAGGTCGGCAGGGGAGGCGCCAGGCATGAGGTCGGCAGGGGAGGCGCCAGGCATGAGGTCGGCAGGGGAGGCGCCAGGCATGAGGTCGGCAGGGGAGGCGCCAGGCATGAGGTCGGCAGGGGAGGCGCCAGGCATGAGGTCGGCAGGGGAGGCGCCAGGCATGAGGTCAGCGGAGTGAGTCCGCTGGCGAGTCCACTCTCTGATCCTGTCACTTGCGCAGCCCTACACCCCGGCCACACCCGACCTGGAGGTTGAACACAATGGCAAGGGAAGGTCAATGAATGACTTTTCCCAGCAGAAAACCTGGTCCTGCATGGACAAGCCGCAGATTTGCTCTAAGATTTCTGGTTGCGGTATGTCCATGCATAGCCAGCAAAGCTGTAAAAGAATAATATTCCAAAAAGAATTTTTAGAAGCCATATTAAATCCTCTGTTTTTAAGCACTTTCAGCAGCTAATTTAATCAGAGTATGCAGCTTCTTCACCTTTTAATACTTTGCTTACGTTGACGTTTAAATTGGCTGTAAAGGCCCAAGGTTGCATTCTATGCATGAAGGTAAAAAACCTGTGTGCAGCAGGTCCACTAATAATTACCTGAGCCCCATCTCCATTCCAGCAATGTCCACGAGAACCTTGGCTCTCCAGGGACTCGCACTCCTGATTGGCTTTTGGCAACAATGGGAGCCATTGGCTCCTGCCAATCACAGCTAGTGATCCAATCAGGAGATGGAGGGGGTGGGGCCGAGCCGCGGCTCTATGTGTGAATGGACACAGAATCGCGCCTCGGGAGCCCCCACAGAAAGCTGCTTGCTGTTGAGGGCGCCCGGGAGGAGGGAGGAGTCAGGAGGGCTGGCATGGGACATGAAAAGAGGAGGATCGGGGCTGCTCTGTGCAAAACCATTACACAGTGTTCCACGCTGATCTCCTGCAGCGCGGCTGATCCTTCTGGTGCCTCCATCCACTGCGGCTTCCCTCTGCTGGTCGGCTGAAACCCCTGCTGCACACTGGAGCTCCGCCAGAACTACCCAATCGGGACCACCCTGACGCTGGACCACCATCCCATTTACTGATCACGATGAGCCCTTTTTTTTCTTATGTCTAGTAAGTGTTTTTAACCCTTTTTGGGCTATTAAAGTCTTGTACTGCTGCAATTTTTTTTGTTTTGGCTTATCTTCACTAGAGATTGCTTCTCTCAAGAAGTGGTGCCCAAGTGTTCCAAGACCCCACTCTGCCTGAATGATATCTATCCCACATTGCGGACATTGCCTTTTGCCAGACCTTTTATTCAGAGACCCCTACACCTTTATTCCATGTATAACATGTTTGTTATTTTAATGTAAAAAAAAAAACAAAAAAACAACAAGGGTTTATTAACACTTGAAAGGCTAAGTTCACTTTTCATAAAGAGTTACACGTTACACCCGTATCCAGCATTTCCTGTTGTGATGGTCCAAATCATTTGGTGGGAGGGGGGGGGGGGGTATTATGGTGTGGGGTTGTTTTTCAGGGGTTGGGGTTGGCCCCTTAGTTCCAGTGAAGGGAACTCTTAAGGCATCAGCATACCAAGATATTTTGGACAATTTCATGCTCCCAACTTTGTGGCAACAGTTTGGGGAGGGCCCCTTCCTGTTCCAACATGACTGCGCACCAGTGCACAAAGCAAGATCCATAAAGACATGGATGAGCGAGCTTGGGGTGGAGAAACTTGACTTGCCTGCAGAGTCCTGACCTCAACCCGAAAGAACACAGTTGGGATGAATTAGAGCAGAGACTGCGAGCCTGGCCTTCTCGTCCAACATCAGTGCCTGACCTCACAAATGCACTTCTGGAAGAATGGTCAAACATTCCCATAGACACACTCCTAAACCTTGTGGACAGCCTTCCCAGAAGAGTTGAAGCTGTTATAGCTGCAAAGGGTGGGCCAACTCAATATTGAACCCTACGGACTATGACTGGGATGTCATTAAAGTTCCTGTGTGTGTAAAGGCAGGCGTCCCAATACTTTTCGTAACATAGCGTATGTGCGAATTAAAGTTGCAGTGAATGCAAAGTAGTTCATGCACTACTTTGGTGTGACTTTCATGCAACTTGAGGGCCATAGGACTTCAATGTTAACCCTCAAAGGTTGCATGAAAGTCCTACCTGAATGTTATACAATGCAACAGTTGCCCATTTTCACTGGTCAAAGCCAAAGTCGTATCCAAGTTGCACCCACCCAAAGCTGCATCAAAGTCGGCACAACTTTGGAGTGTGAATGGAGCCTAAAACCCTATCACTGAGTGGCAAGTGACTGCATCTAGTCCCACCCCAGTTCCCCAGCCCGGTCCGTGGAAAAATAGTCTTCCACACAGCAGGTCCCTGGTACCAAAAAAGGTTGCTTCAAGGTTCAGACCTCTTGGAGGGCCACCCATTCACCCCGACAAGCAAGGATGGCTCGAACAGAAAATATACCTGTTTTAGTGCTGGAGAACATGGGATTAGATCCCCGATCCGGTTGATTCCTGAGTTGATCTTCTTCTTCCTATGTCTCTCCACTGACGATATAAGAAAAAAAAAAGTTAGAAGAAAAAGAATCACTGAAGTGGAACTTCCCATTTGGATGTGCCCAGCAATACAGGCCTTTTGGTCACAAATTATATACATTTTTTTACATTTTACATGACAGGATGGGCTCCCGTCTCCAACTAGACCCCAAGCCTTGGCTGCTTGGCCTTCTTCCCAATCCAGATATGGTTAAAAACGTATTTCCTCACAAGACCACTTTTTAGCGCTAGAAAACTTATTGGACGCTCTTGGATGCCGACAACCCCCCCCCCCTACGTTCCAAGCGAGGTTAATTGTACTCTTCTCTACAAAAAGTTGGTTTAACTCTTTAACTCCATAAGGGATGTCCTAAGTACAATAAAATATGGGACAGGTGCCTCCAATGGCCTGACATGTCTGAATTTTTGTTACTGCCAGTGCCTACCATATTACATTTTATTGAGCCTATAGGTGTACCGCTACAGTTTACTTGATAAATAACCACCCAACAAATGCCCTATTGCAGATTTACTGATACATTGCGGCCGTTTTGTGCAGAATCACATATACATATGTCTATCCATCTATATATCTCTATGATAGATAGATAGATAGATAGATAGATAGATAGATAGATAGGATAGATAGGATACACACATGATTCTGCACTTCCACCAAAGGGGGTGCACCCCCATCTCCAGAGCGCGGCTTCTACGGTGATTAGTCACCGCAGAAGCTAATCAGCAGGTGCCAGCCAATGTATTTCTGCTCTCCGCTGGCACCCGCTGATCAGCTTCTGCGTTGACTAATTACAGCAGAAGCGTTGCACCATCTTGGCAGAAGTGCAGTGTGTAATTTTATATATATATATATATATATATATATATATATATATATATATATATATATATATATATATATATATATATATATATATATATATATATATATACACACACACACACACACATACACACACGTGATATATATACACGTGATTCTGCACAAAGAGGCCGCAATGTAGCAGTAGCATCGTCGGGGAAGAGAGGCTGGTCGGAGCTCTGCCTATGTAAACAAGGCAGAGCTCCTTTCTGACAAGGGGGAAGTGATGGGGGGGACTAAAGTACATTACATCCCTTAGAAAAAGCACCACACATAGTACACACAAACACACTGCTTAGGCACACAGTTAACCCTTTGATCACCCGTAGATATTTAACCCCTTCCCAGCCAGTGTTATTAGTACAGTGACAGTGCATACTTTTTAGCACTGATCACTGCATTGGTGTCACTGGTTCCCACAAAATGTCAAAAGTGTCAGTTACTGTCCGACTGTCCACCGCAATCCCACTATAACTTGCTGATCGCCACCATTACTAGCATTAAAAAAAAAAAAAAAGAAAAGAAAAATTCCAGTATATATCCCATAGTGTGTAGACGCTATAACTTTTGCGCAAACCAATCAATATACGCTTATTGGGATTTTTTTTTACCAAAAATATGTAGCAGAATACACATTAGCCTAAATTTATGAAGAAATTTGATTTATTTAAAAAATTTTATTGGATATTTTTTTAAATCAGAAAGTAAAATATTTTCTTTTTTCAAAATTGTTGGTCTTTTTTGTTTATAGCGCAAAAAAGAAAAAAAAAAAAAAAAAAAAAAACGCAGAGGTGATCAAATACCACCAAAAAAAAAATTAAAGTTTATTTGGGTACAGCGTTGCAAAAAAAAGTCAGTTAAAGAAACGCAGCGCCGTGTCATAGTTACATAGTTAGTATGGTTGAATAAAGACACCAGTCCATCCAGTTCAACCTGAGTGAGTGTGGGTGTCTACAATTATCCCTAACCCCGTACATCCCACACTCACATCATTCCCTACCCTCAATCCAAGGTCCCCATTCATATACTGGGGCCAATTTTGGACAGAAGCCAATTAATCTACCAGCATGTTTTTGGAGTGTGGGAGGAAACCGGAGTACCCGGAGGAAACCCACGCAGGCACAGGGAGAACATGCAAACTCCAGGCAGGTAGTGTCGTGGTTGGGATTCGAACCAGCGACCCTTTTTACTGCTAGGTGAGAGTGCTAACCACTACACCACTGTGCTGCCCACTGTGTCGCAAAAAATGGCCTGGCCATTAAGGGAGGGGGAGGGGGGGGGGGGGGGAGTAAACCTTCTGGAGGTCAAGTGGATATGGTACATCATTTTCAGTCTGGGTGTATCATTTAGCCAGTCGGTTATTTTGCCCCTCCCCCTTTTATTCCTCTCTAGACGATTATGTATGGAGCCCTTTTCTCCCCTCTCCCCCCCCCCCCCTTTTATGACTTGCCCCCATGAAGATTTATGTTCCTCCCCTCATTGCCATTTGATGCCCTTGGTTTAGAAGTCTGGACTATGATGAAGCTACTATATATACTCTCTTGGTGTATCCACTTTTGTTTCTATAATGCACAGCATTATGATGTTGTACGGTTCTTCTTTTTGGTCTCAATAAAGTTTGAGTTTCTAAATAAAATTAAAAAAAAAAACCCTTTAATTATTTTTAATCCTCATGCTGCTCGCATTAGTAAGCAGATAAGAAAGTATATTATATTTGGTTGTTTTATCCTTTATTTTTTTTAAATTTTTTACATTTCTTCAGTTACTTCCTGGTTTCTTGCCTAGCCAAATGATGTCATCCATCCCAGGAGTCTTCAGGAGGGGAGGAGGGGGTTTTCTCAGCTAAGCACACCCTCCCGCTTGCATGCCTGAGCTAAGGGCAGATGGATTCCAGGAAGTCAATGTTACTTGAATCATCTGCCCTTACTCAAAGATGTCCACGGCCAGAAATGCTGGGGGGGGGGGGATTTCTTACCAAAATAAAGCCTGGAAACATGGAGGGATGGGAGGGGGGGGGGGGGGGAGTTTGCTTTGAATATTAAAAAAGTATTAAGTAGCATTTTTGCTTTGTGGCGCTCAGATGCAGTGCAGTTCCGCTTTAAAATCCAGTTCTGGTTTTGTTGGCTGACTGACAAAGGGGGTCAAATGACCGGACCGGAGCGGAGCCGGATGAGAATAGTTATGTGCAACTTTTTTTTTTCCTACACAGGTTAGTCAGCATAGGTGTTAGGAGGGGGGGGAGGGGGAGATTTTGTAAGGCTAGTCAGGTTTAACCTGGAATTCTACTTTAAAGTGTCACTAAACTCACATCATAAAAAAAAAAAAAAGATCAATAAATGGTGTATTCCATACTGTTCATACTCAGTCACTATGAGATTCCTTTTCTGTAAAAAACCTGGTTGATCCTGCTGCTCTCTATCTCCCCCTTCTGTCCATGTACCCAATTCAGTTGGGAATTCAGTGGTGGCAGCTCTGCACATGCTCAGTTTTCAGTGAGTTTCTATGCTGAGCATCTCCTGCCTATCACATCTGAGCAGCCCCATGTGACCATAGAGAGTCACCCATGTAGGGCGTATACAGAGTGTTCAATGACAGCCCACTCCCTCCCTCCTCCTCCATGCCCACTAACCAGCTAAACACAATGAGGGCGGTATAATGCATGTAAGTTGACGGAGGCTTCACCTCCCTCTTATTCTAAGACACAGGCTGGAGGGGCACGACACCTTGCGACTGGCAGAAATCGGCTCCAAACATTGTTATTGCCAAAAAAATAAAGATTGGATTTAGAATATATATTTGTATGCCAATTGAAAAAAAGCTTATTGATATTATTTATTTTCACTCTGTATTCCAGAGGCTGTTTTCTTTTATTTTAAACATGTGACCAGCAGCAGGTCCTCCTGCTTAGGTTTCCCTGCAGACAGCCTGGGAGAGAGCTGGTTCATGTGACAGCTGTACATCACATAGAAAAAAGGTACTTAGATGGGTTTTTTATTAACATAATTACAGTGCCGTCATCCACAAAAATAGAAGGGAGAATGTAAATTAAACAGTGTGTGTTCAGTACCACTTTCACCACTGACACCAATGATGGGACACTATTCCTCCCACTGACACCAATGATGGGACACTATTCCTCCCACTGACACCAATGATGGGGCACTATTCCTCCCACTGACACCAATGATGGGGCACTATTCCTCCCACTGACACCAATGATGGGGCACTATTCCTCCCACTGACACCAATGATGGGGCACTATTCCTCCCACTGACACCAATGATGGGGCACTATTCCTCCCACTGACACCAATGGTGGGGCACTATTCCTCCCACTGACACCAATGGTGGGGCACTATTCCTCCCACTGACACCAATGGTGGGGCACTATTCCTCCCACTGACACCAATGGTGGGGCACTATTCCTCCCACTGACACCAATGGTGGGGCACTATTCCTCCCACTGACACCAATGGTGGGGCACTATTCCTCCCACTGACACCAATGGTGTGGCACTATTCCTCCCACTGACACCAATGGTGTGGCACTATTCCTCCCACTGACACCAATGGTGTGGCACTATTCCTCCCACTGACACCAATGGTGTGGCACTATTCCTCCCACTGACACCAATGGTGTGGCACTATTCCTCCCACTAACACCAATGGTGTGGCACTATTCCTCCCACTGACACCAATGGTGTGGCACTATTCCTCCCACTGACACCAATGGTGGGGCACTATTCCTCCCACTGACACCAATGGTGGGGCACTATTCCTCCCACTGACACCAATGGTGGGGCACTATTCCTCCCACTGACACCAATGGTGGGGCACTATTCCTCCCACTGACACCAATGGTGGGGCACTATTCCCCCCACTGACACCAATGGTGGGGCACTATTCCCCCCACTGACACCAATGATGTGGCACTATTCCTCCCACTGACACCAATGGTGGGGCACTATTCCTCCCACTGACACCAATGATGGGGCACTATTCCTCCCACTGACACCAATGATGTGGCACTATTCCTCCCACTGACACCAATGATGTGGCACTATTCCTCCCACTGACACCAATGGGGCACTATTCCTCCCACTGACACCAATGATGGGGCACTATTCCTCCCACTGACACCAATGATGGGGCACTATTCCTCCCACTGACACCAATGATGGGGCACTATTCCTCCCACTGACACCAATGATGGGGCACTATTCCTCCCACTGACACCAATGATGGGGCACTATTCCTCCCACTGACACCAATGATGGGGCACTATTCCTCCCACTGACACCAATGATGGGGCACTATTCCTCCCACTGACACCAATGGTGGGGCACTATTCCTCCCACTGACACCAATGGTGGGGCACTATTGATCTTTTATTAAAAGAATCAAGCAACCAATTTTATACAAAAGTAAAAAAACAAAACCATAGTACAAAACTTCAACAGAAATCCAAGGAATACACATCCATGTTCAGAATATATACAATATATACATAATCCGTTACCAAAACTATTTACATAAAGCAGCAGAGAAGGCCTAAGAGGCACAACCCATCACCTATGTACGCAGCCATTTATCAAAAATTAATCCAAAAAAATAATAATCTAGGGTGATAAGAGACAGACAGCCACACCCGGGAAAGAGACTCCTGGCAGTCAGGGAGGCTTGAAACCCCTCCACGCCTTCAACCAAGCCCCCTGACTCCGCTTGTCTCTCTCAAGTACCCGAATCTTCTCCACCTCATGCAGAATGTCATACACCACCACCTGAACAGGAAGGATTTTACGCCGAATGCTGACCTGACACCGTGCGTTCCAAGTGAAATAACGGACTACTAGGCTAACTAGAAAAAGTGTATCTAAACAAAAAACCCCACCAGTATTGAATGCTCCATACACCCACTCAGCATAACCCAGCCTGGAGAGGAAAGGAACACCGAGGGCCCGCCCCACCTGTTTGTACACCTCTATGTTAAAAGGGCAATGAAGCAGAAAATGGTCCATAGTCTCCTCCTCACCTGCACATTCCTCCCGAGGACAGCTACGATCCACCCCACTGCGGAATTTCAAATTGCCCCTAACATAGAGCCTCCCATGGAAGCACATCCAGGCCAGATCCCTGAATTTAGGAGGTACTCTGTCCAAATTAATAAGTCTTAACCCTGCCCTCAAAACTGGGCCTGGGCAATCCCTTAAGGCCAGTGGGTCATGAAAGACTTCACTCAAGACTCGACTCATAAGGACTTTCCTCGGAACCGATCTGAGATCTTCAGCCGACAATCGCCACTGCCGTAATAACTTCAGGCACGGAGCGACATAGGCTGGTAGCTGACCACGATGACCCCTGAGATTCTTCACTTGGCCACCTTCTTCCCAAAGTCGCAGAAAAGGCCTAAACCAAGATCTAAAAATGCCTGCCCATGCAGGAGGTTCCACTGCAAGCATATTACCAATATTAAACTTGAGAAAAAGCAGTGAAAAGAAAAGAACTGGGTTGACCATACCTAAGCCACCCTCCCTCCTGGATAGATAGGTGACATTCCTCTTGATGGGGTTCAGTCTGTTCCCCCACAACATCTGGAAGAACACACTACTGACCCTAGCATAGAGAGACACTGGCAAGATGCAGACAAAGCTGACATACAAAAAGATCGGAATCAGGTAAGTCTTAATCAGATCAACCCTTTCCCTCATAGATAACTTCCATTTCTTCCAGCTGACCACCTTAGTATTGGCAATTTCCAGTCTGCCTTCCCAGTTTTTGAGGCCATAATCGCCGGGTCCAAATTCAATGCCTAGAATCTTAATTCTTTCCTGGGGCACTGGAAAGGTGTCCGGGAGATCAAAACCCTCACCTTCCTTTCCCATCCAGAAGACTTCACTCTTTTCCTGATTGATCTTGGAGCCTGATGCTTCAGAATACCGTGATGTCAGAGAGACCACCTCCTCTGCTTCATCCGCCCCGGTGACAATCACTGACACATCGTCCGCATAGGCAACAACCCTCAAAGGCGGCTCACCCGGGAGACCCACTGGTACCCCACACAACATGCTGCTCTCTAGCCTCCTGATGAAAGGGTCGATTGCAAACACATAGAGCAGGGGACTCAGGGGACAACCCTGGCGCACCCCGGAGCCAACCTCAAAGGACTGCCCAACCCAACCATTAACAAGAGGAAAGCTTTCTGCCCCCTTATACAAGACTTTTAACCAATCGACAAAACCACCCGGCAGACCGTACTTACTAAGGAGCAACCACAGGTACTCATGGTTGACACGATCAAAAGCCTTTGCCTGATCCAATGTCAGCAAATACTTTCCCCAGCCTGCAGCCCTGCACCGCTCCAAGGCCTCCCGGACAGCTAAAACCGCTGTGAAGGTGCACCTACCCTGGACCGAACAGTGCTGATGGCGAGAAAGCAAAGACTCTGCTACTGACGATAGGCGCCAGAAAAATATCTTTGCCAGTATCTTTCTATCGACATTAAGAAGGCTGATGGGGCGCCAATTCTCAATCATCGAAGGATCTTTACCCTTTGAAAGAAGAATCACAGCTGAGTGCCTCATGGAAGGGGGAAGTACCCCCTCAGCAAGGCAACTGTTAAAAACCTCTACCAAATGTGGGGCCAGAATAGACTTAAAGGCTTTGTAAAACTCAGCCGTCAAGCCATCCGGTCCAGGTGACTTTTTGATGGCAAGTTGTTCAATTGCCCTCATCACCTCTTCAACTGTGATCTCCTCTGTCAAATTCATCAATGGGACATCTTCATCATTTAGACCTGGAGTAGAGTCCAAAAAGCCTTCCATCTTGTCACGGTCAAGCTCTTTCCTCCCAAGAAGGTCAGCATAAAAGGACCTCACGACCTCCAGAATCCCTGACCTGGACTTTGTCAAGGAACCTGTACTGTCTTTAAGGCCAACGACCGTTTTAACAGCTACACCTTGTTTGCAGTTCTGGTAAGGGTCAGGCGAGTGGTACTTCCCATAGTCCCTCTCCAGAACCAAAGAGGCATGCCGGTCATATTGACACTTCCTGAGAAGGAGTTTCACTTCGGAGATTTCCCCAGGATCTCCACCTCTCGAGACAAGAATATCCAGCTTCCTCCGTAAACGTTGGTAGGTCATGTATTTATTAAACTGCTTTCTATTGGCTAGGCCCCTGAAGAATCCAGCGATCCTCTTTTTGGTCAGCTCCCACCACTCAGCCTTGCTGCTACAAAAGTCCAGGATGGTCACCTGTGCCTGAAAGAATTCCTCAAAGGATTGTCTAACATGTTCTTCCTTGAGTAGAGTCGAATTCAATCTCCAGATGCCCTTACCCCTCTGAGGGGCGTCTGAAGCATTCAGGACCACAGATAGCATACAGTGATCAGAGAACTCTACTGCCTGCACCACTGGGGGTGAGAAAGCAGAGGTCTCCTTCAAAAAAAACCTATCTATTCTACTCTGACTATTACCTCGATGAAAGGTGAACCCAGTGTCATCCGGGAGGTGCTTAATGTGCACATCCACAAGACCAGCATCCCTAACCATACTATTTAAAAAAACGCTATCATATCCCAGCCTGTCCTTGAAGTCCTTCCTGTCCTTGGGCCTAGTTACTGTATTAAAGTCACCTCCAAAGACCACTTGCCGGGATGTAAAAAGAAATGGCTTGATTCTTGTAAAAAGGCATTTCCTGTCCCACTTTGTGTGCGGCCCATAGACATTAATTAGGCGCAGGTCCTGCCCTCCCACAAGGACGTCTAAGACCATACATCTCCCAATCTCCACCTCAATAACCCGCCGGATAGTTACCATGCCGGTTTTAAACAACACCGCCACACCGCCGTAAGGCTCGGCCGCAAGAGACCAGTAAGATGGACCATACCTCCACTCTCTCTTGGCCATATGAATATCTGCCAAGGAGGT
This sequence comes from Lithobates septentrionalis, assembly GCA_037952835.1. NCBI lineage: Eukaryota > Metazoa > Chordata > Amphibia > Anura > Ranidae > Lithobates > Lithobates septentrionalis. Next base: position 3,036,127 of record JBBDGP010001512.1, read on the forward strand.
GAGCCTAGTCTCTTGCAAAAATAAAATTTCAGCATCTAATTGGCTGAACAAAAAGAAGGCCATAGAACGAGCTCTTACTGACTTAATGCTGGCGACATTTATTGTCACCACTTTTAACGGAGGGGGAACCGCCATTTGGGTTATTGGGTGGATTGCTTCTTAGCTCCCCTCTGCTGCTCATCACCAGAAGCCTCTCTCTTTCTTGAGGCCGCCTCAAACTCCATCTCAGAATCAGAACTTCGCTCCGAAGAAGCTCCAGATGAGGAAATCTCCCACTTAGAGGACCTATAACGGTTGGAGACAGGCACTGGAGCCCGTTCCGTCCTCACCACCTGCTTCTTCCGCTTCCCAACCTTCCTTCTCTCCTCCAGGTACTGCAGGTCAGCTTCAGAGATGCCCTTATCTCCTGTTTTTTTCTTTGAAGTCTTTACAGAAGACTCCTTTAGAGAGGCAGAAGCGACCTTTTTAATACCCACTACCACTCCTGGTGGGGGGGTTGCTCCCTTTGAATCTGTCTTAGGAGGGGTAGACTCCTGGGGGGTAACTGACTCGGGGGGCACAGACTTGGAAGGTTCTGACACATGAGGAGAGGGTACAGTAGGCTGGGGGGACACAGAGACAGATACAGAAGGAATACTTACAGACACAGGAGGGGTGGCCACAGGAACTGGGGAGGGACCCTGAGCAGGACCAGGGGAGTCAGTCACCGCAGAGGAGGATGGTACACCAGGGGCCTCACCCTCCATCCTGTCCAGCCTTGACATGTCATCTATTACCTCCTTCTCCATATTGTGCCAGGCTTCAGGACATCTGCTGTAGGGGTGGCCAAGGCGCAGGCACAGGTTGCACCCGATCATCTCGGTGCAGTCCTTGGCCATATGACCCTGACACACTGAACATATCAAGGCTGAACAGGAAGAGCTCAAATGCCCCTTTTCTCCACAGCGGTGACACAGCTTCGGCTGACCAGGGTAGAAAATAGTCATCCTATCCCTCCCTATAAAAGCTGAGGAGGGCAGGTGACGGACAACATTCCCATCCCTGGCCAACCTGACTGTAACCGACCAACCCCCAGTCCAGATGTTACGTTCATCAAGGATTTTGCTGGGCTTAGTCAAAACCTCACCATAGTTCCTTAACCAGACCTCTAGGTCCCGAGCAGGAACACTCTCATTGGTGAGTATGATGGTTATCTTTTTCACCGTTGACCTTTGCGAAACCGCAACTGGGGCCAGACCTTCCCATTCAGGTCTTGACCTGCACCGAGCCTCATATCGCTCCCAGAACAGGTCAAGACCCTCTGGCCTGGTGAAACTAATGGTATAATCCCGTGTCCCAGCAACATGTATTAGAGCATACAGGTCGTTTGCCCCAAAACCCATCTCCAAAATCAAATCCACCACTGCACGCCGTGCTGGAGGGATCGCACCACCTTCCCATTTGAGAATTACCACATTTCTTCTCGGACCCCCAACAGAAGCCAGAGACCCAAGACCAGATCCCGGGGTGCCCAAAGTGGTAGGCTGCAGGGGGAAACCCCGCTTGGGGGCGGAGCCACCAGGAGCAGAGCGTACCACCTGAGCAAACGTGGGTTTATCAGGGCCAAGGCCCCACACTGAAGTCACAGTAGTCTGTTCATTATTATTATTTGCTTGGACTGAGCTGGGACGATTGTCCATCACACTTGTACAATTGCTGTCAGACACACACACGTTCAATTTCCCATCAGGAATAGTCACAGTTGCTGCAATACCAGCTGTCTCCTGATGCTGCACTGTAGAGTCTCCAGCAGCTGTGGGGCAAACATCTTTAGACTCAAGAATATGGTAATAAGTACTTGTGCGCACACCAAAATAATAAATATTAAAAAGCCAACGATAAAATATAAAAATAAAAAACTCAACAACGTCAAATTTTAAAAGAAATAGCAGCCACAAACAATAGTGTTCACACACCTAAATACGATTGCTAAACCAAGGGGGGTAAATCTGCGGCGCTAATTAAAATATGTAAAACCTCCAAAACCATACCAAGAGGTTACATAACCAGATCTCTAGGTATCGATAATGTCTAATGCTTGATCTTCCACTAATTTGTGCAATCAAAGGTCACAGAAAAGCCAGTATTGCATCAAAAAAAATGAAATGACTATGATAAAAAACTAGAAAAACCGCAAAATGGGAATACTTGGTCGCTTGTTTAAAAATAGCCCATACAAATATACATGAATAAATGGAAAATCCACTGAAAAGAATAGTAATAAATTGTTTGAAAAAATTAATAAATTTGTGAAAAAATCAGAACCACAGACTCCACAGTTTAAACAGATCTTCAAACCACACTAAAATAAATGAATCCAAATTAAAACATAACCTTATAAACTATCTGAATTGGTGATAATTAGTGCAGCAATCAAAAGATGGGTAAGTGATATGTGCAAATTCACTGGTGCAACAATAGGTGTAATTTTCACAAGATAAAAATCACGATCTGATAATAACAAACCTAAAATAAATATGACTAGAAATGTGTCTAATGAAAAAATAAAAAAACCATAAGTATCACCATATGTGATCTAGCTGGGTGTACACCAAAATAATCCCGCAGAAAGGCATTAAATTAAATAGAGCAGTCTCCAAAGCGTCCCATCCAGAAAAGAAACAAATCAGTCAAAAAAAGTAGCAAGTAAACTATTGCAACAAACGTGATCACATAGAGTGTAAGTTAAATAGATAATATTTAAAGAAGATGTTAGAGAGTAAATAAACAGTCTCAAAAAAGTCCCATAAAAAACAAGATCTCCAATGTGACAAATGATTGAAAGAAACAAAGTTAATTCAGTGATAGATGTAGTGTGTAATGGTAACAGTTCCCTCAGCCTCTCACCTCCCGGCTGAACGATCACAGCCTAATTAGCATATGTCAGAAGCAATAAATAAGTGTGACTAAAGGTGTCTAAAGAAAAAGTGAACCATGAATAATAGCATATGTGATCTAGCAGGGTATAACAGATGATCCTGCAGAAAGCAATAAATTTAAATAAAGCAGTCTCCAAAACGTCCCATCCAAAAAGGAAACAGCTCAAGCAATAAAAGTAGCAGGAAAAAATATATACTGCAACAAATGTGATCACACAAAGTGTGGATGAATAAATAATAACCAGAAAAGATAGTGGAAAAATAAATAAATAAACAGTCTCTAAAAAAGTCCCACAAAGAATAAGATCTCCACCGTGACAAATAGCTGAAAAAACAAAGTCGCTCCAAAAATATTCAGTGATAGATGTAGTGTGTAATGGTAACGGTTCCCCCAGCCTCTCACCTCCCGGCTGAACGATCACAGCCTATTTAGCATATAACAGATGAAACACCGGCTTCCCAGTCTCCTTGTTGCCAGGGGTCTCCAGAATGCTGCTTTCAGGTTCAGCTCAAAAGAAAGGAAAGATCTCCATAGTGTAGCAAGTAATTTCAATCTTTATTTCATCAATATTCCACTTACATAGAAAACTGGATAACACAGAAAACTCTCAGGCTGACTCTCAGCTCAACGATCCCGGCCGTGATCGGAGAGACAAGCTGCAGCCGAAAATAGATCCGCCTCTCTCTTCCCTGACGCGTTGCGTGACTGTCACGTCACTTTCTCAAAGGGTATGAGGGAAGGCGGACACGGATCATTCTTATGGGAGAGAGGTAACCATGACAACCCCTCTGCCACAAGCGTAACATACGGTGCTCCTTGTGCACAATAAATAACATGTTTTAACTACACAAATCTCTCATTCCTACATAGGTTTCCATACATAAAAAAGTTCGCCTACATGAAATAATTAAAAGACAATTCATGTGTATATATAAACAATATATTAAATATAAAAAAATAGTCAGGGAAGGAATGGAAAAACTCCCTCTAGTGGTCCATCATAAAATTCCTACATAGGTTTCCATACAAAAAAAGTTAGCTTAACATAAAATAATTAAAAGATAATTCATGTGTATATATAAACAATATATTATATATAAAAAAATTTTTGTCAGGGGAGGAATGGAAAACCTCCCTCTAGTGGTCCATCATAAAATTGCAGATAAACATGAGATGATGATAAATGGGGAGATGAAACCATCAAACTGATTAAAAATTTCGAAATTAAAAAATTTTGAAATTAAAAAATATTATATTAAAAAATATTAAATGCATAGGGGCCTGTAACACATAAAATCTCACTCTAAAATACCTCTAAAAAATCACGGACCTAGTGCAGCAATAAATACGGAAGGAATCATAATACATATTAATATTACATTATTAAAATAAATGGCCAGAGAAAGGATAATTGTAAAACAACACTTCTAATAATTCGAGATGAAACAATTAAGATCAAATTCAACATTATGACCCAGAGGCGTTAAAGTACAGAGCTCATGTATCCAACGGGATTCTGCCTGACTCAATTTTATCACTTTGTTATCACCCCTCCAATGGGGTTTATATTTCTCAATTCCCCATACTTTGAGTGAGGAGGGGTCCCTGTTATGATATTCATCATAGTGTTTTGACAGGCTATGTTTTGGATAACCTTTCTTTATATTTTGGGTATGTTCTCTCAATCTCTTCCATAATTCTCTTTTTGTTGTACTAGACCCTCCCCCGCGGGGAAAATTTTCCTTCTTTGATGGGAAAGGCTTTTATCCCTGCAAGACCTGCTACACCTGCAGACATACGAATGAGGCAAAAAAGAAAAAATGTAACTTCAAATCAACAGTTACTAATAAAGAATATCAAATCAAAGAATTTATATCTTGCCGAACGGAGGGAGTAGTGTATTTGTTGGAATGTCCCTGTCAGATCCAGTATGTAGGACGAACAAAAAGAGAATTATGGAAGAGATTGAGAGAACATACCCAAAATATAAAGAAAGGTTATCCAAAACATAGCCTGTCAAAACACTATGATGAATATCATAACAGGGACCCCTCCTCACTCAAAGTATGGGGAATTGAGAAATATAAACCCCATTGGAGGGGTGATAACAAAGTGATAAAATTGAGTCAGGCAGAATCCCGTTGGATACATGAGCTCTGTACTTTAACGCCTCTGGGTCATAATGTTGAATTTGATCTTAATTGTTTCATCTCGAATTATTAGAAGTGTTGTTTTACAATTATCCTTTCTCTGGCCATTTATTTTAATAATGTAATATTAATATGTATTATGATTCCTTCCGTATTTATTGCTGCACTAGGTCCGTGATTTTTTAGAGGTATTTTAGAGTGAGATTTTATGTGTTACAGGCCCCTATGCATTTAATATTTTTTAATATAATATTTTTTAATTTCAAAATTTTTTAATTTCGAAATTTTTAATCAGTTTGATGGTTTCATCTCCCCATTTATCATCATCTCATGTTTATCTGCAATTTTATGATGGACCACTAGAGGGAGGTTTTCCATTCCTCCCCTGACAAAATTTTTTTTTATATATAATATATTGTTTATATATACACATGAATTATCTTTTAATTATTTTATGTTAAGCTAACTTTTTTTGTATGGAAACCTATGTAGGAATTTTATGATGGACCACTAGAGGGAGTTTTTCCATTCCTTCCCTGACTATTTTTTTATATTTAATATATTGTTTATATATACACATGAATTGTCTTTTAATTATTTCATGTAGGCGAACTTTTTTATGTATGGAAACCTATGTAGGAATGAGAGATTTGTGTAGTTAAAACATGTTATTTATTGTGCACAAGGAGCACCGTATGTTACGCTTGTGGCAGAGGGGTTGTCATGGTTACCTCTCTCCCATAAGAATGATCCGTGTCCGCCTTCCCTCATACCCTTTGAGAAAGTGACGTGACAGTCACGCAACGCGTCAGGGAAGAGAGAGGCGGATCTATTTTCGGCTGCAGCTTGTCTCTCCGATCACGGCCGGGATCGTTGAGCTGAGAGTCAGCCTGAGAGTTTTCTGTGTTATCCAGTTTTCTATGTAAGTGGAATATTGATGAAATAAAGATTGAAATTACTTGCTACACTATGGAGATCTTTCCTTTCTTTTGAGCTGAACCTGAAAGCAGCATTCTGGAGACCCCTGGCAACAAGGAGACTGGGAAGCCGGTGTTTCATCTGTTATATGCTAAATAGGCTGTGATCGTTCAGCCGGGAGGTGAGAGGCTGGGGGAACCGTTACCATTACACACTACATCTATCACTGAATATTTTTGGAGCGACTTTGTTTTTTCAGCTATTTGTCACGGTGGAGATCTTATTCTTTGTGGGACTTTTTTAGAGACTGTTTATTTATTTATTTTTCCACTATCTTTTCTGGTTATTATTTATTCATCCACACTTTGTGTGATCACATTTGTTGCAGTATATATTTTTTCCTGCTACTTTTATTGCTTGAGCTGTTTCCTTTTTGGATGGGACGTTTTGGAGACTGCTTTATTTAAATTTATTGCTTTCTGCAGGATCATCTGTTATACCCTGCTAGATCACATATGCTATTATTCATGGTTCACTTTTTCTTTAGACACCTTTAGTCACACTTATTTATTGCTTCTGACATATGCTAATTAGGCTGTGATCGTTCAGCCGGGAGGTGAGAGGCTGAGGGAACTGTTACCATTACACACTACATCTATCACTGAATTAACTTTGTTTCTTTCAATCATTTGTCACATTGGAGATCTTGTTTTTTATGGGACTTTTTTGAGACTGTTTATTTACTCTCTAACATCTTCTTTAAATATTATCTATTTAACTTACACTCTATGTGATCACGTTTGTTGCAATAGTTTACTTGCTACTTTTTTTGACTGATTTGTTTCTTTTCTGGATGGGACGCTTTGGAGACTGCTCTATTTAATTTAATGCCTTTCTGCGGGATTATTTTGGTGTACACCCAGCTAGATCACATATGGTGATACTTATGGTTTTTTTATTTTTTCATTAGACACATTTCTAGTCATATTTATTTTAGGTTTGTTATTATCAGATCGTGATTTTTATCTTGTGAAAATTACACCTATTGTTGCACCAGTGAATTTGCACATATCACTTACCCATCTTTTGATTGCTGCACTAATTATCACCAATTCAGATAGTTTATAAGGTTATGTTTTAATTTGGATTCATTTATTTTAGTGTGGTTTGAAGATCTGTTTAAACTGTGGAGTCTGTGGTTCTGATTTTTTCACAAATTTATTAATTTTTTCAAACAATTTATTACTATTCTTTTCAGTGGATTTTCCATTTATTCATGTATATTTGTATGGGCTATTTTTAAACAAGCGACCAAGTATTCCCATTTTGCGGTTTTTCTAGTTTTTTATCATAGTCATTTCATTTTTTTTGATGCAATACTGGCTTTTCTGTGACCTTTGATTGCACAAATTAGTGGAAGATCAAGCATTAGACATTATCGATACCTAGAGATCTGGTTATGTAACCTCTTGGTATGGTTTTGGAGGTTTTACATATTTTAATTAGCGCCGCAGATTTACCCCCCTTGGTTTAGCAATCTTTAGACTCAGCCAAAGGAGAGTTAATAGGCTCTGCTGACACCGGTAGTTCCTTTTCAGAAATGTCATTTTTTAAATGCAGCTCTTGCTGCGCTGCAGCATTAGCAGGTACAACATTGCTACACATAGCATTAGAAACTTGATTGTCACTGGGCACACTTTCAACATTGCTCATGGTGTTAGATGACACAAAAACAGATTCATCCCCTGCTTGGGGCTTGACATTATCAGGCACATTATCAGTTATGTTCTCATCACCAAACGCCAGCTGATCCCCCCGCACAGGAGACTCCATTACCTGGATGGCCCTGAGCATGCCTCCTGAGTCCTGGGAAGGCATGGGGCTGCTTACCTCTACCTGAGGGGGCAGGGGGTCAGAACTGGGGGTCTCCTCCTCCACCTCCATCTTTGTCATCCTCGCAAACCTTTTATCATTGTAAAACTTTTCCTTAAATGGCCCATCTCTTCCTTCCATGATGGACACTATGGTCTCCTGATGTTCCACCCGGACCTTGGCCAGTTGGATCTCCGGATCCATGGACCCTCGTTTCTGGCTGTGCAAGCCCTCACGCTGCCTTCTCAGGCGCTTCAGCTCCGCTCTCAGTTTATAGAGCTTGTCTCTTTCTCTATTCAGGGCTTTAATCCCGGCCACCACTCGCTCCTGAATTGCCTCTGAGCCTTCATCCTTACCAGGGGCAGAAAGATCACAAGCCATGGTTTGTACAGAGGAAGGCATGTCACCTGATGGCCCAGGAGATGGCTGGGAGCTTCCAGCAGGAGAGGCCCTGCTGGCCTCCATGGCTTCCCCAGAAAGGGGCCAGGAGAGCTGGGATAGATTTCCTCACCAGTCCCCTCTCACACGGATCTGCAGCAGCTCCAGACAGACAGCCTCCTCCTGACACACCTGTGCTCCAATGATGGGTGGGGTACTATTCCTCCCACTGACACCAATGGTGGGGCACTATTCCTCCCACTGACACCAATGGTGGGGCACTATTCCTCCCACTGACACCAATGGTGGGGCACTATTCCTTCCACTGACACCAATGGTGGGGCACTATTCCTCCCACTGACACCAATGGTGGGGCACTATTCCTCCCACTGACACCAATGGTGGGGCACTATTCCTCCCACTGACACCAATGGTGGGGCACTATTCCTCCCACTGATACCAATGATGGGGCACTATTCCTCCCACTGACACCAATGGTGGGGCACTATTCCTCCCACTGACACCAATGGTGGGGCACTATTCCTCCCACTGACACCAATGGTGGGGCACTATTCCTCCCACTGACACCAATGGTGGGGCACTATTCCCCCCACTGACACCAATGGTGGGGACTATTCCACCCCCCCAATACCAAACGTAGCCATGTTTACTCCTACTGATGCCAGGAAAACTTCCACTCATGCTGGCCACAGTCCCCCCCCCCCCACTTAAAGTTTGAAGGACAATGACCTGGCCCTTTGTTTAGAAAGTTTGGAGACCCCTGCTTTATATAGTGAAAAAAGGTGGTTATTAAATCTCACAAAAAAAAAAAAAAAAAAGAAAAAGGAAAGCATCAAAAACTTATTTAGAGTAGTGTCACATGGTAATAGGTAGAATCTTTGCCTTCTATTAGGCTCATGGTGGGGGAGGGGGGTCAACATATTTGCACTAAAACAGCTGCTACCCGTCATCCCATGAGGATCTGCAGAACCTGCCACCGAGTCACTTCAGGGTGGGAATCATAAATGTATCCAAGATCTATATACAGGATGTTTGGTGAGGACACCAAAGTTCCAAAAGAACAAAAGCATTCTGTAGATTACACTCACCCTCATTGTGGCTCTCCCGGTTTTTCTTCCTATGATAACACAGATAAATATGATCAGTAATGGACCAAAATAGCATAATAACAATAATAATAATACCAAAAAAAAAAAACAATAAAAAAAAAATTCTTTTTTTTTTTTTTTTTTAATTGGGCAAGTTTTGTCTAGAAGCCTGTCTGTTAAAGACGTTCTAAAGCCTAAACATTTTTTTTTTACCTTAAAGTGATTGTAAAGTCTCGCTTTTTAAAAGAAAAAAACAAAAACAAAAAAAAAAAAAAAAAACACCTGTCATACTTACCTCCTCTGTGCAGTTGGTTTGCACTGAGCAGTCCGGATCCTCCTCTTCTCGGGTCCCTCTTCTGTGATCCTGGCCCCTTCCTCCTGACGAGTGCCCCCATAGACAAGCTGTTGGTCTATAGGGGGAACTCGTCAGGAGGGAAGGGCCAGGATCACAGAAGAGGGACCCGAGAAGAGCTGCGGCCCTGTGTGTTCATTTAGACATGCAGCTGCTGTTCGCCCCCTCTCCACCCCGATTGGCTAACTGACTTTGATTGACAGCCACGGGAGCCAATGGCGCAGTGGCTATGCCCGAGGAAATGAGGAGGGAGAGCCCCAGGCGGCCGAGGGAATCGTGAACATCGCTGGACAGAGAAGGGGCTCAGGGTAAGTGTTGGGGGGTGTTGGTGGGGCTGCTACACACAGAAGGTTTTGTCATCCTCTCCGGAGATACCAGATATGGCAAGCCAGGGTGAGTCATTGGGACCAATTGGTGGTGCAACTGCTTCTCACATCTCAGCCCCTGTATATGTGACTGAAGATGCGTTTTCCTCCGCCCTGCACGGCCTAGAAGGAAGATTAGTGACTTAAAAAAATAAAAATCACATCCCTATCCAAAAGGATAGTAAGCGTGTTAGATCCCCCTCCCCCACCTCAGACCTCTTACCAAGGGAACAGTGGGTAGAGGATGAGGCGTTACCGTCAGGCGATCAGGAGGAAAGGCAAACCGATTACTCCTCTGCGGAGGAAACAACGGTAGATGAACCTTTTTCAGCCTCGCAATCTGAGAGATTGCTGGTACCATCTCTTACGGAGATGGTTCGTGTCTCTTTCAAGCTACCCCTAACGGAGTCAGCTGAAAATTTTGTTTCTCCTTTAGGGTCCTTTAAACCTTCACAGCCTTTTTCATGCGTTTCCTGTACAGGCATTACTTGAAAAGCTTATTTACCGGTATGCCGATTGGGATCACCCGGATAAGCATTTTCTCCCTCCAAAAGGAGATTCACAGTACTCTATCCCATGGAGGATAAATTCACCAAAACAAAAAAAACAAAAAAAACAAAAAAAAAAAAAAAAAAAAAAGGAATGTACCAGCAGTGGACGCTGCGATTTCCAGTGTGAATAATAGTCTAACTTGCCAGTAGACAATGCACAAATGCTTAACCGCTTCACGCCCGGCCTATAGCAGATTGACGGCCGGGTAGTGGTTCTGTTATCCTGACTGGGCGTCATATGACGTCCAGCAGGATAACATGCCGGCGTGCGCCCGTGTGGGCGCGCAGCGCGGCGATCACAAGTACGGCGTGTCAGTCTGACACACCGCATCTCCGATTGTGATAAGAAGCCTCTGTCAGAGGCTTCTTACCACGTGATCAATCACAGCTGATCATCACGTGAACCAGGAAGTGCCGGTAAACGGCATTCCTCGGTTCGCACTGACAGGGAGAGCCGATCGGCGGCTCTCCCGTTTAGGGGGGGGGGGTCTGTGCTGATATTTAGCACATTGACTATCAGCACAGCCCCCTTAAATGTACCAATCACCTGCCAATCAGTGCCCCAACATTAAAGTGTGCCAGTGCCCACCACAGTGCCAATCACTGCCCACTACAGTGCCAATCACTGCCCAGCAGTAACACCTGTCAGTATTTATCAGTACCTAATCATCAGTGCCATGTCAGTGCCCATCAGTACCGCCTGTCAGTGCCGCCTATTGGTGCCCAGTGCTGCATATCAGTGACGCCTATCAGTGCCCATCAATTCTACATATCAGTGCCTCCTCATCAGTGCCCATCAGTGAAAGGGAAAACAACATTTTATGAAAAACTAAAAAAAAAAAAAAAAAATGCAGAGGTGATCAAATACCACCAAAAAAAAGCTCTATTTGTGGGAAGAAAATGATAAAAATTTTGTTTAGGTACAGTGTTGCATGACCGCGCAATTGTCAAAGTGCGACAGCGCTAAAAGCTGAAAATTGTCCTGGGCAGGAAGGGGCAAGAGTGCCCGGTATTGAAGTGGTTAAAGATCCAACAGATAAAAGGTTGAAATTCCTGGTAAAATCCTTTTTCCTTGGCAGGGGCCGTTAGATGCCTATTGCAGTGACTGCAGGCTGAGTGTCAGTCCCTAAAGGACCAGTTTAGACAGGCCCTTAAGGAGGTCCCTGCACAACAGGCCCACGATTTGGCCGAACTACAAAGGGCGCTATGTTTTGCCATGGACGCCATGGAAGACTATTCCCCAGGCGTCCCGCCGTGCGCTTGTGCTAATACACATGCGTAGGACCTTGTGTTTAAAAGATTGGTCAGCCGAAGCACCATGTAAAAGGCTTCTGACTAGTTTCCCTTTTCATGGGTATCGACTATTTGGGGGTGATTTTGACAAATACATCCAAACAATTCTAGCGGGAAGAGTACTCTTTTGCCAGTCATAAGAAAATATAAATGTCCTTCATTTAAACTGACCCTTTCCCCTTCGCCAGGGGCATCCGCCTCTAGGCAGTGGTGAGGGCCTCCACCGTCAGACTCCAGAGGAAAGCCTCAGGGTCAGGCCCAGGCCCAAAGCAGACTTCTAAAGCCTCATTATGAAGAGGCGAAACCCCCCCCCCCCTCGCCAGAGGGGGGGGGGGGGGGCTTCTGCAATACTCAGAAGTCTGGCAAGAGGAAATAAGGACAGATGGGTCATCTCTATGGTATCTATAGGATACAAACTAGAATTTCAGGAGTTTCCACCATCTCGTTTTCTGAGATCAAAGTTTTCAAAGCAATCTCCGTTTTCGGGCACTAGACTGATTAATGGCTCAGGGGGTGATCATACAGATCCCCAAAGAAGAGCAAGGTTTGGGGTTTTATTCAAACCTTTAACGGTACTAAAACCGACTGGAGATATCAGACCCATTCTAGAGCTAAAGAATCGAAATCAGTTCCTGAAAATACGCTCCTTTCGCATGGAGTCGATCAGGTCAGTAGTTTCTATCCTACAAGGAGGAGAACTTCTGGCGTCTATCGACATCAGGGATGCATATCTGCATGTCCCTATATTTCCCGCTCACCAAAGGTTTCTGCAGTTCGCAGCACTTTGTTTGTAGCCTTGCCCTTCGGGCTAGCTACAGCACCCCGGGTGTTTACAAAAGTTCTGGCCCCACCTCTAGCCAGGTTGAGGGCACAGGGTATAACGGTCGTGTTGTACCTAGACAATCTATTGCTAATAAACCAGTCGGTGGCACGTTAGAAGAAAAGCATGCTCATTACAACCATATATCTGAAAAATCTGGGCAAGATCAACGCCATAAGAGAGCTGGTGCAGATGGTCAGGTCGAAAAGAGATTCCTCCATTCGCCTTTGCATGAGGTTGTTAGGAAAGATGGTGGCTTCATTCGAATCGTCCCCTATGCCCAGTTCCATTCGGGACTGTTCCAAAACAGTATCCTGTCCACTTGGAACAAAACAGTTCAAGCTCTAGATTTGCCAAACAAAGGAACACCAACAAAGGTGTTCCAGAGCCTCAGTTTGTACTCATTATCCGGGAATCTGCAGAAGGAAAACACCTTCATACCAGTTACTGGAAAGTGGTAACGACAGATGCCAACCTTTCAGGTTGGGGAGCAGTACTGGAAAAAACAACTGTCCAGGGACAGTGGTCCAGAACCGAAAAGGCCTTGCCCGTCAACATCCTAGAGATTCGGGCAGAGCATCTGGCTCTGAAGCCCTCAACATTCAGGTTACGGGATTCTCCTGTCAGGATCCAATCCGACAATGCCACAGCTATGGCCTATATCAAATCACCAAGGGGGCACTAAGGGTCACGCAGCCCAGCAAGTGGGGGACCACATTCTAGCTTGGGTGGAAAGGAATGCTCCTTGCCTATCAGCAGTCTTCATTCTGGGAATAGAGAATTGGCAAGCGGCCTACATAAGTCGCCAGCAGTAGTTCCCGGAGGAGTGGTCCCTTAACCCCCGGAATCTTTCTGGCTATATGCCGAGGATGGGTGATCCCGGACGTAGATCTTTTGGCGTCCAGGTTCAACATGCAGTTGGTCAATTTTATGTCAGGGACAAGAGATCCACTCGCATGCGAGACAGATGCGTGGTGACCCCATGGGGTCAGTTTTCACTGAATTAGGTTTTTTTTCCCCTATTCAGTTGCTGCCACGGCTTCTTTGCAGGAGCAAGCTGGAAAGAAAGCCGGTAATGCTGGTAGCCCCAGCGTGGCCCAGAAGGTCATGGTATGCAGAAATCGTAAAGATGACAGTGGAGGATCCATGGTCCCTTCCACTACGGCCAGACCTACTCTCACAGGGGCCGATATTCCATCCTACCTTACGAACGCTAAATTTAACAGCTTGGCTATTGAAACCCACATTCTGAAGATACGTGGGCTTTCCAGGACAGTTATCTCTACCTTGATTAATGCAAAGGAAGCCAGCTTCCAGGACTATATATTATAGAGTTTGGGGGGCTTACGTTTCCTGGTGTGAATTCAAGGGTTGGCACCCTTGGAGATCATTGGATATCATAGGCAGAATTCTTGCCTTTCTACAAATTAGGGGTAGAGACGAAGTTGGCCTTGAGTACTAATCAAGGGCCAAGTCTCACCCTTATCAGTCTTATTTCAAAGACCGCTTGCTACACATTCTTTAGTCCGGTGTTTTATGCAAGGGGTGATGCGGATTAACCAGCCAGTTAGATCACCTTTGAACCTTTGGGACTTGAACTTAGTTTTGTCAGTGTTACAAAAACAGCCATTTGAACCGATACAACATATTCCCTTAGTCCGTCTGACAAGGAAGTTGGTGTTCTTGGTTGCTATATCCTCAGCAAGGAGGGTTTCAGAATTGGCTGCCCTTTCTTTTTTTAAAGAGCCATACTTGGATTATTCATAAGGACAGAGTGGTGTTACGCCCTCGTCCAGATTTTTTGCCAAAAATGATCTCAGGTTTTCACCTGAACCAAGATATTGTCCTGCCATTGTTTTTTCCAAAACCATGTTCCAGGGAAGAGAAGTCACTACATGGTCTTGATGTAGTGAGAGCGGTCAAAGTCTATTTAAAGACGACTGCTCAGATTCGGAAGACTGAGGTCTTATTTGTTCTGCCCGAAGGTTCCTAAAAAAGGACAGGCAGCGTCGAAATCCACTGTCGTTAAGTGGATTCGGCAGGTTATAATTCAGACGTATGATTTAAGGGGTAAGATTCCACCTTTTCGAGTCAAAGCGCACTCTACCAGGGCGGTTAGTGCTTCTTAAGCAGTGCGTCACCAGGCCACCATGGCTCAGACCTGTAAGGACGCAACCTGGTCTTCAGTACATACATGCACCAAGTTTTATCAGGTGGATGTAAGGAGGTATGAGGATATCGTCTTCGGACGCAGTGTACTGCAGGCCACCTTAAACTCCACAAATAATCGGCCTTCCTCCTCTGGTCATCGGATCATGGTCAGGGTGAGGGTGAAGCTACTTGGCAACTCCGCTCATCTACCCCTCGTAGAGCTCAACCCAGGCATTACCACGATCCTTTCAATACTATGAGCGGTGGAGTGACATCAGGCAGGCAAGCCACTGTTTACAGTATTTAATCCTATATTTGTAAGTGCAATATGTAAAGGGGGGATTTGGGATTTAATTAAAAAACAGAATTATACTATGAGAGCTTCTTTATCCTTTGGGCATGATCGCTGATGAGCTTGGAATCCAGTAGCAATCTATTGGAGTCTGGCATTCTAGGATAGAACACAGTGTGAACCCCATACAGACCTAATACTGGTGAAAGTACGTTAGAAGCTAAAGAGGTAGTCCGTATAATGATCCGATGACCAGAGGAGGAAGGCCGCTTATTTGTGGAGTTTAAGGCCGATTTTCCCCCTGATTTCTGGCGAGTGTAAAATCTTAAAAGGGGAGCGGAGTCCCACATGGTGTGGTGAAAGGATGAAGATTCTGAGGAATTAATTATAAAATGACACATTTTTTTAAAACCCCCCCCCCACGCACTGTTGGTTATTTTGTTACAGCTGACTACTCTACAGCAGGGGTCTCAAGCTGTTGCAGACTACTACTATTCCCATGAGGCATTGCAAGGCTGACAGTTACAAGCACGACTCCCATAGGCAGAGGAATGATGGGACTTATAGTTCCATAACAGCTGGAGGGCCTCCAGTTTGGGACCCCTGCTCTACAGAGACTTTTTTTTATACTTTTTGTCATTCTTGTTTATGAGGACATTGTGCTGGATTTATATATATTATTATGTGTTTAAAATTCATATCTTTCTGGGATTGATACAAGAGTTTAGCACTGCTAATGCCTATATCTCCTTAGGGTGTGTAGACATATTTTTTTTACTATACAGTATATCTGCAGTGTGAGATAATCTAGGGCACTGCTGCCCCCGACTGCTAGTCTCACCAGATTTGGAGGCGAGATTGGGGGAGGGGTCACTACCGTGCTGCTGTTTGTTCTCTAAGATAAAGGCTTTGACATGAGGAAGCAAAGCCCCGCCTCTACCAATATCACCGCCTCCACATAAACACAGTGCAGAAACAGACATGGAAAGCCAGCAGTCGAGCTGCAGGGAGACCATAGGCAATGCTGGCGACTACTCCTTTGTCCCGTTTGCCTTATTTTGAATACAGTTGCCAGGGTTTAGTTTTTCCTAAAAGGGGTTGTGTAAAGATAGGATAAAAAAGCATTAAAAGCGGAGTTCCAACTATGTAAATTTTTTTTTTTTTTTTGTACAAATATATTATTTAAAATGCTATTATTTATATGACTCACTGTTAGATCAAAACGATTTCTTTGATTTTTTTTTTTTTATCCCTGGCATGTTCCATTTTGCTTGTGGGCATGTGAAGCCCACAAGCGCCATCTTCCTGGTTACGGTGCTGCTGCTGGACCAGCATGCACCGCCCCGTTCTCGCGCAGTAATGCGCCGTAGCGGCGCTGTAAAGTATACAGGTTGCCATAACAACGGGCGTCGGAAGTGCCCGCCCCGTTGTTATGGCAACCTAGCCCTCGGCGCAGCCCACTGACTCCTGGGAAATGACACACATCTCCCGGGAGCAGTAACACGCGGAGGCGCCGAGGGAAGTGACGTCAGGAGCCGAAGTGATGAAGGAGGCAGATTTCGAAAGACCACATAACAGGCATAAAAAAAGAAAAAAAAAAAAAAAAAAAAAAAATTCTGCTAATTTTTTTTTTATTTATTTCATGCACATTAATGACATTAATTTTATTTTTTTGGGCGGAACTCCACTTTAAGATAAAAAAACTGTGTGCAGTAAGTAATAATACCAATGCGCAAACCAATATATAAGAAATAGATCTACACTAGTGAATAGCTGCCAACATTACAAGGTGCTCTCCCACTGCATAAATTGAATAAAGAAAAATAAAATGTAGCGCATATTCAATATAAACAATAATACATAACTATAAAGTGCAATGTTCAGAATTGGATGTTTCCTGTTTACTTGCACAAGCACTTTATATACAATTTTTGATTATTAACTTTTTTTTTTACTTTTTGATTGGACAGTTTGCTTGATGTACTTACCTTCACTTTGATGCACCTTGCACTTTTGGGTTTTTCTTCAACAGTTATTTACAAGACTTATGAATTTCTTTTGATCACTGTATTTTTGAATATTGCACTTTATACTTATGTATTATTGTTTATATTGAATATGCGCCACATTATTTTTCTTTATTTTGTGTGCAGTAGCCACCCTAATACTTAGGCCGGGATCACACTATTGCGAATTGGATGGAGGAGTTCCCCGCTTCCAATTCACAATAGCAGGAGATTTTGACTGGCTCTACGGAGACGGTTCACAAATCTCCGCTGCGGCTCCGGTGCGAACTTGCACAGGAGTCCCGTGTGTCTGTTTCAGATCCAAATTCAGCCAAAAATTCGTATTAATATTTTATAAAACCCCAGGAAGTCATTAATCAAGGTCATATTTTAGCCTCATCACTCATCATTAGATCTCAAAAGCTCAATATAAAAAAACACCCAGCTAAATTTTCACATTGCAAAAAACTCCATTCTTACCTATGCTTGGCTTTATTAGGGTTTGCACTCTGAGTCATCTCCGGCATGCTTAAATCCAGAGGATGTTCTCTGTGGAAACAAGGAAATACAGAAATGTCATTCAATCACACACAATCATACATTTATATAGCTCTGACATATACCGCAGTGCTGTACAGAGAACACTGAGCCAGTCACATCAGTCTCTGTACCAGAGGAGCTTACACTCCAATGTCCCCTCCACAGTCACACAGTATTATTATAATATATCTATATAGCTCTGACATATACCGCAGTGCTGTACAGAGAACACTGAGCCACTCACATCAGTCTCTGCACCAGAGGAGCTTACACTCCAATGTCCCCTCCACAGTCACACACTATAATTATTATACATTTATATAGCTCTGACATACACGCACCGGCCACTATTAGGTACAACTGTTCAATTGCTTGGTAACAAAAATGGCTAAATCAGCCAATCACATGGCAGCAACTCAATGCATTTAGGCACCTAGACGAGGTGAACACGACTTGCTGAAGTTCGTACCGAGCATCAGAATGGAGAAGAAAGGGCATTTAAGCGACTTTGAACGTAGGGTGATTGTTGGTGACAGACGGGCTGGTCTGAGTATTTCTGGGAGTTTCACACACAACCATCTCTTGGGTTTACGGGGAATGGAGAGGAAAAAAAAAGAGAAAATATCCAGTGAGCGGAAGTTGTGTGGAGGAAAATGCCACGTTGATGTCAGATTAGAATGGGCAGACTGGTTCCAGATGATAGACAGGCAACAGTAACTCAAATAACCTCTCGTCACTTCCAAGGTATACAGAAAAACATCTCTGAACGCACAACACATCCAACCTTGAAGCAGATGGGATACAGCAGCAGAAGACCACACCGGGTGCCACTCCTGTCAGCTAAGAACAGGAAACTGAGGCTAAAATTCACACAGGATCACCAAAATTGGACAATAGAAGATTTGAAAATCGTTGCCTGGTCTGATGAGTCTGGATTTCAGCTCCAACATTCAGATGTTGGGGTCAGAATTTGGCGCATGGATCCATCCTGCCTTGTATCACCGGGTCAGGCTGGTGGTGGGGGTGTAATGGTGTGGGGGATGGGATATCACCGGTTCAGGCTGGTGGTGGGGGATGGGATATCACCGGTTCAGGCTGGTAGTGGGGGTGTAATGGTGGGGGGGATGGGATATCACCGGTTCAGGCTGGTGGTGGGGGTGTAATGGTGTGGGGGATGGGATATCACCGGTTCAGGCTGGTGGTGGGGGTGTAATGGTGGGGGGGATGGGATATCACCGGTTCAGGCTGGTGGTGTAATGGTGGGGGGATATTTTCTTGGCACACTTTGGGCCCCTTAGTACCAATTGATCATCGTTTAATCACCACGACCTACCTGAGTATTGTTGCTGACCATGTCCATCCCTTTATGACTACAGTGTCCTCATCTTCTGATGGCTCCTTCCAGCAGGATAATGCACCATGTCACAAAGCTCCAATCATCTCACCACTGGACAATGAGGTCTCTGTACTCCAATGGACCAAAAATCTCTGAGGAACGTTTCCAACACCTTGTTGTATTTATGCCACGAAGAATGAAGGCAAAAGGGGGTCCAACCCGTTACTAGCAAGGTGTACCTAATAAAGTGTCCGGTGAGTGAATACAGCAGTGTGGTACAGAGAACACTGCCCTGGCCCTATGTGAAAAAGTAACCCCCCCCCCCCCCCCCGTCTTGCTAAATCATCAATGAACTGTGATAAACCACATTTTTTTGGAAATACTTTTTCAGAGCACTCTACATGTTCCATGTACATAAAAAGGACCAAAAAACAAACATTGTATGCCAGTAACTCATTAGAGTCTAAACACTATAAAGCTCAGCATATGAGCAATTGCAGCGTCCCAAATGTTCCCTGACTCGCCTATGTATGGCGCTGCAGTCCAAGTGACTCATTAAAACATATAACAAAAGCAAGAACTGGGGTGAAGGCCCCCTAAAAAAAAAAAGGAAGTTACAAGAGGACCATGCAGCTTGAACATGGGATTTTATTACAAATATAAGAATACAAAAACTAGGTAAACCTTCCCACCACCATCACTTCCTACATGACGGCGGTGGGAAGGTTTACCTCGTCTTTGCATAGGAAAAATGGCACCGCACAGACATTGCATATGACTTGCACGGGAATGTGGTGCGATAACCTGTGCAAATCACATGCAGTGTCCCACACGGCACAAGTCTGAACCCAGGCTCAGGATGCGTTTCTGCATGCGTGTTTTAAATACTTTTTTGTTGCTGAATTAACAGGCCCATAGCAGAATTATAAATTGGTTTGGTCCATGGGGGTGTACAGTTGTGAAAGCTGAACAGGTTGAAGTCTCGCCGGGGAGATTTCTCTTCAGTTTCTGGCCCACAGCCTAACCAGGAAGTGAGAGCAAATCCCTACAAAACGAGGGCATCTCCAGTGATCAACAGAACTAGTGTCCCCCAGTGGAAGATTTTCCCTCTTATACTGTTCAAGGGACAACCCAAAATCTGGGGATTGTCTCTTTCACTTTTGGTGATTATGGTAAAAAAAAAGAAGGACAAACAGAGAAAGGAGAAGCTCCCTATTAGAGGCACAGGCAGCAATGGAAACCTGACAAGGTTTTCTAACCTCTATCCACTCTATACAAAACTTAAAAGTAGAACTATAGGCAAAACGTTTGTTTTCATTTTGGATAGAACAAGGGAGGGTTATAACCCCTGTCAGAATTTTTTTCTGTGTCCCATTGTGGAGATTTCCCTTCACTTCCTGTCCCATAGCCAAACAGGAAATCCCTGTAATTTAGGGGAATCCCTTGGGAACCCCCAAGTCAACAGAACTAGTGTCCCCATTGGAATGTTTCTCTTCTATTACTTTTCTGGGGACAACCCAAAATTTGTGATTTTCTTTAATTCCTGGTATAAAACATATCCAATGAACAAAAATGTAAAAAAAAAAAAAAAAAAAAAAAAAAAAAAAATAATAATAATAATTTCTTCATCAATTTAGACAAATATATATTCTGCTATATTATTTTTGGTAAAAAAAAAAAAAAAAGCCCAATAAGCGTATATTGATTGGTTTGCGCAAAGTTTTAACGTCTACAATCTATAGTATATATATACTGGAATTTTGCTATTTATTTTTTTATACTAGTAATGGCGGAGATCGGCGACTTATAGCAGTGGACTATCGGACACTAACTGACACTTCTGACACTTTGTGGGAACCAGTGACACTAATACACTGATCAGTGCTAAAAAAAAAAAAAACATGCATGGTCACTGTACTAATGATAATGGCTGGGAGGGGGTTAAACATCAAGGATGATCAAAGGGTTAACTGTGTGCCTAGCCAGTGTTTGTGAGTACTGCATGTGCTTTTTTTTTTTTACTAAGGGAAGTGATGGCTTTTATTCCCTGCTTTGCAGGGACATAAAATCCATCACATACCCCGTCAGAATGGAGCCTTGTCTCTCTTTTTTTTTTTTTTTCCTTACATAGGCAGGGCTGCGTTCTGTCTCTGCTCGACAATTGGCGGGTGCCAGCGGACATCTATTTGCCGGCACCTGCAGATTGGCTTCTGCTGTGACTAATCACAGCAAAAACAAAAAATGTAGACAGAGGTTGACATTTTTTCATGTAAAACGTACAACAAAGACCAGCATTGATAAGACATTGGTGTGGTGTCTTTAGTTGGCCATTGAGTAAAGAACCTACCTTCACACCTTTAAAGTTACTCCTGAAAGTACTGTAGTCTCACTCTGGCTTCACCATCCCCATTTCCTCCAGGTTCTTGTGGCACCCAGCACCCGCCATCGGTCATGATTTTGCACACTACAAAGAGGAAAACGTGAACACATGAAAACACTGGATAAAGTGTTAAAGAATTCAAACAAATATTACTCAAAAAAAAAATTGCTGAAAAAGTATCCCGAACCATTCGTGAACATATTGTATATCTCTGCAATTCTCATTAAATATTGCACATAGCGGAGGATATACAGAGTGACAGGGGAGTGCATTACCCAGTGATAGTGAAGGATATACAGAGTGACAGGGGAGTGCATTACCCAGTGATAGTGGAGGATATACAGAGTGACAGGGGAGTGCATTGCCCAGTGATAGTGAAGGGGATATACAGAGTGACAGGGGAGTGCATTGCCCAGTGATAGTGAAGGGGATATACAGAGTGACAGGGGAGTGCATTGCCCAGTGATAGTGAAGGGGATATACAGAGTGACAGGGGAGTGCATTGCCCAGTGATAGTGAAGGGGATATACAGAGTGACAGGGGAGTGCATTGCCCAGTGATAGTGAAGGGGATATACAGAGTGACAGGGGAGTGCATTGCCCAGTGATAGTGAAGGGGATATACAGAGTGACAGGGGAGTGCATTGCCCAGTGATAGTGAAGGGGATATACAGAGTGACAGGGGAGTGTATTGCCCAGTGATAGTGAAGGGGATATACAGAGTGACAGGGGAGTGCATTGCCCAGTGATAGTGAAGGGGATATACAGAGTGACAGGGGAGTGCATTGCCCAGTGATAGTGAAGGGGATATACAGAGTGACAGGGGAGTGCATTGCCCAGTGATAGTGAAGGGGATATACAGAGTGACAGGGGAGTGCATTGCCCAGTGATAGTGAAGGGGATATACAGAGTGACAGGGGAGTGTATTGCCCAGTGATAGTGAAGGGGATATACAGAGTGACAGGGGAGTGTATTGCCCAGTGATAGTGAAGGGGATATACAGAGTGACAGGGGAGTGTATTGCCCAGTGATAGTGAAGGGGATATACAGAGTGACAGGGGAGTGTATTGCCCAGTGATAGTGAAGGGGATATACAGAGTGACAGGGGAGTGTATTGCCCAGTGATAGTGAAGGGGATATACAGAGTGAAAGGGGAGTGTATTGCCCAGTGATAGTGAAGGGGATATACAGAGTGACAGGGGAGTGTATTGCCCAGTGATAGTGAAGGGGATATACAGAGTGACAGGGGAGTGTATTGCCCAGTGATAGTGAAGGGGATATACAGAGTGACAGGGGAGTGTATTGCCCAGTGATAGTGAAGGGGATATACAGAGTGACAGGGGAGTGTATTGCCCAGTGATAGTGAAGGGGATATACAGAGTGACAGGGGAGTGTATTGCCCAGTGATAGTGAAGGGGATATACAGAGTGACAGGGGAGTGTATTGCCCAGTGATAGTGAAGGGGATATACAGAGTGACAGGGGAGTGTATTGCCCAGTGATAGTGAAGGGGATATACAGAGTGACAGGGGAGTGTATTGCCCAGTGATAGTGAAGGGGATATACAGAGTGACAGGGGAGTGTATTGCCCAGTGATAGTGAAGGGGATATACAGAGTGACAGGGGAGTGTATTGCCCAGTGATAGTGAAGGGGATATACAGAGTGACAGGGGAGTGTATTGCCCAGTGATAGTGAAGGGGATATACAGAGTGACAGGGGAGTGTATTGCCCAGTGATAGTGAAGGGGATATACAGAGTGACAGGGGAGTGTATTGCCCAGTGATAGTGAAGGGGATATACAGAGTGACAGGGGAGTGTATTGCCCAGTGATAGTGAAGGGGATATACAGAGTGACAGGGGAGTGTATTGCCCAGTGATAGTGAAGGGGATATACAGAGTGACAGGGGAGTGTATTGCCCAGTGATAGTGAAGGGGATATACAGAGTGACAGGGGAGTGTATTGCCCAGTGATAGTGAAGGGGATATACAGAGTGACAGGGGAGTGTATTGCCCAGTGATAGTGAAGGGGATATACAGAGTGACAGGGGAGTGTATTGCCCAGTGATAGTGAAGGGGATATACAGAGTGACAGGGGAGTGTATTGCCCAGTGATAGTGAAGGGGATATACAGAGTGACAGGGGAGTGTATTGCCCAGTGATAGTGAAGGGGATATACAGAGTGACAGGGGAGTGTATTGCCCAGTGATAGTGAAGGGGATATACAGAGTGACAGGGGAGTGTATTGCCCAGT
Organism: Lithobates septentrionalis; assembly: GCA_037952835.1. NCBI lineage: Eukaryota > Metazoa > Chordata > Amphibia > Anura > Ranidae > Lithobates > Lithobates septentrionalis. The sequence goes on from JBBDGP010001512.1 coordinate 3,059,809, forward strand.
GATAGTGAAGGGGATATACAGAGTGACAGGGGAGTGTATTGCCCAGTGATAGTGGAGGAGATACAGAGTGACAGGGGAGTGTATTATCCAGTGATAGTGGAGGAGATACAGAGTGACAGGGGAGTGCATTACCCAGTGATAGTGGAGGATATAGAGTGACAGGGGAGTGCATTACCCAGTGATAGTGGAGGATATAGAGTGACAGGGGAGTGTATTATCCAGTGATAGTGGAGGAGATACAGAGTGACAGGGGAGTGTATTATCCAGTGATAGTGGAGGAGATACAGAGTGACAGGGGAGTGTATTACCCAGTGATAGTGGAGGAGATACAGAGTGACAGGGGAGTGCATTACCCAGTGATAGTGGGGGATATACAGAGTGACAGGGGAGTGCATTAACCAGTGATAGTGGAGGATATAGAGTGACAGGGGAGTGCATTACCCAGTGATAGTGGAGGATATAGAGTGACAGGGGAGTGTATTATCCAGTGATAGTGGAGGAGATACAGAGTGACAGGGGAGTGTATTACCCAGTGATAGTGGAGGAGATACAGAGTGACAGGGGAGTGTATTACCCAGTGATAGTGGGGGATATACAGAGTGACAGGGGAGTGCATTAACCAGTGATAGTGGAGGATATAGAGTGACATGGGAGTGCATTACCCAGTGATAGTGGAGGATATAGAGTGACAGGGGAGTGCATTACCCAGTGATAGTGGAGGATATACAGAGTGACAGGGGAGTGCATTACCCAGTGATAGTGGAGGATATACAGAGTGACAGGGGAGTGCATTACCCAGTGATAGTGGAGGATATACAGAGTGACAGGGGAGTGTATTACCCAGTGATAGCGGAGGATATAGAGTGACAGGGGAGTGCATTTCCCAGTGATAGTGAAGGATATACAGAGTGACAGGGGAGTGTATTACCCAGTGATAGCGGAGGATATAGAGTGACAGGGGAGTGCATTACCCAGTGATAGCGGAGGGGGGATACTCTCCCCTGTCACACTGTATGCTCCTCCATTACTCTCTGTGTTTTTGGCCCCCTTTCTCCTCATTTTCCCCGCATGTTGGTTCATTATTCCCCCGTCCGCCTTGTATCGGGTACCTCAGTTCAGGTAATTCGGTGTGTCCTCCCTCTCGGGCAGGTCCCCCCGGTGGGGCCTACATCCTCGCCAGCCAACCTGAGCAAGCTACCGAAAGCCAGACTACAGCCGTACAGATAGTGCAACCAATCCTGGACCGGACTCCTCCCCCATCGACCAATAGCGTGAGCGATGTTGGTATCGATCCTGAGTGGCGGTTCTGTCCGCCAATGCGAGACGTTATCCTAGACGAAGGTGGGAGGGGGCGTAGGCTGTGAGTGGAAGTGTAAAAATCGAGGAAGTGTATAGATTCGCCGTTTTTTGATTGATGGGCCGTCCGGCCAATAGGTGTCAAGAAAGGAGGAGCTTTTGTTAAAGGGACAGTGCCGTGGGTGAATGGAGGATTCCTGTGCAGGGAAGGTGTATGGAGAGCTGCGGATGTGGGAGAGCCGGGAGTAGTGGAGAACGGGAGTGATGTATAGAAATGTGCGGGAAATAAGACAATGTAACAATGTTTAAATTAATATTATCAATAATAAAACATTATAGAATATTTAATAGAAGTAGTGGCTGTATTTCCCTCATAATATTATGCACTTTAGGTTAGTTTTACCTGTTGTAATAATGGGAATTTTCTATAAGTATTTTCTTCTTATTGTTAATATTATTAATTGAGTAGCAACAGTGTTTTCTTTTTTTTTATTATGTATAATATATATATTTTTATTATGTATAATATATGTTTTTTTATTATGTATAATATATGTTTTTTATTATGTATAATATATATATTTTTATTATGTAAAATATATGTTTTTTATTATGTATAATATATGTTTTTTATTATGTATAATATATATATTTTTATTATGTATAATATATGTTTTTTATTATGTATAATATATATGTTTTTTATTATAATATATGTTTTTTTTAATTTAAATTATTATATTTTTTATTCTGGAAATAGTGTTGTAAAAATATATTAATATTTTTGTGTCTGTTTTTTAGGCTAGTAGTATTTTTCAAAATATTTACAATGATGATTAATATTATTTATAATTATAATGATGATGATAATGATCATTACAACAATAATAATAATACAAATTTTTTAAAAAATGTGTTATAAGATTGTTATTGATTCTAGTAGCGTTTTAAAAATATTATTATTAATATTATTGATAGTTATAATGATGATAATAATAACAACAACAATAATACAATATCTCGCAAAAGTGAGTACGCCCCTCACATTTTTGTAAATATTTTATTCTGTCTTTTCATGTGACAACACTGAAGAAATGACACTTTGCTACAATGTAAAGTAGTGAGTGTACAGCTTGTATAACAGTGTAAATTTGCTGTCCCCTCAAAATAACTCAACACACAGCCATTAATGTCTAAACCGCTGGCAACAAAAGTGAGTACACCCCTAAGTGAAAATGTCCAAATTGGGCCCAATTAGCTTTTTTCCCTCCCCGGTGTCATGTGACTCGTTAGTGTTACAAGGTCTCAGGTGTGAATGGGGAGCAGGCGTGTTAAATTTGGTGTTATCGCTCTCACTCTCTCATACTGGTCACTGGAAGTTCAACATGGCACCTCATGTCAAAGAATTCTCTGAGGATCTGAAAAAATAATTTTTGCTCTACATAAAGATGGCCTAGGCTATAAGAAGATTGCCAAGACTCTGAAACTGAGCTGCAGCACGGTGGCCAAGACCATACAGCGGTTTACCAGGACAGGTTCCACTCAGAACAGATCTCGACCAAAGAAGTTCAGTACGTCATATCCAGAGGTTGTCTTTTAGAAATAGACATATGAGTGCTGCCAGCATTGCTGCAGAGGTTGAAGGGTTGGTGGGTCAGCCTGTCAGTGCTCAGAACATACGCCGCACACTGCATCAAATTGGTCTGCATGGCTGTCATCCCAGAAGGAAGCCTCTTCTAAAGATGATGCACAAGAAAGCCCACAAATAGTTTGTTGAAGACAAGCAGACTAAGGACATGGATTACTGGAACCATGTCCTGTGGTCTGATGAGACCAAGATAAACTTACTTGGTTCAGATGGTGTCAAGCGTGTGTGGCGGCAACCAGGTGAGGAGTACAAAGACAAGTGTGTCTTGCCTACAGTCAAGCATGGTGGTGGGAGTGTCATGGTCTGGGGCTGCATGAGTGCTGCCGGCACTGGGGAGCTACAGATCATTGAGGGAACCATGAATGCCAACATGTACTGTGACATACTGAAGCAGAGCATGATCCCCTCCCTTCAGAGACTGGGCCGCAGGGCAGTATTCCAACATGATAACGACCCCAAACACACCTCCAAGATGACCACTGCCTTGCTAAAGAAGCTGAGGGTAAAGGTGATGGACTGGCCAAGCATGTCTCCAGACCTAAACCCTATTGAGCATCTGTGGGACATCTTCAAACGGAAGGTGGAGGAGCGCAAGGTCTCTAACATCCACAAGCTCTGTGATGTCATCATGGAGGAGTAGAAGAGGACTCCAGTGCCAACCTGTGAAGCTCTGGTGAACTCCATGCCCAAGAGGGTTAAGACAGTGCTGGAAAATAATGGTGGCCACACAAAATATTGACACTTTGGGCCCAATTTGGACATTTTCACTTAGGGGTGTACTCACTTTTGTTACCAGCGGTTTAGACATTAATGGCTGTGTGTTGAGTTATTTTGAAGGGACAGCAAATTTACACTGTTATACAAGCTGTACACTCACTACTTTACATTGTAGCAAAGTGTCATTTCTTTAGTGTTGTCACATGAAAAGATAGAAGAAAATATTCACAAAAATGTGAGGGGTGTACTTACTTTTGTAAGATACTGTATATGCGTTTTATAAGGACATTGATTCTAGTACAATATTTTTTCGGTTCAATCATACTTTTATTGGTTTTAGTGAAAATAACAAAATAAGCGGGCCGACTAAGACTGGGATGACATTAAAGTTCATGTGCGTGTAAAGGCAGGTGTCCCAATACTTTTGGTAATAGTGTAAAGACAGGTACCCCTACCGCGGGGGGAATTCCCGTACAAAGTAAAAAAAACATTTTTTTTAAAGAGAAATTGGGGGACAGAGACCCCAGAGGTGAAAGAGAGAGAAAGTAAAAAAAAGAACAGATGTGAGGAGAAGAGGAAAAAGGAGGGGGGGGGGGGGGCGGCGGGAAGGGGAAAACCACGGCCTTGGGACCATTAACTGACAATCATAAATGGCCAATACTGGCTGGATGTAGAGAGGGAAAAGCATACTGAAATGCTCCCAAATTTTGAGGAGCTTGGAATGGGAGTCCTTTAGGACGCTTGACAATCTGTTCAATATTTTAATTGTTATTATTAATACCGTATTTATAATGATGATGATAATAATATTTTTAAAATATTAATAGAATAAATAACAATCATAGAACCCATTGTTTTTATTACTATTATTACTATTCATCTTAGTAGTAGTAGCAGCAGTATTTTATTTCTTTATTTTCTTACTTTGTTTTTATTTAAAATGTTATTGTTTATAATCGATGATGGTATTGATTATTATTATTTATTGATAATAATAATAATACTTATTTTCTATGGTTTATATTAATTATTTATAGTTTTTTTTCTATTATTATTGTTAATAATAATAATAAAATAATGAGAAAATTCAACACAAAATCTTAACAACCATAAAACTCATTATTATTATTACTAGTAGTATTAGTAGATTATTATTTATTATTATCTTATGAAAAATGTATTTATTAAATGTTGCAGTAATTACAATATTAGACATGAAGCTTTGCTGTAATATGAAAAATACAATTAGGAATGCAGTGCTACTTTTTATGTACATTTTCAAGAATTCCTCCCCCCAGTGATCATATGGCAACGTTGTAACTTTTTACAAGTTTGGGCTGTCTATGCAGTTGGAGTGCAGTTCAAAATGCATTTAACTGCACCCAACTGTGTTCGGTGTGAAAGTGTAGCTAAATCCATGCGCAGTGTAATATACAGTATTGCAGCTCACCAGTCCTTAGCTGTGTTTGCTGCATTCTTTTTCTTTTTCAAGCTTCTTTTTTTGTTATCTGCTGGTGGGGCACCCAGGAGATACAAATTGGCTTAGCGGAATGCACTGTGACTGGGAAGAGGAGGCATCCACCACTCTATGGCACACAGCCAAATCAACAGCCGAACCCAATGGGATCAGTGATGAAAAGGGTCGCCATGCCCTATCTCAAACAGTCCATGAGCCCCAAAAACAAAGTTGGAACTACAGAAGAAGGCCGTAGTAGACAAAAATACGCAAATCTCCCAGGCCCAGGCCATATGGCCAGTGCACTCGAGGCCATGGAGAAGGAACGAGTAGGAGCCCCCAGAGCCTCCCACCAACCAATATCAGCCCACCAGTCCGAAGAGATATCTCCTGAGAGGTAGACATATGTGCCCTTCAACATAAGGATCATAGATCCGACAACCTTCTGTCCCTCAGAACCTGGCATTTATTAGCCTTGCCGTCCAGCCAGAGACAGGAAGGCGGGGGGGCGGGGGGGGGGGGGTGAGGACTGGACCTTGGGACAGAAGACCTTCCGAAAAGGTAGTCGCCAGGCAGCATCCACGAACAGCAGCACCGCCTACATTCAGCGGCATAGGCCAAACTGCAGGAAGACATTCACAGACAGGAACCACACTTTCCTTGGTTGAATTAGATGAACTTGTGTCTTTTTTCAACCTGACTATGTAACTCCCTGAGCTAGGAGCTGATGGCCAAAAACAGTTGGCCTGCCTGTCCTTGATACAGGGACTCTGTACCACAAAGAGAGCTGCCACCACTGGAGATGCCACCAGAGCCGCTGCCGCATTCTCCCCCGGAGATCGACATGCGTGGCATTGTCCGATTAGGTTCGGACTGTAAGCCCCTAGAGACAGTCCGTCCAGGGCTTCAGGGATAACATAAAGGCTCGCAGCTCTAGAAACAGAAATGGACGGTCAAATGACCGCAATTGTCAAACCGGAGCATAGGGTCCCTCGCCAACTAAAGAGGCTGGCCGCCATCAAGACTACCATCCCAAGGAGAGGGAGAAAAGACCTGGCCCAAAGCGCTGGAGACCAGGGTCACCAGAGGCAGAAAGCCCTCATCAATCGATCCAAACAAAGCTGGAAGTCCAGAGAAAGGAGACAGAATTGGCAGCTGCAGAGTCCACGTATGGAACCGTTCAGACAGGTGGATAGCAGCAGACCCAGACCACACCTGCAGAATGCAGGGTAGACCACATATGGAACCAAAGCAGACTGACTGCAGTTCGAAGCTCCCAGATACTCTGAATGCCTGGTTGGGAACAAGGCAGACCTCTGGAGATCCAAGACCCAACCTGGATCCTATCAAGAACGCCAGGCAACCTGGACGCTGTCCAGCAGCCGCAACAGTCTCTGCTCGGGACAACAAATTATCCAGGCACCCAAGCACAGCAATCACCTGTAGTCCACGCAAAACAAGGACCAGGGCCAAAACCATGGTTAATACACGCGATGCAGAGGCAAAGCCAAGGGGAGCCCCACAATAAGCGTCTGCTAGCACAAAAAAATACTGAAGCACTCTGCAGAAGAGGATACACAGGTATACGTCCCTGACATCTCTGAGGGCCAGGAAAAAACCATGATGAAGGACAGTCAGCATGAGCAATTAAAGTCCATCCTTAATTGTGAACCAGCACAAAGGTCTTGAGGTCCCAAATCGGTCAAACCCTGCCCACCTGGGAGCCAGGGATACTTTGGAGCCCAAAGGCGCTGGAGTGAGAGGAGAAGGTCGGAGGGAAAGCACTGAATTGGTGGAAAGGAATGAAATCCAACCTGTAGCCGGGCATCACAGATCACGGACCCATACATCTGAAAACGAAAGAGGTCCCCAGGCCTGTAAACCACCATAGGCAACCCTCCAGTCCATTGACGGATGGGGGAAAAAACTACAAGCATGGACAGACTTATTTGTTGTTAGGAGAACTAACGGGTGCAGGAGAGCTAAGCACCACCCATGGTAGGCTGAAAGGCTTGGAGCTTGAGTCCAAGACCTCGAAGGAACGAAAAGTCCTCCTGTGAGCCGTGGAGGAAGGCCTGGGCAACCAGGCCTTCCTCCACGGAAGGAAGGCAATCTTGCCGCGTGTCAGATTGGTAAAAATGTCAATAATGGTAGAACCGGAGAGTTGTTTGCCCTGGGGGGGCAGGTCCACTAAGACAGTATAGAGGTCTGGACCGCCGACCAACCCATCAAGCCAAGGGGGTTAACCGAAGCACCGTCTGCACACTGAAAGCAGCGAAGGAGCATCCAGGGATGCATTACACATACATTTTAACCCTCAGACTGCCTGGTCTGCCAGTTCCATCTACTCCTGGCACCTGTGCTGCAACATCTTAGCCCATCCAGCCAACGCTGAGACCCCAGGGTCGTGGCCAATCCACAACGCAGCACAGGCCCAGTGAGAGTGATCCTGGATGTGCAAATGGCTCCTACATACGGTCCACAGGATCCATAAAGGAAAAGGGATTCCACCACTGGAACCGGAGTAGCCTCATGGAGCCTAGAAACGGATGGATCCACCACCAGAGGAAAGAACCACTGTGCCAGAAGGACCTCCTTCAAGGGGTAGCATACCTCAAAGTGCTAAGGATGCTGCGGACAAACCCACGCCAGTGGACATAAGCGTCAAAAATGTGTGGGAAAAACCCTAACCGACCTGTCGGGAGCATACCAAAAAAAGCACGAGGAGCAGATACACCTCTGGAGGAGTCCGTAATTATGAGCGTCACACGCATGGGGGCATCAAAGCAGCAACTAACGTCTTCCCTGGCAAAAACTGGAACAAGAGACTCCCCCCCCCAAGCCGAGGACAGTGGCGGTGTCCTGTTGGGGCCTGTGGATGCGTGACCCCTGCCAGCAGAGGCTGATCCGTGTCAAACACATCCAAGGGTGAGGGCGACCACATGGGCCAGAGACTCCAATGCTTAAATAACACATCCAGTAGCTAGAGCAGGGGTAGGCAACCTCGGCCCTCCAGCTGTAGGTGAAACTACAGATCCCATGATGCCTCTGCCTCTAGGAGTCATGCCTGTGATTGTCAGGGTCTTGCAATGTCTAATGGGTCTTGCAGTTTCACCACAGCTGGAGGGCTGAGGTTGCCTACCCCTGAGCTAGGGGAACAGAGGGAAACCACACCTATAGTACCCAGAGGGCACCTCCATAAAGAGCCGAGGAGCATGCATGGGAAGTCAGCAGGGGACCCCAGAGGGAAGCCGCAAAGCAAGGGGCTACCACAACCTACCAATTCCCGAAGTTGGTGAAGCCCCCCCCTCCCCATGCGCTGCCAGCTTCCCCTCCTCTCCCTCCCACCGGCTGCTGCCGTACCAATCACAAACTGTGCCCATTGATGACTGGAGTATAGTAAACAGAGTTTAGAGGAAAGAACCACTGTGCCAGAAGGACCTCCTTCAAGGGGTAGCGTACCGCAAAGTGCTTAGGATGCACCCCCAACTGTGTTTACTATGCTTCAATTTGTGAATGTACAGAGCTATTCCTGTTCATTCATCCTGTGCACCAAAGGCTGCAGAGATAGAAAATGAGGACTGTGTCCATTCTGTTTTGGCCCCTGATATGTCGCCAAAGCCCTCCATCAGGCCAGATCACCAGGTGAAAACAGAAGGGGGGGGGGGGGCCTTACAAGAAGAAAACAAATGCAGCCACCACATCTAATGATTGGTTGGTAAGCTGCGATATATGACATTTTTGGTTTTGGGTTTAAAGTGGTTGTAAAGGCAGAAGGTGCATTCTATGCATTAAGATAAAAAAACCTTCTGTGTGCAGCACCTCCCCTAAGAACTCACCTGAGGTCAATCTAGATCCAGTGATGTTACACGAGAGACTCGGCTGTCCTGGACTCCCCTCCTCATTGGCTGAGACAGCAGCGTGGCACCATTGGCCAAGGGGGTGGTGGCGGGTCATGGCTCCGTGTCTGAATGGACACACAGAGCTACGGCTCAGCTCGGGTGCCCCCCATAGCATGCTGCTTGCTGTGGGGGAACCCCACAGGAGGGAGGGCCCGGCGAGGGACCTGAGAAGAGGAGGATCCGGGCTGCTTTGTGCAAAACCATTACACAGAACATGATTGTTGATTTTAATGAAAAAAGAAAACGAGACTTTAGTGTCACTTTAATATCAGTTTAATCTAAAACAGGCAGAGTTATATGGGGATAGCTGATCTTTGCTTAAAAATTCTAGCTGCCAGCCTGTTGTGCAGAACCTCTGACTTTATCACTTTGGGCCCACTTGTCCCAGGTCTGAGATTTAATCAAAAAAGTCAGTGTGGGGTTACATTTCTTATCTGCTTGCTTGTTTCAGGTCAGCAACTCAAACTACTTAAACTGGAACATTAGTTAGAAAATGAAGTCCTGCTAGATGACTTCAGGCTGGCCTGGATTTGCCACCTGTCTGGGATTCACTTAGACAGTTCGGATTTTGAGTCGTGTGTCCGGGTTTCAGACCTCCTGAAACCCGGACACAATATTCATAATGGACTCTGGCTCCCCAAGTAACCGAGTACCACAACCGCCGAGTGCATAGGGGTGTGCACGGGACCCATTCCCATACATAGACCGGAGAGGAGAGAGGGCTTGATCTGCTCCTCTTCCTCCTACCCCACTGTTCACCTACACTCCAATCCCCAGTGTTCTGTGCCTCAGGAAAGGGATGTGTGGGCTGGAAATCTGAACTTCAGTAATCAGCAGATACATCGTGGATGAAAGGTGTCGATGCCTGAGCCTCCATCCTCGGGTGAGTGAGCACACCATCCAATGTCTGTGACTGAACTCTCCCCCCACCCTCCTTTCTCTCTCCTGCCTCCTAATGAGTGAATACACTAAGGTAAGAGGGACTCAGATGTAAGGGATGCCCTGTGGACTCTGATTTAAGGGGGTCTTTGAGAACCCGATTTTAAGGGGAAATGCTGGGAACTGTGATGTAGGTGTGAGGTTTGGTGAGCAGAAACCCCTCTTACATCAGCATTCTCCCTTAAAAAAAAATAATTTGCCGTGAGCCGCTAAAGCAGGCATGTACTGGCCATCGGGACTACCGGGAGTTTCCCCGTGGGCCGATGGCTCAGTGGGCCAGTTTCAGTGACAGCCAGTTGCATCGCTAGGGGGTAGATTTTGGGGCTATAGCCCCGAATTTGGGGTGCACAGTCTCAAATCCCAGGGGTTCCCAGCCACAGGGCAGCGGCCCACTACCGGGCTGTGGCACTCTCTACAGCCATGCGGCAGGCAGCACGGGAGAGCCGGAGAGCTAACAGGCAGCATGGGTGCAGGAGAGAGAGCAGAGAGATTACATCATCTCTCACCGCTGTTCCGCCCTCACTGTGCAGCCACGGGCGGCAGAGAGATTACATCATCTCTCACCGCTGTTCCGCCTTCACTGTGCAGCCACGGGCGGCAGAGAGATTACATCATCTCTTACTGCCCAACATCTCTCAGATAACCCTGATGAAAGGAGCAGCTCTCTGGGGACTCTGATGTAAGTGGGGGGCTCTCTGGGGACCCTGATGTAAGGGGGGCTCTCTGGGGACCCTGACGTAAGGGGGGCTTTTTGGGGACCCTGAAGTAAGGGGGGCTCTCTGGGGACCCTGATGTAAGGGGGAGGCTCTCTGGGGACCCTGATGTAAGGGGGGCTTTTTGGGGACCCTGAAGTAAGGGGGGCTCTCTGGGGACCCTGATGTAAGGGGGAGGCTCTCTGGGGACCCTGATGTAAGGGGGGCTTTTTGGGGACCCTGAAGTAAGGGGGAGGCTCTCTGGGAACCCTGATGTAAGGGGAGGCTATCTGGGGACCCAGATGTAAGGGGGAGGCTCTCTGGTGATCCTGAGGTAAGGGGGAGGCTCTCTGGGAACCCTAATGTAAGGGGAGGCTCTCTGGGGATCCTGATGTAAGGGGTGGGGTATCTGGGGATGCTGATGTAAGGGGGAGGTTCTCTGGGGACCCTGAGGTAGGGAGAAGGCTCTCTGGGGACCCTGAGGTAAGGGGCACTCTCTAGGGACTCTGATGTAAGGAGGAGGCTTTTTTTGCCCAACTGCAAATAGTTTATATACTGTTTTTGTGCGGCCAGTCTGGATGAAATCCAGGGCCAAATTTTTGTCCCAGTCCAGCCCTGTGCTAATTTGTTCAGGTTTGGCATGAAGAAAAGGTGGCAACCCTAGGCTGGCCCCTTTTGCAGGCATAGCTATGTAAAACATTACAAATAAGTGTCTATGCTGTGTAAAATCCAGGAGTACACTGTCTTACCCTGCTCTGCACATGCTCAGTTGCTCTCTATTTTTCAGTACTGTGTCGAAAATGTAGAGGCCGATCTGCTGACAGCCTAAAAGATTGAGGCTGGGTTCACATATGTGCGGCAGCGGTTCCCCGCATGGGGTCCGGTGCGTTCCTGTTCACAGGTTAAGGTGCGAATCAGGTTTGAATTTTTGCCTTAATTCGCACCTGAACCGGACCCAAAAACACGCGCACATTCGCACATATGTGAATCCGGCCTTACTGTTTATAAAGGGGTTCTGGGCTTCAGCAAAATGGCAGCCTCCAACTAGGAAACAGGAACAATGCTGGATGCAATTTACAGCAAACACTAGTTTTGGTAGAATAATTATTAATGTTCCTTGCTAAAGAACGCTATTTTTTTTATCACGTTGTTATGAGTAAAGTTTAACTTTAACCACTTCCCGCCCAACGATTTCATCTAACGTTGTCGACTTTGACCGGTGATATCTGAATGATGGGTGCAGCTACAGCCATCATTCAGATATCATCTTTTAGAGCCGGCGATTCCCAGCACCGCAAGAACGATCATAGCGGCTGTTTAGCTGCTTGATCGTTCTTACAGGCAGCGGGCGCTTCTCCCGGGCTCGCCCGTACAATCGTCAAAAGGGAGAAGGAATTGGTCAATGCCAGAAGTTGACCATAGAGAATCCGGCGAGCCAGACGGCCCCTGGACATCTCTATGATCTTCTATGATCTTTCGGAGGCCGGGCGTTCTGTGCCAAAGTGTCAAAAAAAATAAAAATAAAACGATCCTGGCTTCCCTTTTGAAAAAATGCCGCCACCTTGGCTGGGAAGCCAGGATCGTTTTATTTTTATTTTTTTTTGTCAGGCTTCCCAGCCTAGAGGTGAGCGGCTGTTTAGATGCTTGATCATTCTTACAGGCAGCGGTGAGATGTGGGGACTTATTGACACCAGATCTCACTGTAAAGAGGACCTGTCACGCACTATTCCTATTACAAGAGATGTTTACATTCCTTACATTACTTACATGTAACAGGAAAAAAAGTGATTAAAAAAAAAGTAAAAAGAAAGTGTCAAAATAGAAAAATAAAAGTAAAATAAACAATAAAAAAAATAAATAAATTTAAAGCGCCACCCCGTCCCCGCATGTTAGCACGCAGAAGCGAACGCATATGTAGGTCGGTCCACATAAGTAGAGGACATTCAAACCACAAATGTGAGGTATTGCAGCGAATGTTAGAGCGAGAGAAATAATTCTAGTGCTAGACCTGCTCGGTAACTCAATACAGGTAACCTGTCAAAAAAATGAAAGCCTCGCCTATGGGGATTTTTAAGTACCTAAGTTAGGCGCCATTCCACGAGTGTGCGCAATTTCAAAGTATGACATGTTAGGTATCTATTTACTTGGCGTAACATCATCTTTCACATTATGCAAAAAAAATTGGGCTAACTTTACTGGTTTTTTTTTTTGTTTTTTTTTTAATGCACAAAACAACTTATTTCCCCCCCCCCAAAAAAAGCACATTTGAAAAATTACTGCGCAAATACCATGCAAGAAAAAAATTTGCAACGACCGCCATTTTATTCCCTAGGGTCTCTGCTAAAAATGCATATATATATATATATATATATATATATATATATATATATATATATATATATGTATATACAATGTTTGGGGGTACTGAGTAATTTTCTAGCAAAAAAAAATATGATTTTTACATGTAGGCGCGAATTTCAGAATTGGCCTGGGTGGCAAGGGGGTTAAGCAAGAAAGTCAGCATTTTAACCAAGCAAAGCGCAGATAGAAAGGTCAGGTAACTCGTGGATAAAGTAGACTGATTATTGCCAAGGTAGTATTGTAGAATAATTGGCTCTGGGTGTTGAATATCCACTTGCCGACAGCCCCATAGCAGTTTTACTGGTACAGGACGGCACCGCTGCGCAGGATCACATATATATACAGTTGTGCTCATAAGTTTACATACCCTGGCAGAATTTATGATTTCTTGACCATTTTTCAGAGAATATGAATAATAACACAAAAACTTTTCTTTCACTCATGGTTAGTGTTTGGCTGAAGCCATTTATTATCAATCAACTGTGTTTACTCTTTTTAAATCATAATGACAACAGAAACTACCCAAATGAGCCTGATCAAAAGTTTACATACCCCAGTTCTTAATACCGTGTATTGCCCCCTTTAACATCAATGACAGCTTGAAGTCTTTTGTGGTATTTGTGGATGAGGCTCTTTATCTTCTCAGATGGTAAAGCTGCCCATTCCTCTTGGCAAAAAGCCTCCATTTCCTGTAAATTCTTGGGCTGTCTTTCATGAACGGCACATTTGAGATCTCCCCAGAGTGGCTCAATGATATTGAGGTCAGGAGACTGAGATGGCCACTCCAGAACCTTCACTTTATTCTGCTGTAGCCAATGACAGGTCGACTTGGCCTTGTGTTTTGGATCATTGTCATGTTGGAATGTCCAAGTACGTCCCATGTGCAGCTTCCTGGCTCATGCAAATATTTCTCCAGTATTTTTTGATAACATACTGCATTCATCTTGCCACCAATTTCCTGTGCCTTTGTAGGTCACACATCCCCAAAACATCAGAGATCCTCCTCCATGTTTCACAGTAGGAATGGTGGACCTTTCATCATAGGCCTTGTTGGCTCCTCTCCAAATGTAGTGTTTATGGTTGTGGCCAAAAAGCTCAATTTTGGTCTCATCACTCCAAATGACTTTGTGCCAGAAGGTTTGAGGCTTGTCTCTGCGCTGTTTGGCGTATTGTAAGTGGGATACTTTGTGGCATTTCCGTAGTAATGGCTTTCCTCTGGCGACTCGACCATGCATCCCATCTTTCTTCAAGTGCCTCCTTATTGTGCATCTTAAAACAGCCACACCACATATTTTCAGAGAGTCCTGTATTTCACCTGAAGTTATTTGTGGGTTTTTCTTTGCATCCCGAACAATTTTCCTGGCAGTTGTGGCTGAAATTTTAGTTGGTCTACCTGACCGTGGTTTGGTTTCAACAGAACCCCTCATTTTCCACTTCTTGATTAGAGTTTGAACACTGCTGATTGGCATTCTCAATTCCTTGGATATCTTTTTATATCCATTTCCTGTTTTATACAGTTCAACTACCTTTTCCCGCAGATCCTTTGACAATTCTTTTGCTTTGCCCATGACTCAGAATCCAGAACCGTCAGTGCAGCACTGGATGAAAGATGCAAGGGTCTGTCCGGAGTCCAGAAACTCATTGACCTTTTATACACACACACTAATTACAAGCAAACTGATCACAGGTGAGGATGGTTACCTTTAAATAGCCATTCAAACCCCTTTGTGTCAACTTGTGTGCATGTTATCAGGCCAAAATCACCAGGGTGTGTAAACTTTTGATCAGGGTCATTTGGGTAGTTTCTGTTGTGATTATGATTTAAAAAGAGTAAAGACAGTTGATTGATAATAAATGGCTTCAGCCAAACACTAACCATGAGTGAAAGAAATGTTTTTGTGTTATCATTCATATTCTCTGAAAAATGGCCAAGAAATCACAAATTCTGCCAGGGTATGTAAACTTATGAACACAACTGTACATGATCCTGCACGTCCGGGTATCAGGCATGAGTGCGGGTCACCATTGGCTCACTCCCGCTGTGATTCTACACCCATTAATTGTTCGGTACACAGGCAGATCGCCGTTCTTTCAGTAGAAAAGGCATGGAACCTTACCCTAGTAAAAGCATCTCCCCCACAGTACACAAGCACTGGCTAG
Source organism: Lithobates septentrionalis (assembly GCA_037952835.1). Classification (NCBI taxonomy): domain Eukaryota; kingdom Metazoa; phylum Chordata; class Amphibia; order Anura; family Ranidae; genus Lithobates; species Lithobates septentrionalis. The sequence goes on from JBBDGP010001512.1 coordinate 3,074,980, forward strand.
GCAGTTAACCCTTTGATTGCCCCTGATGTTCACCCCTTTCCCAGCCAGTGTCATTAGTACAGTGACAGTGCATATTTTTAGCACTGGTCCCTTTATTAGGCCTGGTTCGCACCTATGCATTTTTTTTTTTTTAGAGCATTTTCAGTTTTGCAGAAACACACTACAGTCCATTTAATATGGTTTCCTATGGATGTAGTTCACATCTGTGCATTTTATGGAAAGGGCCAGGGGGGTTTTTTTTGGTTTTTGGTTCCGGAGATTTCAATAGTTTAAAGATGTGTATTGAAAAAAAATGCACCTGCAATATGCAAACTGCACAAGTGTGACTCAGGCCCTAAGTGTCCAAAAGTGTCAGTTAGCGTCCTGACTGTCCGCCGCAAAATCACAGTCCAGATAAAAGTCGCTGATCGCCACCATGACTGGTAAAAAAAAAAAAAAGTCCCATAGTTTGTAGACGCTATAATTTTTGCGCAAACCAATCTATATACACGTATTGGGATTTTTTTTTTTTTTTTTTACCAAACATATGTAGCAGAATACATTTTTTGATGAAGTTTAATTTTTTTTATTTTTTTTTTATTGAATGTTATATAGCAGAAAGTTAAAAATGTTGGTTTTTTTTTCAAAATTGGTCAGTATTTTGTGCTTATAGCGCAAGAAATAAAAACTGCAAAGGTGATCAAATACCTGCTAAATATGTTTGGTAAAAAAATTAAAAAAAATCCCAATACACGTATATTGATTGGTTTGCGCAAAAATGATAGCGTCTACAAACTATGGGACTTTTTTTTTTTTTTTACTAGTCATGGTGGCGATCAGCGACTTTTAGCGGGACTGTGATATTGCGGCGGACAGTCAGGACGCTAACTGACACTTTTGACACTTAGGGCCTGATTCACACTTGTGCAGTTTGCATATTGCAGGTGCATTTTGCGTTTTTTTTCAATACACATATTTAAACCAATTTTTTTGCATAATGTGAAAGATGATATTACGCCGAGTAAATTAGATACCTAACGTGTCATGCTTCGAAATTGCGCACACTCGCAGAATGGCGCCAAATTTGGGTACTTAAAAATCTCCATAGGCGACGCTTTAACCACTTTCGGACTGCCGCACGCCGATGTACGTCCTTACTTTTTTTTTTTTTTTTTTGCCACTTCAGTTAACTTTGTCCAGGAACTATCATCAGAATGTTATTCACATGTGTCCCAAACCCAGTCACATCATTGTGGCCTTTCAAAGCTTTCCCCCTTTTTTTTTTTTTTTTTAAAAACTGTATAAGTATTATATTGCAGTATAGATTTCAATGTATAAATAGTTACAATAATACCACATTGCAAGGTGCATAGCATGTGAAGCCGATTAACCGCCTATTCTCATGTAACTATTATGCATATCTATATATTAATACTTTTCTTTCTGGTGAGCCCACCCACCCACCCTCCTGTGTCTCCCCCCCCCCCTATTTACCCCCTATATGTTCGAGGCACATCCGATGACCGACATAGGTTCCATGCATTGTTCTTTTCTCGGCTCTAACCTCTGGGCTGCTCTTAGCTCAACCCACCCCATTAATAGAGAGCGGATAATCTCGGCACTAGGATAGCATGGATGAGGGGCACGGCATTGTTTGAATCCACAGGTTCCACATTCTTACAAATTTATTATAGCTGCCTGACCTAGTGTAGAATGTTCTCTCGCTCCACACTGTGGAGTTGACAGTTCCCAACCAATCTTCCGGGGTGGGAGGAGTTCTTGATTGCCAAGACTGTGCGATTAGTTTTCTAGCTTGGAACAGGCATCTTGCTACCGCTACCGCCGTGTTCCTATCTCTCGGTTCATTGGTAACGTGCCCCAGCACACAGGTCCTAGGATCTAACTCTAGGTTGGTTTTAAACGTAGTGTTTATTTTCTTTACGATCTCGGGCCAGTACCTCGCTAGCTTTGGGCACCTCCAGAACATATGGATCAGATCGCCTGTTCCCCTGCATCTGGGGCACTCATCGATGGTTCGACGACCAAACATAAAGAGCTTTTTTGGTGTGTAGTAGGACCTATACAATAGCATCAGATGGGAGGCCTTTTGTGAGGGAGAGACCGACACCTCCGGTCCAAGTTCCAGGATCCTTTTCCACTGTATGTCCGTTATCTCCCCCACATCGGCCGCCCACCTGTCCCTACCCCCGAGAGAGCCTACATGCTTGTTTATTTTCTTTATTAATTGAGTGTATATCTCTGTGATTAACCCCTTAGAGGTCTCTGATTTGATTATTGTTTGTAATAGTGGGATCTTACACCATGTGGGGGGTTGCCTTCCAAACTGCTTGCTTAAAGCGGTTGTATACCTTTATTTGTAACTTTTACCTACAGGTAAGCCTATAATAAGGCTTACCTGTAGGTAAAAAAAATATCTCCTAAACCTGTAAGGTTTAGGAGATATTCCCCTCGCAATGAGCCGCTGACTGCAGCGGCGCATGCGCACAGGGGACTCTCTTCTGACAGCCCGGCAAACTCCGGAGCTTGCCGGGCAGAAGTCTCCCGCGCGCATGCGCGGGAGTGACGACATCGCGGCTCCGGCCACTCACAGCGCCGGAGCCGCGATACCCGGAAGACACGCCGAGGGGAGATGTCGCCCCCCTCGGCGTGGACCAGGTGAGATGCCGGCGCCTGGTTCTAAGGTAAGTATCTCATAATGAGCTAGTATGCGGTGCATACTAGCTCATTATGCCTTTTCCCTTGCAGGTGTAAAAAAAAAAAAAAAATGACAGCGGGTATACAACCGCTTTAAGGCGTGTCTAATCTGTAAATAGCTGTAGAATACGCGGCTTGGTAGCCCGTATTCATGCCTCAGTTCCTCAAAGGGTTTCAGGGTATTCCCCTCATATATCTGAAACAGTCGACAAATCCCGTTCCTCTCCCACAGCTTATTCCTGTCAACGGATAATAGTTCCTGCAGGTTCTTATTATTCCAGATTGGTGAATATTCTGAGATTCCCTTGTACCCCATTATTCGCTTAGCTGTCTGCCAGACCCTGGTAATCATTTTAAGTGTCGAAGTCTCTCCCTGTAATGAGTCTGCCTCCAATGCCTCAACCAATGAGCTATGTGGGCTTCCCTGCAGAGCGATCTGGGCACTCTTACTTCCCCCCCATCAATGGCGCATCCCCCAAGTTGCTGTAGCTGGGCTGCCAGGAAGTAGGTAAACGGGTGGGGGACCGGGGCACTGCAACTTTTGTAGGCTTATCCTGGCCTGTCCTTTTTTCCAGATTAATTCCCTAAAAAGGGATTGGATTCTTTGAAACCACTTCTCCCCGATCCATACTGGGGAGTTGTGGAGCAGGTATAGTAACTGGGGCAGCCATACCATCTTGATCAAGTTAGCCCGGCCCGCCACAGATAGGGGGAGTCTACACCAGATGTCGCATTTTTTTTAAAGTTTTAATAGGAGAGGGACCAGGTTGTCTTCAATAAACGCACCAGGGTCCTTGGACAGCACGACACCAAGGTACTTCATTTTCCCCGTAACTCTCAGTTGGGGTAAACTCATTGAGATAGGATTGGCCAATGGATCGACCGACAGGAGCGATGATTTCTCCCAATTGATAGTCAGCCCTGAGAATTTTCCAAAGTCCTCCACTAGGTGCATTACTTTCTCCAGTGAGGAGGACGTGTCCCCAAGGAAGAATAGGACATCGTCCGCAAAAAGCGCTATTCTCTCTTCCTCGCCTTTTCTATGGAAACCCTGTAGTTCAGGTGATGATCTCACCGCTCCCGCCAATGGCTCCATAGCTAAGACGAACAACAACGGGGATAGGGGACAGCCCTGTCTTGTCCCTCTTTCGAGGGGGAAGCTTTCCGAATAGTCATTGTTTATCTTGAGTCTTGCCCTTGGATGATTGTAAAGAATTTTTAACCAGTTGATGAATACGGGGCCAAATCCAAACTTCTCCAGCACCCACCAAAGATATTCCCACTCCAGGCTATCAAAGGCCTTGGCGGTGACTAAAGACAGTATGGCTCTAGGCCCCGCGTTCTCCGTTGGGACCTGGAGGTTCAAGTATGCCCTTCTGATGTTGGTGCTGGTAGACCGACCGGGAATGAATCCCGATTGATCTGGGTGCACGAGTTTTGCGATACACTTGTTTAATCTAGACGCTAGCACCTTTGCTACGATCTTGGCGTCCGAGCACAGTAATGATATCGGTCTATATGAGGTGACTTCCAATTGGTCTGTTCCCTCTTTTGGTATCACCACTATGTCAGCCTCCAACATTGATGAGGGTAACCTCCCATCCTTAGTCGTCTGTTCCAGTACTTTTAGAAGCTCCGGAAGTAGGACCTCCCCGTACTTTCTGTAAATCTCCAATGGCAGACCATCCGGGCCAGGGGATTTCTGGCCTGACAGCTCTGCAACAGCCTTTTGCAACTCCTCCAGGGTCAGGGGAGACTCCATCTCGCTCCTGTCCCCTTCCGAAAGCATGGGCAGATCCACCCCTTCCACAAACCCGTCCATATCGCACCGGTCCGACCCCCGGCGCGACCTGTATAGGTCCCTATAGAACGTGGTAAAGGTCTCTAGGACCTCGGCGGGGTCAGAAGTAATCTCTCCAGCCGGTGTCCTAATTGAGAGAATGGCCGATGGGGATAGGTTAGACTTAGTTATAAGTGCCAGCATCCGACCTACTTTCTCCCCTTCGCCATAATAATTTTGCTTCTGAAACAGTCTTTTATTTTCTGCTCTTCTATTAATTAATTCCCTGTATTCTTGTTGTTTACTGAGCCAGACCTCCTGTTTTGCAGGGGTTGGGTCCGCCACATATTGTGCTTCTGACTCCGTAGCCTCCCTACTAGCCCTCGCCTCCCGTTCCCTTGACTTTTTCTTTACTATGACAACCTGTTGGTGTAATAGTCCCCTAAGGAACGCTTTTAGAGTGTCCCACACTACCCCCGCAGGGGCTGTGCCTACGTTAAACGTTACAAACTCTTTTAGTTTGGAAGTAACTTCTACTGGGCTGCTTATTAAATCCAACCATAGTGGTTTTATTGTCCACCTTTTCCGGCTAGATCTAGCATTTAAATTCAGAGTCAGGATCAGGGGGGAGTGGTCTGAGATACCCCTCAGCTTATACTCTATGTCCCCTATTATTTGCAGAGCTTCACTATTGCCTACTGCCATGTCTATACGTGAGAGAGTGGAATGTGATCCCGAATAACAAGAATACTGTCGGATTTTTGGGTTATGGGATCTCCACAGGTCGCACCACCCAACCTCTTCCAGAAGTTGGCCTAGGCGGCCCTCCGATAACCTTTCCGCCCGATTATAGGCGGAAATCGGTCCATTTTGTTATCCAAAACTGCATTAAAATCCCCCACCAATATTATCGGTACATCTAGCTTGCTCTCCACAAATTCCAGCAGGTCCAAAATGATCTCTGTTTTAAATGGAGGAGGGATGTAAATATTTGCTATTACCAGAGGCTTATTTTCCACGACGCAACTCAAAAAGACATAGCGACCCAACGCGTCGATTCTGGCTTCCCTGCAGGAAAACGAGATACCTCTCCCCACCAATATGCTCACCCCTCTTGAGTATGAGGTGTAAACTGAGTGATACTGCACTTGAAATTTATGGTTCCGAACATGTAGTTTGGTATCATTAGTGAGGTGAGTTTCCTGCAGGCAAGCCAGTCCAACGCCATGAGCTTCCATTGCTGCGAAAACTGCTGCCCTTTTAGCTGGGTCACCCATGCCCCTGATGTTCCAAGAGCCTATCTTTAGCATTTTAAAAGGTATTTTGGTAGAAAAGGCAAGAGAGCAACAAAGAGAAGAAGAGAAAAAAAAAAAAAAAGAAAAGGCCAAAGAAAGAGAAGAAAAAAGATGTCCAAAAGGAGAGGGCGTTTCATTTGTGTGCTAGTGAATGGCAAATTATTTGTGAGCACTGTGGTTGTGTTGACCAAAAAAGACAAGGAATAAAAAATAAGTAAATTGGGGAAGGGCAAAGGGCCCCCGCGTCCGGGGGCTCCCCTCCCCTCCCCCGTATTTCCTAGCTGCAAATACAAACCCCACGTGCTGGTATGCTTTACGTTTATTTTTACAAACCCACCCTTCGTGACTATGTGTACCTTGCATTTACCCCATTGCCTAACCCTATGTCTCACTATAGACCCCCCTTCCCCCCCGCCCTCAGCTTTGTGCATCCCCCTTGTTACCGCCCTTATTCGTGACCCCCCCCTCTGCCTAGTTAGGCTAGCCCTAGGGGCTGTGCTTGTGACCTTTTTCCCCCCTCCCAACCATGCAAAAAATACCTCCCCATACTTATGCTGAGAAAATATATTGTGACTCACTACCACACTCTCCCCCCCCCTCCCTCCACCCTCCTCCAGACCCCGGAGACAACATTTAAAGCATACAAAACTAGTGAAATCACATCCTTCCTCCGTGCTTCCATCTCACATACCCCCCCTTCCCCCCCCCGCGTCCCCCGTGTCAACTACTGGTTGCTATGAAAAAAGAGACAAAAAAAGGGATAAAAATAAGAAAAAAAAGAAAAAAAAAAAAAGAGAAAACACAGAAAAAAAAAAAAGTCACGTTATCCTCTTTTCCTATCCAGATTTAGCCTTGTTTAACCCCTAGCTCTGCAGGTCCGCTTTGTTATCATCTAGCCACTTTGTTGCCCCTGCTGTTGTGTCAAAAAAGTGGGTGGACCCCAAGGCAGTGATACGCAGTCGTGCAGGGTACAGCAGGGCGTATTCTAAGTTATAGGTCCGCAGATTGCGCTTAACGTCCCTGAATTCAGCCCTCCGTTTCTGTAGGTCTGGGCAATAGTCAGGAAAAAATAAAATCTTGGCTCCATTGTATAGAATATCCCCCAGCTCTCTGGCCCTACGCAGCAATGTTACCTTGTCTCTTTAATTGAAAAGCTTCATTATTATTGGCCTGGGATGCCCTCCAGGTGGTGGGGCCCTAGTTGGGACTCTGTGAGCTCTTTCAATAGCAAAGAGGTGGGAGAAGGTTTCCGTCCCAAATATTCCCTTAAGCCACTTCTCCAGGAACTCCTCAGGGTGGGGACCCTCACACCGCTCCGACAGGCCTACCACCCTCACGTTGTTCCTGCGAGACCTATTTTCCATTTCCTCTATTTTAACTTTGTGTAAGCCCATCTGCATTTTTAATGACTTGAGCTCTTGCTTCAATGGGGTTAGTTCGTCCTCAGCCTGGCTAACTCTCTCCTCCAATGAAGTTGTTCTAACGATAGTCCTTTGCAGTTCTTGGCTTAGCATAGTTATCTCTTCTTTTAATCCCGTCAGCTGGTCGCACAGGTCGCTCAGGGAAGCCTTACAAGAATTAACAGCACATAGAACATCTTTCAATGTGGGTTCGGCTTCTGATGATGCGTCATGCGCCGCAATCTTATTAGCTGCTAATCCCGCGGACTCGCCAGCAGATCTATTACTGCCCACCGTTTTTGTTGTGTGTGTTGCTGCTGGCCCTTTTCCTAGGCTCCTCCTGTCCCCTAAGCTCCCTGCATGCGGCCCGTCCTGCTGCTGCTGGGTGTTTTTAGATGGAGATGAGGTAGAGGGATGCGCAAATTTTTCCAGTTTAGCCGCGGCGGCAGCTGCTGCCTGGCTCACCTTTTCCTTTGATGTGCGGGTCATTTGGGAGCTAGCGTTGTCCTGCTGTTGCAGTTCCTCTCCCTTTTTCCTGGTCATGGCTTATTAGGTAAGTCAGGGGAGTATATGGAAGGATTGAACCGCTCGCGGGGTTGATACTTTCCCTTCTCCCTCTCTTCGCCTTACCCGTTTGCGGGTACCACTAGGGTAATTATCCACTTTTAAGACTAGGCGGTGTTTCAGCTCTATTCAATTAGTGTAGTATGGCGTAGGGTTAGCGTCTCTCTTTTTGATGCAACCCTCCGCTAGCCATCAGGGGGTGTCCTCTCTTCTAACAGGCACAGATCGCTATGTGTCAGAATGTCAGGTAGCCCAAGCCTGCCTAAGTGCCAAGGCTAATCGTTAAGTGACAGTATGTCAAGCTGCCTGGGCCCACCCGAACCTCCCCCTCCCCTTGTCCGTGGTAGTAAACTAAGCCTTAAAAAAAAATAGGAGAAAACAGTCCACCCCTGGTGTAGCTGCAGAGGTTAGTACCTTGATGCTGCCAAATGCCTGGGCAGCGCAGGGACGCCTCTGAGGCTTAATCCCCTCGCCGATGATACACGCCGTCCACGCTGCTTCTCCCCGCCGACACCGAGGCCGTTGCCCGGGCAACTGTCACAAGCCGACGGCCTGAGCTCCTCCACGCCGCTCCGTAAGCTCCGGTCTGTGTCCTCTCCCGAGCGGCAATGCACCGCCGGCACGCTAGGGGGGCAGAAATAGGGGAGCCAGGCGGCCAGGAAGACGCCAAGGTCTGCAGGGTGAGGGAGGCTCCGTCAGTCGGGCCAGAACGCTGGCTGGATCCAGTGATCACGGAGGCATCGGGCTGGGGGAGGCTCACTCGCTCTCACTCTGACATCCGGTCACGCCCCCGCGATGTACGTCCTTACTTTGAAGGGGGATATCGTTGTTATGGCAGCAGCTAGCCGCCATAACCCCGGTATCCTCTTCTTAGGCCGGCGGTCTGCTTTCCGATAAGAGTGGTCTCTGCGGCGGATTCGCCGCAAGATCACTTTTATCGGCGGCGGGAGGGGTAAAAAAAAAAATTGTATAAAATTTTGTTTGGGAACATCACACGACCGCGCAACTGTCAGGTAAAGTAACGCAGTGCCGTAACGCAAAAAACGGCCTGGTCATGAAGGTGGGGGGGGGGGGGGGGGGTAAATCTTCCTGAGGTCAGGTGGATATTTTAGGTATACCATAGTCTTTATTCTTGTATTTAAAGTGGAACCACACAGCATCTGAACAGCACAAACCAAATACACGATTGAATTCATGTTTTAAATACTCAAAAAAAACTCCCCTATTCATCCACGTCTCCGTGCTTTATTTTACCAAGAAAAAACTTTGAACCCCCCCCACACTAGCAAGATGGCCGTGGCCATCTTGAGTAAGGGCAGATGATTCATGTAGCATTTACTTCCTGAAACCCATCTGCCTTTCGCAGGCAGGAGGGTGTTTCGTCAGATTTGGCCACCCGTCATAATTTGTAACGGAGGTGACGTTCTGTCGCCGCCATCTTGCTACACCCCGCACTTCTCCACAGTAAGGCTACACTGAGAAGGCGGCAAGCGGACATCTTGTTACACCCACCGGAATCTTGCATTTCATACTTACTTTTACAAGTACACTGAGCTTATATAGTGAAATTCAGTATATTGAAATCCATCAGGCTGTTCTGATGTTGATTTTTCAAAGCAGCGGTGTTCTGTCAGATTAGCAAACCTGTGAGAGCAGGAGGCTTGACGCTGCTTTTAACCACTTAAGGACCAGGCTTCTTTTTTTAGATTTGTTGTTTACAAGTTAAAAACTGTTTTTTTTTTGCTAGAAAATTACTTAGAACTCCCAAAACATTATATATATTTTTTCTAACACCCTAGAGAATAAAATGGCGGTCATTGCAATACATTTTGTCACACCGTATTTGCGCAGCGGTCTTACAAGCGCACTTTTTTTGGAAAAAATACACTTTTTATTAAAAAAAATAAGACAACAGTAAAGTTAGCCCATTTTTTTTTTTTTTATATTGTGAAAGATAATGTTATGCCGAGTAAATTGATGCCCAAGATGTCACGCTTCAAAATTGCACCCGCTCGTGGAATGGCGAAAAACTTTTACCCTTAAAAAGGTGACGTTTAAAAAAAATTCTACAGGTTGCACATTTTGAGCTACAGAGGAGGTCTAGGGCTAGAATTATTGCTCTCACTCTACCAATGCCTTGCATGTGTGGTCTGAACACGGTTTTCATATGCGGGCGCTACTCACGTATGCGTTCGCTTCTGCCCGCGAGCTCGGCGGGACGGGCGCGTTTAAAAATTTTTTTTTTTATTTTACCTTTTATTTTTACAGTTTTTTTTTTTTTAAAGATTGTGTCACTTTTATTCCTATTACAAGGAATGTAAACATCCCTTATAATAGGGAAAAAAAGCATGACAGGACCTCTTAAAGAGGAAGTCCCGCGAAAAAAAAAAAATTAAAAGTCAGCAGCTACAAATACTGCAGCTGCTGACTTTTAAAATAAGGACACTTACCTGTCCCGGGGTCCAGCGATGTCGGCACCCGAGACCGAATCGAGACCGTCCTCGGGTGCTGCCGCCGCCATTCTCTGTAAAGGAATCAGGAAGTGAAGCGCTGCGGCTTCACTTCCCGGTTCCCTACTGCGCATGCGCGAGTTGCGCTGCGCTTCCTAACTGGTCCCCGCTGTCTCTGGGACCCGTGTGTGTCCAAGCAGACAGCGCGGTGGGGACGGGAAGAGGCATAGACTCCCATGGGAGTCTATGCCGTCTTAGACAGGTATCTGCACCCTCCTCCCCCCTGAAAGGTGCCAAATGTGACACCGGAGGGGGGGAGGGTTCCGAAAAGCGGAGGTTCAATTTTTGTGTGAACCTCCGGTTTAAATATGAGATCTGGGGTCAAAAAAGACCTTTTACACTAAAATGCAATAAAAAAAAATAATAATAAATTGGTCATTCAAAAAAAAAAATAAAAAATGGCCTTTTAAGAGCTATGGGCGGAAGTGACGTTTTGACACATTGTTATGGAGACGGGTGGGGGCCATTTTACATAATTAGGTTGAAAAAAGACACAAGTCCATCTAGTTCAACCATAAATAAATAAATAAATAATTAAAATAAAAAATATCATACCATCCCATATACCCAATCCTATACCCACAGTTGATCCAAAGGAAGGCAAAAAAAACCCCAGCAAAGCATCATCCAATTTGCTACAGCAGGGGAAAAATTCCTTCCTGATCCCCCGAGAGGCGATCGGTTTTTCCCTGGATCAACTTTACCTATAAATGTCAGTACCCAGTTATATTCTGTACATTTAGGAAAGAATCCAGGACTTTCTTAAAGCAATTTACTGAACTCCCCTCTCGACTCCATGCCAAGAAAGGAGAAACATCAGATCGCTTACCGGAGCCGGCGGCGGAGTGCACTGAAGCGCAGCAGAAGGGGGCCCTCTCCCGCCGCGGATAAAAGCGATCTGGCGGCGAATCCGCCGCAGAGACCACTTTTATCTTGAAGCGGACCGCCGGCCGAACAAGAGGCTACCAGGAGCTAGCTGCTGCCATAACACCGAATATCCCCCGACAGAGTTAGGACGTATATCGCCGCGCGGGGGTCCGGAAGTGGTTAAAATTAAACATCTAAACAGACGGATTTTTAAACATTGTATTTCACTATATAAGGCTGAGTTTACTGTTAAAAATAAGGGGGAAAGACTCTGGTGGGTGTAACAAGTTGTCCGCTTGCCGCCTTCTCGCCTGTATCATTACTGTGGACGAGTGCGGGGTGTAGCAAGAAGATGGCGGCGACGGAACGTCACTTCCGTTACAAATTCTGACGGGTCGCCTAATCTGACGAAACATGTTGATCTGAGAAAACTCTTCCTCCCCTCCTGAAGACTCCTGGGAGGTATGACATCATTTGCCTAGACATGGAAACCAGGAAGAAATGGAAATTGTTTTTGTGTATACTAATGCTAGCAACATAAGGATTAAAAATAGTCAATGTTGATTGAGAGAGTGAAGTTCCTCTTAACCACTTGGCACAACGGCACTCCTGCGCGAAGCGCTGTAGGGCAGGCGCTTTAAGGAGTATAGAGGGGGGCGCGCGCGCATGCCTGCCATAGGAGACAATGCGCGATGGCCACCGGCTTACCCGCGGTTGCTCCTGAGAAGGACAGAGCGGAGATCTAAACAAGACAGATCCCCGTTCTGTCAGGGGTGAGGAGAGCGATCGGTTGTTCCTAATGCTTAGGAACAGTGATTGGTCTCCTCTCCCAGGCAGTCCCATCCCCCCCGTTAGAAACACTCCCTAGGATATACATTTAAGCCCTTGATCGCCCCCTAGTGTTAACTCCTTCCCTGCCAGTGACATTTATACAGTAATCAGTGGCTATTTTTAACTCTGATCGCTGTATAAAGGTCACTGGTCCCAAAATAGTCTCAAAAGTGTCCGATCTGCCCACTGCAATGTCGCAGTCCCGATAAAAAAAAGAAAATTCCCCTTTAAAACCATTGGGCGGAAGTGACGTTTGACGTTGCTTCCGTCATCCAATTGTATGGAGCCAAGTGGAGACCATCTTTTCCCGCATTTGACTCCATGCCTCAGAGGGGAAAGGACCACTAATTAAAGTGATCTTGCAGCGAATCCGCCGCGGTGACCACTTTTATCTGCCCACTGTTTAAAAAGATACCGGGGTTATGGCAGCTATCTGCTGCCATAACCCCGGTATTACACGTCAAACAGCTGCTGTATAATGACGGCGGGCGGTGGTCCGTAAGTGGTTAAATGCTGATTAAACGGACCCTTTTAACGCTTTTAAGGCTTTTTTTTTTCTTAATATTTAATGTGGTAATATCCAGTGCCTGGAAAAAGTATTCACACCCCTTTCAATTTTCCACATTTTCTCATGTTACAACCAAAAACTTAAATGTATTTTATTGTGATTTTATTTGATAGACCAACACAAAGTGGCACATAATTGTGAAGTGCAAGGAAAATGATAAATGGTTTTCAATTTTTTTTTATACAAATATGTGAAAAGTGTGGGGGGTACATTTGTATTCAGCCCCCCCGGAGTCAATACTTTGTAGAACCTCCTTTCTCTGCAATTACAGCTGCAAGTCTTTTTGGGGATGTCTCTACCAGCTTTGCACATCTAGAGAGGGACATTATGCCCATTCTTCTTTGCAGGGTATCTCAAGCTCTGTCAGATTGGATGGAGAGCGTCTGTGAAGTCTTCTCACAGATTCTCAATTGGATTTAGGTCTGGACTTTGACTGGGCCATTCTAACACATGAATACGCTTTGATTCTAAACCATTCCATTGTAGCTCTGGCTGTATGTTTAGGGTCGTTGTCCTGCTGGAAGGTGAACCTCCGCCCCAGTCTCAGGTCTTTAGCAGACTCGCATAGCACAGCAGAGGGTTTTCTGTCAGCCAATCAGTGGAATGTATCGTAGCTCCGCCCTAACCAAACCGTTCAATTTTCTATGGCCCCACATCTGAAGCAGGACCCAGAATGGAGCGGTACGGTTCGGTTGTATGGGCCACTTTCATAATGGAAACACCCAAAGTAGCGTACCATACCGAACCAAACCAATCCGCTCAGTGGAAACGAGGCATTAGACCACCATGTTTCACGGTGGGGATGGTGTGTACCTTCTTCCACATGTTTGCTGTGTCCCCCACATGGCTTCTCACAAACGGCAAACAGGACTTTTTATGTCTTTCTTCTTGTCACTCTTCCATTAAGGTCAGATTTGTGGAGAACACGACTAATAGTTGTCCTGTGGACAGATTCTCCCACCTGAGCTGTGGATCTCTGCAGCTCCTCCAGAGTTACCATGGACCTCTTGGCTCTTCTCTGATGAATGCTCTCCTTGCCCGGCCGGTCAGTTTAGGTGGACGGCCATGTCTTGGTAGGTTTGCAGTTGTGCCATACTCTTTCCATTTTCAGATGATGGATTGAACAGAGCTCCGTGAGATGTTCAAAGCTTGGGATATTTTTTTTTTTTTTATATAACCTAACCCTGCTTTAAACTTCTCCACAACTTTAACCCTGACCTGTCTGGTGTGTTCCTTGGCTTTCATGATGCTGTTTGTTCACTAAGGTTCTCTAACAAACCTCTGAGGGCTTCACAGAACAGCTGTATTTATACTGAGATTAAATTACATACACACAGGTGGACTCTATTTACTAATTAGGTGACTTCTGAAGGCAATTGGTTCCACTAGATTTTAGTTAGGAGTATCAGAGTAAAGGGGGACAAAATACAAATGTACCCCCACACTTTTCACATAATTTTGAAAAACATTTATTATTTTCCTTCCACTTCACAATTATGGTGCCACTTTGTGTTGGTCTATCACATAAAATCCCAATAAAACACATTTACGTTTTTGGATGTAACATGACAAAATTTGGAAAATTTCTAGGGGTATGAATACTTTTTAAAGGCACTGTATTATCCAGACAATATGTGTAATGGCATTACAGCCAATAGAGTTTATAGTTTTTTTTTTATATTTTAAAATTCCACTTCGGTGTCAAAAAAGCAATAATTGTATTTATGAAACTTTATTTATAAAGCCCTTATATATTATACAACAGCTGAGCCCCAGCCATCCACACTGAATACTGCTTTGAAATCGTGCTACTTCAGCCGCCGGTCAGTGCAATTTCATGAACAGATGTCAATGCAAGTCAAACATGAAATCGCAAAAAATAGTGCAGGAACTTTTCTCATAATCGCTACAACCTGAACGGTTCCATTGCCAGCATTGGCCTGTGACTCGATAAGATTTGGAACGGTCAAGCCGCATGGCAAAAAAAAAAAAAAAAAAAAAAAAAATCGCACCAGAGGCATAATCTGTGTCTTTAGTGCATGTTCAAACCTTATAACCATAAATAATAACATATTAGATTTTTACAGGAGTATATAATCTGTTTTGGAAATGCTTAAAGTGGATGTAAACCCAATGTCATCCTTTCTAAACTCCTGCCATAGGGGTTATCTATAAGGATATACACGCCTCCTGCATGTATCTTTACCTGTCAAATGTCTCCCCTCTGTCTGTTATGAGACCCGAAAAACTGCAGATTCTGTGGGCGGGTCTGTTGTCTGGAGCTCGGTGGGTGGAGTCGTGATGTCAGTAGACTCCCCGCCCACCTCTACACTCCCCTTGTCAATATGCATTTTCTCCTGTGTATTTCTTACACTGAACTTCTGCTATGATCTCTAACATCCAGTGAAAAGACAGGAAAGTAATCACATGACTTCAGCGTGCCCAATCATGGTGAGGTGTGGAACAGCCAATCCTTGCAGAGCTGCAGAAGAAAGAAGTGGGAGGGAATTAAAAAATAATGCATGTGTCTTAGGCTAGTGCACGAGATATGTAAATCACCTGTCACTCACAGCAAGGGGGAGGATTTGACAACGTTTTTCTCAGTTTGTCAAGTTTTATCTCACTGAACAAAAGAGGATTGCCCAGAGATGGATTAACTCTGTGTGGCAAGACTGGGCTCAAATGATAGGAAATCTTATACTCTACAGTATGATAAAAAAAAACCTTTTTTTCGGGTTTACATCCACTTTAAATAATGCATTACAACTCAACTAAACTAAACCCATTGGATTTTAAACGACTAAAACAAGACTAAAATGGCATTTTGGTCAAAAAATTGAATCAAATTGAAATTTGACGTCATAATTGATACTGGCACACAGGAGACCATTTTGCCTTGTGCACGAGATAGGACTGCGCTGGAATAGCCACCCAATGCAGTCCAACCGCATTTGGTGCAAATCTACTCTAACCACCTCCCTCCCCCCCCCCCCCCCCTCGTCCTCCCACATTTTAATGCTTGGTGTCCAATTTGACGACTGAAAGTCCCAAAACACTGCCGGGTGGGGGGGGGGGGGAGAGATGTCTACACAGCTGTCAACGCCATCTTTTATTGTAAAAGTAGGGATTTTAAAACACAGTACACTTGGGCAACAAGGGCTGGTACAATAAAATAAAAAATAAAAAAAACAGCCAACATGCAGCCCTGTGTGAATGCCACCCTGTCAGATGTGCATGCTGGATAACCAGCATCCGACCGACTCCTGATCAGTGCTTTCTGCCAATGGCGGCGAGCGCTGATTGGAGTGTTCTAGGGGGGGTCCCCCTGTCAGAACACAACAGCTTAGTGGGGGAGAGTGCTGCATTAACTTCGCAAAGTTAGTACAGCGGCTCCGACCAGAGCAGAGGTTTTTTCGTTCAACACCCCCCCCCCCCAATAAAAAAAAAGAAAAAACCTGTGTGTGTGCCAGGCTTAAAGGGTAACTCCATTTTTGTGAAAAAAAAAAAAAAAATCGGAGTTACTTACCGGTAACGTCCTTTTCCAGGAGTCTTTCAGGACAGCACCATAGAGAGACCTTGACTCCTCCCCTTCCGAGGAAACACCGCCTTCAATCTTTAGATTTAAACCTCACCGCTTCCCCCCGGCCCCTCAGTTCTTCAAGAGGGCCTCCGGTTAGCTGGGGAGACACAAGAACACGTCATAATAATTCTGATCTTACCTGACGTTCTTCTGCGATGAACTCTTCACGAATGTCCCTAAAGTAGGGTGGGTAACTGTGCTGTCCTGAAAGACTCCTGGAAAAGGACGTTACCGGTAAGTAACTCCGATTTTCCCATTTACGTCTTTCAGGACAGCACCATAGAGAGGATGAGCGAGCACCTTACCTTAGGGTGGGACTACTGCCTGCAGAACCTTACGCCCAAAAGCCTGGTCTTTTGCTGACAGAAGGTCCAATCTGTAGTGTTTCACAAACGTGTCGAATCTGGACCACGTTGCCGCTCTACAGATCGGCTCCGGAGACGCACCAGCCCACTCGGCCTGAGAGGTCGCCACTGCCCTAGTGGAGTGTGCCCTGATACCCTTAGGGGCTTCCAACCCGCTAATTATATAGGCCTGGCTGATGGCTAACCTTAACCACCTAGCTATGGTGCGCCTAGAGGCTCTGCCTCCCTTCCTGGTTCCTGAAAATAACACAAAAAAGGAATCAGATTTTCTAAATGGTTTTGTATCCTCCAAGTACCGCAGGACACACCTTCTTACATCTAGTTTATGAAACCTATGTTCCTGTTCCCTCACAGGATTCAAACAAAAGGTGGGCAAAACAATTTCTTGGCCTCTATGGAAAACCGAGGCCACCTTTGGCAAGAAGGCCGGATCGGTTTTAAAAATTACCCGGTCCGGAAATATCTGAAAAAAGGGAGCCCTAATGGAGAGGGCCTCGAGTTCACTCACCCTTCTTGCCGTAGTGATTGCCACCAAAAACACCGTTTTGAGGCTAATCCATTTTAGCGTACACGTCTCCAATGGCTCAAAAGGTTCCCCTGTAAGCGCTTGTAAGACCAAAGAAAGATCCCACATTGGGAAGGGGGAGACCCTCAAAGGTCTCTGCCTACTCAATGCTTTAAAAAATCTAACGATCCAAGGATCGGAGGCTAGTTGTTTCTCCAGAAACACACTCAAAGCGGAAACCTGTCCTTTCAGGGTGCCAAGGGCTAAACCCTTGTCCGCCCCTGCTTGCAGGAACTCTAAGACCGCTATAGAGCTGTGAACATCAAAGGAAGTTTCTGTGCACCAGCTATTAAAACGCTTCCACGTTTTTTGGTAGATAACCTGGGTTTCTTTTTTCCTGCAATTTAGGAGGGTCTTCACTAAGTTATATGAGAAACCCCTGCTCTTCAGCAATCCCTCCTCAGTAGCCAAGCCGCGAGGTTCCATCTCCCCACCTGGGGACAACAGATTGGCCCCTGGGAAAGGAGATTCTCCTGAACTGGCAAAAGCCAGGGGGGTTCCGCTGCCAGACTTCTCAGGATGGAGAACCAAGGCCTCCTGGGCCAATGTGGCGCAATAAGAATGAGGGTTGTGTTTTCCAGCTGAAACTTTCTTAGAACGGCTGGGATCAGTACAGGTGGGGGGAAGGCATAACACCTGTCGAAAGTCCAACTCTGAGCCAGTGCGTCTACCCCTAGAGCTCCATCCCACCTGTTTAGGGAGAAGAAGAGATGCACCTTCCTGTTCTCTCTCGAAGCAAAGAGGTCTATGCATGGCCTTCCCCATTTCTGGGATATTGCCTCGAAAACCCCCTGGTTCAGAACCCAGTCGCCTTCTCTCAGCCGTTTCCTGCTGACGAAATGTGCCACCAGATTTTGTTCCCCCTTCAGATGCACTGCCGAGAGGGATAGGACATTTACTTCGGCCCATTTGAGAATGCTTTCTACCAGGGTCCACAGGGGTCTGCTTTTGGTACCCCCCTGCCTGTTTATGTAGGCTACAGCTGAGGAGTTGTCCGACCGGACTCTCACATGCTGTCCCTGAAGATCCTTTTGAAAGGCTCTGAGTGCCAAGGCTACTGCTCTCAGCTCTTTCCAGTTGGAGGATCTTCTTGCGTCCTCCCTCCGCCAGACGCCCTGAGCCACCCGGTCCTCCATATGCGCCCCCCAACCCCTGCCACTCGCATCGGTCGTGACGCATCTGGACACCGGCAGAACCCACTCCAGACCCTGTGAGAGATTGGCCTCTCTTCGCCACCACCATAGGGATCTCTTGACCTGGCCTGGTATAGTTATCAGGGAGTCCAAAGACCCCTGACTGTGGTCCCAAATACTCAGGATGAAGAGTTGTAAAGGGCGAAAGTGTAACCCTGCCCATTGAACTGCTGGAAGTGCTGCCGTCAGTAGCCCCAAGGCTGACATAGCCTTTCTTACTGATATTTGTTGGCTGCCCTGGAGTAGCAACATTGCCTTGTCTACCTTCTGGATCTTCTCCATTGGCAGGAAGACCTTCTGTTTTGTTGAATCCAACAGGTAACCTAAAAAGACTACCTTTTGCGATGGAGTCAAATTGGACTTTTCCAGATTTAAGAGCCAACCTAGACCCTCTAGAATGTTCCTTGTGAACTGTAGGTCCTGCGACAGTTGTTCCGGGGAAGAGGCAAAAAGTAGTAGATCGTCTAAATATGCGATCACTGAGATGCCCTTGATCCGTAGGAAAGCCAAGACTTCTACCATGACTTTGGTGAAGATGCGGGGGGACGAGGATAGCCCGAAGGGAAGGGCCCTGAATTGCCAATGAAACGTCCCTTCTCTGGTATTTACCGCCAGCCTGAGGAACTTCTGACACTGATCTGCAATGGGAATGTGCAGGTAGGCATCCCTCAAGTCTACCGATGCCATGAAGCAGTTCGGAGGAAGGAGCGTTTTTACCGAATAGATCGAGTCCATTCGGAACCTCCTGTAGGTGAGCGAGACGTTCAGAGGCTTCAGGTTCAGGATGAGCCTGAACTTCCCCGAGGGTTTGCGCACCACAAAAATGTGGGAGTAAAAGCCTCTGCCCGTCTCTCCTTCTGGAACTCGAACTACCACCTCCTGTTCCTCCAACTCCTGGAGGGAGGAAAGGAGAGCCGCTGACCTCTCTGCACATTTCGGTAGCGTGGTTACCAGGAGTCTGCATGGTGGAGGTTCTGCAAACTCTAACCTGTACCCTCTTATGATTTCCAAAATAAAATGGTTGGAGGTGATCATCTCCCACTGTGGAAGGAAGGCCCCCAATCTTCCTCCCATCGTTATTCTGTCACTTTGTCTTTTTGGGCTGTTCAGGAGGGCGAAAAATAGCCCCCCCACGCCCTTTCCCTTTTTGTCCCCACCCCTTTTTCTGTTGATCAGATTTTGGGGGGTCCAATTTCTTCCAGGGCCGAGACTTTCTTTTAGTCTCTGCCGGTTTCCTTTTAAAAGGGAACGCCTTTTTTCTGTCAGCCGTTCGATCTAACACGGCTTCCAGACCTGGTCCGAAAAGCAAGTCCCCCGTGAGAGGAATGCCGCAAAGTTTAACCTTGGATGCGGGATCTCCCTGCCACGTTTTAAGCCATAAGGCTCTTCTTGCCGAATTAGACAATGCGGCTGATCTTGCGGACATACGCACCGATTCAGCTGAAGCATCTGCCAGATAAGCTACTCCTTTAAGGAGCATGGGGAATGACGACAGGATTGTTTCCTTAGGCGTTCCTGCCTCTATGTGTGCTTTAATTTGCATCAGCCAGTACTCCATGTTTCGTGCCACGACTGTGGACGCCATGGCGGGTTTGAGGTTCCCTAGGGAAGAGTCCCAGGATTTTTTCAGAAGGGAATCTATCCTCTTATCCATGGGATCTGGGAGTGCCCCCATGTCCTCAAAGGCCAAGTCAGTGTGCCTGGATACCTGCGAAAAGGCTGCGTCTAGCTTAGGAGATTTGTTCCATACCAGCGCCTCCTCTTCTGCAAAGGGGAACCTACGCTTAAGTGCTCTTGAAAGGAAAGGTTTCCTTTCGGGGTCTTGCCATTCTTTTTTGATGGCGTCGACCAAGACCTCATGGACCGGGAACACCTTCCTTTTATGTTCCCCTAGTCCCTTATACATCTGGTCATGGAGTGATAGTTTCTTCCTTTCCTCCTGGATTCCTAGGGTGGTATGAATGGCTCCTAGGAGCTCCTCCACCTCTTCCAGGGAAAGCTTGTAGCGAGAGGATCTTGTGGATTCCCCTTCCACCTCCTCTCCCTCTGATTCCCCCTGGGGATCTGAAGACTCGCTATCAGGCTCTTCCTCAACCTCGAGTCTGGCACCTCCTGGATTTTCTCCACTTCCCGAGGGAGCATCCATTAAGGACTGAGGGACACTCAGCTGTGCTGGTGGAGAAATAACCTGCGGCTGTGGCAACTGAAGACTGGAAAATAGTGTCTTAAAGGTCTGCACCGTATTAGAAAGCTCCTTAACGGATGCTGCTAAATCTGAAGACTGTTCTTCAGACTGCTCCCTTACTAACCCCTCTATACATTCCCTGCAGAGGGGCTTAGACCAAGATTCCCCCATTGTGATTCTGCATGCGGGGCATTTTTTCTTGGTACTGTGGGGCGACTTGCTTTTCTCTGTAGCTTTGCCCTGTAAAATAAGTTAAAAAAGAGGGAGCGATCAGCAAACTTATCCACCAGCACTAACACGGAGGGCCACCAGGGGTGCACTTCCCGGGACCGACCACCACCAGGGACCCAGTCACAACCCTTCCCCCCCCCCCCCCCCCACCACCAAGGGGAGTTCTACACCTGTGGAGCTTACAGGAAGCGGTAAGGGAACACCACCCCAGGGTTCCTCTTACCTTGGAGTGGCTGGTGCAGGATTCTCCTGGAGCGGTTCTTGAAGCCTCTGCTTCCGACATCTCCTTTAGAGTACAGTGGTGTTCCAAGCTTCTGTATGCTGTCCCCACAGCAGGTCAGAGGCAGCACCAGCCGAACGCGTGGTCCGTTTTCACCACCGCGACCGGAACCGGAAGTCACGGGTCAGACGGAAGCACTGACCTCCGCCGGAAATGACGTCACCCGCCCTCCGACCCAGCGCTCAGAGCTCCCACGCTGGCTGCTAGTGCAGGGCGGTCTCCTGTGCCTCCGTCTATGCCACTGCTAGGCAAAAAGAAAACGGACCCCTCCAGCTTACAGCTTCACTAAGAGAAGCTGGAGGAGCGTGATGTGCAGTCTTTTAAAAAGGTACCCAGCCACACTAGCCCCTTAGACTGCAGTCTTGTTAAGAAAAATGAGCAGGAGAGAGACAGAGAGAGAGCGCCCGATCCACCCCCCTCTGCTCAGCCTGCAATTAGCCTCAGCCTCCCTGGCTGTTTAGCCCTGGTTCCTTGCGATGTCTCCCCACCGGAGGAAACACCAGAACTGAGGGGCCGGGGGGAAGCGGTGAGGTTTAAATCTAAAGATTGAAGGCGGTGTTTCCTCAGAAGGGGAGGAGTCAAGGTCTCTCTATGGTGCTGTCCTGAAAGACATAAATGGGAAAAAGCCAATTAAAATATAGCATATACAATTGTAACACAAGTCATATTGCAATTGAAGGTTATTAAAAATGACCTTTTACGATCTGCAGCCGCTGTGATTTTCTCTAAAATGCAATATGGCGACCTGGAGGTGTTCCAAGAAAATGTCATTTCCTGCTTGTGTAATTGGCGCTATGATTTTCGCAGAAGTCTACACTAAAGACATCAGGCTTCCCCTGCAACAAGAATGTCATTTTTCGTGAGACACAGGCATACCCCACTTTTTAGTACACAATGAGATTTACTAAAGCTGGAAAGTGCAAAATCAGGCTCACTTCTGCATAGAAACCAATGAGCTTCCAGGTTTTATTACCAAAGCTTAAATTGAACAAGCTGGGGTTAGAAGCTCGTTGGTTTCTATGCAGAAGTGAGCCCGATTTTGCACATTCCAGCTTTAGTAAAGTAAACCCCATTGTGTACTTAAATGTGGGGTATGCCTGTACTCGCAATAGGAAATCATATCTAAAATGATCCGGCAACGTTCCTCATTAGAGCCCTGCAGGTGCACAGCTGATTAAGAATTGTGACCGCACTCCCGTTAGATTCACTTTCCACTAGAGCTGCACGATTTTGGCAAAAATGAGAATCACGATTTTTTTTTTTTTTTGCTTACAACAAAGATCACGATTCTCGCTGCGTAACATCTTTCACATTATACAAAAAAATTGGGCTAACTTTACTGTTTTTTTTTTTTTTATTCATTAAAAAGTGTAAAAAAAAAAAATTGCATTTGAAAGTGACACAAAATATTGCAACTACCACCATTTTATTCTCTAGGGCAGTGATGGCGAATCTTGACACCCCAGATATTTGGGAACTACATTTCCAATGCTGCTCATGCACTCTGCAGTTTAGCTGAGCATCATGGGAAATGTAGTTCTAAAACATCTGGGGGGTGACAACTTTCGCCATCACTGCTCTAGGGTCTCCGCTTAAAAAATAAAATAAAATGTGTGTGTGCGCGCATTATATATATATATATATATATATATATAAAATCGCTGCACTTTAAATTTCTTTATTGGACCAAAGTTCAAACAAACATTACATAGTGTGTAGCTTCATGAACTTACACATTATGTAATGTTTGTTTGAACTTTGGTTCAATAAAGGAATTTTAAGTGCAGGGATCCTCTGGACTTTTTCTTACATTTTGTCAGTGGGATGACCAGATCACACTGTACTAATTGAAGACTGGGTGCGGCCTTCCTCTACTTTGAAAATACAGAAAAAAAAAAAAATATATTATACACACATATATACCGTATTTATCGGCGTATAACACGCACTTTTTTCCCCTTAAAATCAGGGGAAAGTCACGGGTGCGTGTCATACGCCGATCCCCGCTATCGCTATGTGAATGTCGGCGATCGCCGCCATTTACATAGCGAGTAGTTTTAAATATGGCGCCGCGGTGTTCGGAGGGACTCGGCGGTGCTGAACGAGCGCCCCCGAAATCACAGAGCCGAGATACACATAGTCGAGTGTATTCGGCTCTTTCCGGCGCCGCTCACAGTCACGCCCAGCCCCGCCATTGGACTTGTGTTATGTCCATCATAGGGCGGGACTGTGAGCGGTGCCGGAAAGAGCCGAATACACTCGACTATGTGTATCTCGGCGGCGTTCGTTCAGTTCCGCCGGCGCCGAGTCCCTCCGAACTCTGCGGCGCCATATTTAAAACTACTAGTATGTGTATGTCGGCGGCGGCAGGCATGGACACTGGGGACAAGGCTGCACTGGGGACAAGGCTGCACTGGGGACAAGGCTGCACTGGGGACAAGGCTGCACTGGGGACAAGGCTGCACTGGGGACAAGGCTGCACTGACAAGGCTGCACTGGGGACAAGGCTGCACTGGGGACAAGGCTGCACTGACAAGGCTGCACTGGGGACAAGGCTGCACTGACAAGGCTGCACTGACAAGGCTGCACTGACAAGGCTGCACTGACAAGGCTGCACTGACAAGGCTGCACTGGGGACAAGGCTGCACTGACAAGGCTGCACTGGGGACAAGGCTGCACTGACAAGGCTGCACTGGGGACAAGGCTGCACTGACAAGGCTGCACTGACACTGAAAAGGCTGCAATGACACTAACAAGGCTGCAGATGAACACTGATGAGGCTGCATTGATGGGCATTTTAATGTAAGTTTATTTTCCTTAAACTTCTCTCCTAAACTTGGGGTGCGTGTTATACGCCGATAAATACGGGTATATATATGTGTGTGTGTGTGTGTGTGTGTGTGTATTTGGGGGTTCTAAGTAATTTTCTAGCAAGAAATAATGATTTTAACTTGAAACCAACAAGTGTCAGAAAAAGGTTTAGTCTTTAAGTGGTTAAACTTCCCTCATTTACAGACCAAAACTTCATTCCTTTGATCTAAAGAACAAAACGTTACAAAGTTTATAGTTAACTCAGCCAGGAATGTTGTGAAACTTGGCAGACTGCCAATTTTTTTCCCCAAAGCTGTCAGCTTGAGCAGAGAACTCTGCATAGAATCGGGAAATGCTTTGTTAAGATAGTGAGGGTGAAAGAAACACAATCTCGATTCTTAACGAATAATCGTGCCGCTCTACTTTCCACATGGACACAAAAACACAAAGGGATTTCTTCAGAATAACAGAAGGTAGGAATCTGCAACAAAGTTCATTAAAATCCCTGCAATGTACATAGGGTCACCCAGAGAGGAATGTTTTTTTCCTCTCAACAAAAGTGGAGTTACTCGAAGTCCGCAAACCCAGGTGACAGGGTCAGTTTTGCATTAATTCACCAGCATATCTCAGCTTCAGGTGAAATGACTTTTGAACACCATCATTGTAATTAACCAAAAAAAATAAAAATATATATGTAAACGCACACTATTTGCACATCAGTGAAATAAACAGCAATGAAGTTAGAAAAAGAATGCTAAAAAGAAATTAGATTTTATTTAAAGACTATTCCAGACTGATAGAACCACGCACTCTCCCAAACAAAAACCGGGGCAAAGAAGTCGAAAAGCCAGAAAGAACATCCGTCACTCCCTGCGAGTCTCCATGAAAATACGTTAGAGTTCAACCAAAACAATATATAATAATATGTGATAAGATTGTACAGCTCTCCGATGAAGCATTCAACTTTTTTTTTTTTTAAAACCTTTTAATTTTTTTTTTCCTTTCAAGTTGGAGAGGAAGTAGAGATATTAGAAGTGAACGGTCGGAGTAAAACTCAAAAAACGTGTCTCTTTCCATATTTGGCGACAAGCAAGTGCAAGAAAAAAAAAAAAAAAAAAAAAAAAAAAAAAAAAAGGGGTTCGTTCGTAAATTTTGCTTTTTTAATTTTCGCTTTTTTGCACGTCTGCGTTCTGCGAGGCGGTGGAGGAGATTTTGAGGTTTTTCTGCAGGACGTGTGCGTCGGCCGGCTCTATCCTCTTGTAATAGTTCTTCTTTGTTTCGATGATTTCGAAGCCAAATTTCCTGTAGAAATCTATGGCTGACTCGTTACTGATCTGGACATGTCTGTGAAGAAAGAAAGAATGGCATTACTTCATTTGGGCAGCACAGTGACTAAGTTGTTTGCACTTCCAGCCTGGCAGCACTGGGGTTGTCGGTTCCAATCCCAACCACAGCACTACCTGCCTGGAGTTTGTATGTTCCCCCTGTGCCTGTGTGGGTTTCCTCCGGATACTCCGGTTTCCTCCCACACTCCAAAGACATGCTGGTAGGTTAACTGGCTCCTGTCTAAATTGGCCCTAGTATGACTGTGAACGTGAGTTGGGGACCTTAGATTGTAAGCTCCTTGAGGGCAGGGACTGAACATACAATATATATGTAAAGTGCTGCGTAAATCGACGGCGCTACACAAGTAACTAAAATAAATACTTAACTTGTAGCAACTCCATTGGTCTGAGATGGTCAAGGATTTTTTTCTTTATAGGGGGCTTCAAGTGCGGCTTCTAACATTATCGAAGGTAGATAATAATGGAACGCTTTCAGAAGCAGCAGGGGGGTGTTAATGGTCCTTGCCGTCGCCCCCCCCCCCCTCCTCCAACCAGCGTTCCTCGGGCTTACCGTTTCGCCCAAGAAACGATCGTACAGTGTCGCCGGTTGGTCACATAGGCGACCAAAGAGTAGATCCGCTTAGATCACCTCTATGGCCTTGGAGGACTAGAGTGACGTCATGATGTCACTTCCAACCCAGGGTGGAAGTTTTTTTTTTGTTTCTTCTTTTGTTTGTTTTGATCTTTTGCTTTTTAAAAAAGGTAAAAGAAGAGGATTTAGGGTCCTTTTGACCCTAGACCCCTTTATGAAGAGGACCCGTCATCCTTATTGCTATCACAAGGGATGTTTACAAGTGATGGGGAAAAAAAAAAGAACAAAAAACAAAAAAAGCGCCCTCATCCCTTCGTGCACAGAAGCGAACGCATGTGTGTTCTTAGCACACACGTGAGGTATCGCTGTGAGCATTAGAGTGAGCGATAATTCTAGCACTAGACTTCCTCTGTAACTCTAAACAGGTAACCTGTAAAAGACGTTTAAACCACTGCCTATGGAGATTTTTCAGTATCGTAGTTTGTCGCCATTCCACGACCATGCGCAATTTTAAAGTGTGACATGTTAGTTATCTATTTACTTGGCGTAACATCTTTCATATTTTACAAAAACATTGGGGTATATATATTGTGTGGTGTTTTTTTTTTTTAATTCATTAAAATGTATTTTCTCCAAAAAAAATTGCATTTGAAAAACCGCTGCGCAAATACCGTGTGACAAAAAATTCCCTAGGGTCTCTTTTTTTTTTAAATTTAAGGAGCCTAGGGAATTTTATGTCACGTGGTATTTGTGCAGCGGTTTTTCAAATACAATTTTTTTTTGGAGAAAGTACATTTTAATGAAAAAAAAAAAAAAAAAAAAAAAGGGGGATATTGTTTGGGGGTTACAAGTAATTTTCTAGCAAAAAATACCAATTTAAAATTGTAAACTAAGTGCCAGAAACCTGGACTTCAAGTGGTTAAAAGCCACCCTCCCCACAGCCATCTTCCAAAAATTAAAAAGGCACCACCAGATTACATAGTTACATAGTAGGTGAGGTTGAAAAAAGACACAAGTCCAACCTATGTGTGTGATTATGTGTCAGTATTACATCATCAAAAAAAGGTCCAAACAGATATACACCAAAAAGGAGAAAAATTTTAATTTTATTAACCACTTAAAGACCGGGCCTAATTTCCAGACTCTGTGTTTACAAGTTAAAATCATTTTTTTTTGCTAGAAAAGTACTTAGAAAAATATATATAATGTTTGGGGGTTCTAACACCCTACAGAATAAAATGGCGGTCGTTGCAATTCTTTATGTCGCACCGTATTTGCACAGCGGTCTTACAAGTGCACTTTGTTTTGGAAAAAATACACTTTTTTGAAGAAAAACAAAACAAAAAAAAAAAAAAAAAAAACTGTAAAGTTAGCCCAATTTTTTTTTTAATATTGTGAAAAATAAATCGTACACCGAGTAAATTGATACCACGCTTCAAAATTGCGCCCGCTCGTGGAATGGCGACATACTTTTACCCTTAAAAATCTCCATAGTCGACGTTTACAAATTTCTACAGGTTGCATGTTTTGAGTTACAGAAGAGGTCTAGGGCTAGAAGTTTTGCTCTCATGCCAACGATCGCGGCGATACCTCACGTTTGGTTTGAACACGGTTTTCATATGCAGGCGCTACTCACATATGCGTTCGCTCCTGCACGCGAGCTTGGCGGGGCGTTTACCGTTTTTTTTCCCACTATTTAATTTTACTTTTTTTTTTTTTTTTTTTTTAAGAAGAGAGAAGAAGATTCATTTTGTATGGAAGTAAATCGCACCTCAAAAGGCATTGGTTTCGGATATAGGAGCATTTTCACGACTACTCATGAAAATACTTGGCATCGGTGCAACCCTACTGTTGGCAAACAATTGCCTACAACACACATTGGTGTCACCCTCATTGGATCACATTACAGCTTATTTTAGGAAACTTACAGATAAATGTTGTCGAAGGTGCCATCTTTTTCACAAATGTTTAAGACGTGATTTAGCATCTTTGTGCCTAGAAAGCCAAAATACTTTAAAATAGGGCAAAGAAAAAAAGTACAGTACATTTTATTTAAAAAGCAGCTATACAGCTAATGCCCCCTCTGCTGATTTGAGAGCTCCAGTGCTGACCTGCCTGAAGGGAGGAAAAGGGAAGGAGAAAAAAAAGGGAGGAAAAAGGGAAGGAGAAAAAAAAGAGGATAGGGGGAAAGGGAAGGAGAAAAAAAAAAGGGAGGAAAAAGGGAAGGAGAAAAAAAAAGGGAGGAAAAGGGAAGGAGAAAAAAAAAAAAAGGGAGGAAAAGGGAAGGAGAAAAAAAAGGGAGGAAAAGGGAGGGAGAAAAAAAAAAGGGAGGAAAAGGGAGGGAGAAAAAAAAAAGGGAGGAAAAGGGAAGGAGAAAAAAAAAAAAAGGGAGGAAAAAGGGAAGGAGAAAAAAAAAAAAAAGGGAGGAAAAGGGAAGGAGAAAAAAAAAGGGAGGAAAGGGAAGGAGAAAAAAAAGGAGGAAAGGGAAGGAGAAAAAAAAGGGAGGAAAGGGGGAAAGGGAAGGAGAAAAGGCAAGGGAGGAAAAAAAGGGAGGGAGGGAAGGCAAGGGAGGAAAAAAAAAGGAGAAAAGGGTGGTAGGGAGGGAAGGGTGGAGAAAAGGAAGGAAGGAGAAAAAGGGAAGGAAAAGGAAGGAGAAAAGGGAAGGGAGGAGAAAAAAAAAAAGGGAGGGAAGGAAAGAGAAAAGAAAAAAGAAAGAAGGAAGGAAGGAAGGAAGGAAGGAAGGAAGGAAGGAAGGAAAAAAAGAAATTGCTTGTTGCGCATCTGAAGCAGACTAATGACATCACACGTCCTGTCAATGAATGCTTTATGAGCAAATTGCACACCTGAATGTCCCATAGTGCTGCAGCTCCCTCTCTAACCACTTGACGAACACACACAGAAAAATAAATGTGTATATATTAATTTATTTTTTTGCATCATGTGTGGTGGGATCGTGCAGTTATTCAGATAAACTGGTTTATACCATACAAATGGTTTTCTTTTGTGCATAATACCTTTTTACTCCCCAAACATTGAATAGACCTACCTATTCCTAGCCTTCGGTACGGTGCCAAGCACCCCAGGGTCATGATGTACAGTCTCTTCTGATTCTGGGAGTGATCCACCCTACAGCATACGGCTCCCACTGCAATGTCGTTGAAATAAGCTGCAAAGAAAAGAAAAAAAAAAAAAAAAAAAAAAAAAAAAAAAAAAAAAAAAAAAGGTCCATCAGGACAAAAATAACATTCATAAATAAAATGCAAATATTTTTGAAGGTAAAAATACAATGTTGGTTCACCTTTTCGTGTGTGTGTGTGTGTGTGTGTGTGTGTGTGTGTGTGTGTGTGTGTGTGTGTGTGTGTGTGTGTGTGGCGGCTCCCCCGCGCAGGATCACGTAAACATGGAATGGTGTTCTGTGAGAAGGGAAGGTAGCGATCCTGTATTTCTGCTAAGCAGGAACATGGATCTCTGCCTACCCATAGTAAAATCACCTCACCCCCCCCTCCCCCTCCCACAGTTATCAAGTACTCCCTAGGAGCACATTTAACCCTTTGATTGCCCCCGATGTTAACCCCCTTCTCTGCCGGGGGGGGGGGGGGGGGGGGGGGTTAAAGTTAAAAACAGGTTGTTTTTTTTTTGCTAGAAAATTATTTAGAACCCCCAACATTATACATTTTTTTCTAACACCCTAGAGAATAAAATAGTCGTTGCAATACTTTGTCACACCGTATTTGCGCAGCGGTCTTACAAGCGCACTTTTTTTTGAAAAAAAATGCACTTTTTTTAATTAAAAAAACAAGACAACAGTAAAAAGTTAGCCCAATTTTTTTTTTATATTGAAAGATAGACAATGTCACGCCGAGTAAATTGATACCCAACATGTCACGCTTCAAAACTGCGCCCACTTGTGGAATGGCGACAAACTTTTACCCTTAAAAATCTCCATAGGCGACGTTTAAAAAAAATTCTACCAGTTGCATGTTTTGAGTTACAGAGGAGGTCCAGGGCTAGAATTATTGCTCTCGCTCTACCGATAGCAGCGATACCTCACGTGTGTGGTTTGAACACCTTTTTCATATGCGGGCGCTACTCATGTATGCGAGCTCGGCGTGCAGAAGCGTATTTTACCTTTTTTTTTTACACTGTGGAAAAAAAAAAAAAAAAAAAAAAAAAAGAAGTGTCACAAATTCGGTCATTTAGACAGTTTGTTTTTCGGTCAGTTAATGGGCACAAAATCGATAATCGTTGGGACGTTTTTGAGCCGAAAAAAAACAAAGACAAGTCTGGAAATTTTCTGCCAAACGAACGATAAATTGAAAAGGTTAATGTGTTTGCCGTCCGAACTGTCTGCACAAAGTATATGTAAAAAAAAACGAACATAAAAAGCATTCATTTATGTCCACTGAACAATTTATCGGTCATTACATGAGGACACCATTGTTTGCGCTCACGGCCAAATGTTCTTTGTTCGAAAATGGGTCCAATTTTTCGTATAGCGTATGGCCAGCATAAGTGTCAGATTTTTCAGCCGCAATCCCACACTGATCGCCACCATTAATAATAATAATAAAAAAAAAAAAAAATTCCATAAATCTATTCTATCATGTTTGCAGACACTATAACTTTTGCGCACACCAATCAATATACGCTTATTGGAATTTTTTTTTTACTAAAAATATGTAGCAGAATACATACTGCCTTAAATTAATGAAGAAATTCAATTTTTTTTTAATTGGATGTGTTTTACAGCGTAAAAGTAAGAAAAAGTTATTTTTTCCAAATTGTCGCTCTTTTGTTTAGAGCGCAAAAAATAAAAACAGCAGAGGTGATCAAATACCACCAAAAGAAAGTTGTGTGTGTGGGGGGGGGGGGTGTGTGTGGGGGGTGTGTGTGTGTGTGGGGGGGGGGGTGTGTGTGTGTGGGGGGGGGGGTGTGTGTGTGTGGGGGGGGGGGTGTGTGTGTGTGGGGGGTGTGTGTGTGTGTGTGTGTGGGGGGTGTGTGTGTGTGTGTGTGTGGGGGGTGTGTGTGTGTGTGGGGGGGGGGGGGTGTGTGTGTGGGGGGGGGGGGGTGTGTGTGTGTGTGTGTGTGTGTGGGGGGGGGGTGTGTGTGTGTGTGTGTGTGTGTGTGTGTGTGTGGGGGGGGGGGGGGGGTGTGTGTGGGTGTGTGTGTGTGTGTGTGTGGGGGGGTGTGTGTGTGTGGGGGGGGGGGGGGTGTGTGTGTGTGTGGGGGTGTGTGTGTGGGGGGTGTGTGTGTGGGGGGGGGGGGGTGTGGGTGGGGGGGGGGGGGTGTGGGTGGGGGTGTGTGGTGTGTGGGTGGGTGGGGTGTGTGGGTGGGGGGGTGTGTGGGTGGGTGGGGGTGTGTGTGCGGGTGTGTGCGGGTGTGTGCGCAGGTGTGTGCAGGTGTGTGCAGGTACAGTGTCACATGACCGCGCAATTGTCAAAGGTAACGCAGTGCCGTATCGCAAAAAATGGCCTGGTCATAAAGGGGGTAAAACCTAGGGCAAGTGGTTAAAGTGAACACAATTCAGTTGGAAAAAAAAAAAAATTAAAAATATATCTATATATATCTCAATAGAGCATATCATAATACATATATCTATATCTCTATATCTATCTCTATAGATCATATTACTCACAATTTATGTAGCACCAACAGTTTACGTAAATCTACAGTCAGGTCCATAAATATTGTGACATGGACACAATTCTAATCTTTTTGGCTCTATACACCACAATGGATTTGAAATGAAATGAACAAGATGTGCTTCAACTGCAGACTTTCAGCTTTAATTTGAGGGTATTTACATCCAAATCAGGTGAATGGTGTGGGAATTACAACAGTTTGTAGATGTGCCTCCCACTTTTTAAGGGAGCAAAAGTAATGGGAAAATTGGCTGCTCAGCTGTTCCATGGCCAGGTGTGTGTTATTCCCTCATTATCCCATTTACAAGGAGCAAATAAAAGGTCCAAAGTTCATTTCAGGCTTGCTATTTGCATTTGGAATCTGTTGCTGTCAACTCTCAATATGAGATCCAAAGAGCTGTCACTATCAGTGAAGCAAGCCATCATTAGGCTGAAAAAAACAAAACAAACCCATCAGAGAGATAGCAAAAACATTAAGTGTTTTTACAGAGTGGCCCCAATCCTCCTCTTCTGGGGAGCCCTCAGCGGCGCTCCTGGCTCCTCCTCTTCTCGAGTGTCCCCACGGAGAGCCGCATTCCAACGCAGCACTCTCCCGTGTCCTGCTGCTGCGTCTATTGACACAGACAGCAGGACTCGGCCCCGCGTCATTGGATTTGATTGACAGCAGCGGGAGCCAACGGCTGCACTGCTATCAATTTATCCAAATCAGGACCCGAGACACCGGCTGGAGTGGGTGCGCTCGCCCCCGGCGCTGGAAAGACCGGGTTCAGGTAAGTAAAAGGGGGGCTGCTGCATCCCAGGAGGTTTTTCACTTTAATGCATAGGATGTATTAAGGTGAAAAATCTAGGAGGGTTGCAACCCCTTTAACCAGTTCAGCCCCGGAAGGATTTGTCCTCTTAATGACCGGGCCATTTTTTGCGATTCGGCACTGCATCGCTTTAACCAATTGTGTGGTCGTGCGACTTTGTACCCAAATAAAAATTTATTT